>OY754948.1:906065-1272400 GCA_963576515.1 Cryptocephalus primarius
ATTAATTAAACTAGATTCCTCCTCAGATGAATTTTCGGATTAATTTGGGTATGCGGGTATAAATTACACTCAAAAATGTAATTCGCTGTGAAGACATTTATGGTTTCGTGTAGAGACAAGATCAAAAAAATAAACAAATTGTAAAGTGTTTAAAGTAGAAGTGCTTTATACTGCTTTATTTTAATGATTTATGCTTTACTTGGTGTTGCTATTCATCTTGCATTAGTTACACGTACTATTTTAATCAGTTTACATTTTAAATTAACTTGCATTTATCTTGCTAACAACTAACGATCATCCCTCCTAATAACTAAACCAATCATATTTCCTATCCAAGCAAAGTTTACTCACACCTCCTCCTGGTCTTCGCCGAACAATGAAATTTTTTGATACTTTATTTAGTTACTTATTTCAGTTATTTTGTTATATTACTAACTTTTATGTCAAACAATCAACTCCAACATAATTGTTCCGCTATCTAAACCCTGTCATAAAATTCCGTTGACAAAGTAAATAACAATCTTTTATATTTTTTTAAATATGACACGCCTATGGATCGGTATCTCGGTCTTTGGTATCGGTCTTTGTGTGGCGATAGGTTGGCTATTAAATTTTATTGTTTTTTTTTTTTCAACTGGACCAATTCGAACTGGAAGGTTTTAGATCGTGAGGTGCAAAAATGATATTAGCCAAATTAAACCTAATTGTTTTTCTTTTTCAATATAGTTTCCATGTAGTGCGTTTTAAAAATTGTTAAGTTAGAAGTAAGAAGTTAAGCTTTTAAATATACCGATTTTCAGGTAGTTGGTTTTAGATTTAAATTCTGGAATAACTTCATTCTGTACATAATGTAACTCGATTAAGTTCAGTTTAAAAGAATTTAGGTGTTGCTGAGCTGGGGTTACGTCTATTTCACTTAACGACAAACTACTTTGTGAAATATAGCAAAAGTTTTCAATAATCGCAAATTAATTACCTTTTAACTATCATCGTTTATCAAAGGTAGGTACGAAATTGGTTTTTAATTAAGTTTTATTACATTCGTCTCTGGAAACATAACGACGCGGTTTCTGAAGAACCACTTGTGGCTTCAGAGGAATCAGTTACAGTTTCTAAGGAATCAGTTCTATGAAAGATCTCGTCTGAACTTAAGATATCGCATTATTGTAAATACATGATATTTATTGTGCTTGTGTAATTTCTTATTATTATTTTGTTAGTTTTGCATTTTTGTTATTTTTATTTTATCTTTGAGTTTTAGCTTTGTGTTTATTTAAGTAATAAGTAAGTTTAATTAAGTAATCAATAATGAGTATCATAATTCTATTGTTTAGTTCTTACATTTGTTTATTTTCATTTTACTTTCCATTATTCTTATTTTGTGTTAGTGTGTGATATTTTTTTAATGTGTTTGTGCTTTTTAATAACAATAATTCATAAGATGAAATGTCTCTAACTTTTATTTAACACTTTTAAATTTATCTTTAGTTTGTATGAAAAAATAAGTTAACGACGGCCCTAAAGAGATTTTGTTCTAATCCCTTTTAAGATTTACTTTCCGAATTTAATCTTAAAAACGTTTGGTTATTGGATTTATTGAGCCTGTTTGAAAGTTACCAGTTTAATGTTCAAAAAGTAAAGATGCCAAAAAGACGTCTTATGGATGTTCAGTTTTTAATTGCTTAGAATTGCTTTATAAATGTACTGTAAGTCTGAAGTGGACGTCTTAAAGAAGTCCTAAAGACGACTTTGTGCTGTTTGGGGCTGTATTTAATAATTAGTAACAACTGCAAAGTATCACTTTGCTTTGACTTTCATATTTGGAATAAATTTAACCGAACCACTCTCTAACGAAAAGAATATTTTGAATTTAGACGATGATAAATCTTACCTAGTTTACCTACTTTAATTCCGCCGATTTACTCTAGATACATTAATTATGATACCAAAACGACTTAACCACCTAATTAATCTGTTTACAAGCATACATGGAACGATTACATTTCAAAAAAAAAACCAGATGACTAAATTATATAACCGTCGAGTTTTCGTAATAGGATAAAAGTTTTCGATTCGAAATCTAATACCTGTGGAAATCGCGTATTTCTCACACAATCGAATTAGTTATTTTACCGAAGAGGCACAAATTACTCGGCACACTTCCTTACCATATGTGTTTATCTGTTTATTTCCTTTCTACTTCATGCTCTTTCTGGTTCCTTCGCAGATGGTTGAGGATTCCTTTGAACTCATCGGCATTACTGTATCCAGTCCCCTGATGATGAAGAACTGATGTTCCGTAAAATTTATTATGGTTGAAATGTCTCATTTTCTCGAGGAAATGTGCTCATTACGAAGGTTTATGCAGTTTTATTGATTGTATTTATCTGTTTTGTGTTTTATATAAAGCCGGGTAACGGATGTTTTCTTTTCAGATACAAGCACATAAATGAAAAATCTATTATAATCATGCCTCGTATTTTTACTGACAAAGGAAGCTGTCGTTGTTAATATTTTAACAGTTATTAATACATATAAATGGAACTCCCATCAGGTCAAGAAGTGGAGGGTAAAGAACTACATAACCCATATTATATTTCCCCTTATGATAAGACGCCTATTAAGCTGCAGCAATTTTGTATTGTCACCAGTGGTGGCATAATTTCTAGCTATTTTTTAACGTAAAAATTAATTTTGAAGCTCTGCTCGTTCCGTGAAAACGATGGAGTCTTAACCTGCAGTAGCTCTGTGTACCCCAAGAACTGTTTGAGATGTCGAAATCTGTGAAATTTCTAGATCCTTTGTAGCTTTAATAAGTTGTACTTTTCAAAAACTAGGTTTTCGGAAAGGCCACCCCAGGTTTCAAAAGAGGCCTAAAATTGTATAATTGAAATAGTATAACTTGCAGATAATGTTTTTAAATTTGTTCGTTCAAAATTGATTTGGTAGCTCTGCTCGACGCAGCATGTATCTTAGCCTGTAGCCTGTATCTCAATAACCAGAGGAGATATTGGATTCTATTGCTTTTGTTTGTGGTGCATTACACTTTTACCTTATTTCTGTCTCTCGGAAATACTAATAAAATGTCTTTTTTTAAGTTTTGGAATCTACCATCAAAAACAATTTTGGTAAATCAATGCAAAACCCCTATATAGATTTTGGGAGAAAAGATTTACAACGAAAGATATAAACGAATATTGAAAATTTGAAAGTGAATTTTATATCGATATTGACATTATGATTTATATAAACGACGACTTTGGTACGAGTTCATCTGAATTCAACTCAGATACAAATCCTTAATATTGTGAATATGTACTATACGTTATGTAAATATGTAATATATAGTGAAAATACGTTATGTCTAGTAGTATTATAGTTTGTTTTTGTTAGTTTGTAATTTATTTGGTCTGGTATAAATATAAATGTTCATATAGGTATGACTAAAGTTATTCATTTAAAGTTGACCTCGTTTGTAAATGACTTCAAGGGATCCTTTAAAATAGTCAATTATAACCGAAATCATATCCGATTTATTTGAAAAAGATTACAGTATTAGTACGAGTGGTTAGTAGTGTAGGATATCAGTAAAAAATATTGTACCACATATTTGTAACTGATGTATTGTATTTCATGCTAAATATTCACAAGCGCAATACATAATTCATACTAAATATATGTACTTAGGTACCCAGTAATCATGATTACAACAGGTAGTCTGAAATTTTGGTTTTAAGTTTATTTTTCAAAATCTGATTCGATCATATGAAAGTATCTAAGACGGCCACTGCATCCAGATTGGATTGAGTAACATTTTGAGATTTTTTCGGACATCTTTTTTCTTATGACACCAGGGATTCGCTAACAACTAAGGGATTTCATTCAATTTCTTCTATAAATTCATACTACCTGCAGTTATCCCTAAATCCCAACGGTCTCATTTCGGTGAAATTTTCTTGACATTTTTAGCGGTACCTACCTACTTCTACTATACGAACGATTGTTGTTAAATTGGTTTTGAGAAGCATGGCTTTTTGTTTAGTATTTACGTAAATCTCATTATCTCGTATTCGGTTACAGTGAACTTCTTGGAAGAATTGGTCAGTAACATCCGAAAGTCAATCTTAAACGAGTCAATTATAACCTAACCCATTTACATTTATTTCCCTATTCCTATATTCGGGAAAACAAAAATTGTCAGTTATAGCCGGTGTTCAATTTTATTCGAGTCAGTTGTACGCCAAGTTGACTGTATATACTATACAGAACATCTTTTTATTTTTAAAAAATCTATATAAATAATATAAATAAAAAATCTTGCCCTACTAGTTAAAACGGACGAGTTATTTTCGTTCTTCATTTATTGGCAACTTCGCTATCCGAGAACTACTAGACATTATATTTTATATATATATATATATATATATATATATATATATATATATATATATATATATATATATATATATAAGCACCGGCTTACGTGGAAATAATTGTAGAACATTCAAAAATCTGGTATATATTGTTTAATTACTGTATAGCTGACAATAAAAAGAATTATTAAAAAACATGGATTTTTAAGGATTTTACTAAAATAATGAAAGTTTAGCTTGATGAAAGTTTAGCTTGAAAGTTTGGCTTGATAGTTTGTATGTGCATTTTATTTGATATCCGTTACAAGTGGTGAAAATGTCACGTCCTCAAATGGGACTTAATTTTTAGATATCGGCTGTTGAATTTGCTACGGCTTACATATAAAGCATTTGCTAACCGGTGTCAAAGCGAAGGTTTTAATTTATTTTAACGGTAATTTTCGGAAAATTTCAAAGTGTTAAGTCAAGAAAGAATTAATATAATGACAAAAATGACTTCATTTATTTAAATCTTTCCTGAAGTGCACGTACTGCTTATGAGCTACAAAATATTTACAAATTTAGCCACTTTAAAATTTTTTTCTCAAGCAGTACCAGAAATATGCAGGGTGGTTACTGCAGGTTAATATTTAACCTGGAGTAACCATTGTTTCTCGAAAACCAATAGAGCTATAAAATCAATTTTGACGGCACAAATAATGCCACTATTCGGGTGGTATGGGTGTGAAATGGCTAGTGCAACTTAATATATATATATATATATATATATATATATATATATATATATATTAGGTGTAGGACTAAAAATTCAGACTTTTTATTACTTTCTTATGAATTCCGGATAAACTGCCAATATTTCTGGCATTAGCAGGCGTATCAGACGAAAAAAATTTACTTGTCCAGATTTCAACGTTTCGTATCCTCGTGTTTCCTATAAAAATTATATGGCGTCGTCTCTCCCGTGAATATTGGCGAAAAACTGTTTTAGAAGGATAGCAAATGTTTTTCTTTATGGACTATCCATTCTCCATTTCTCCACAGGATGAAAAAAATCATGGAAAAAACAAACCAACCAAGCAAATAGAAGATAGGCAAAAGATAAGAGAGGTCACCTGTCAACAGCAGGGGTGTATAGAATTCCTTGTAGCTGTCGCCAAGTATACATCGGAACGACGAAGGGGAACATCAGTACAAGACTAGAAGAACACAGACGAAATTGCAGATTAGGACAAACGGAGAAATCTGCAGTAGCTGAACACGCGCTAAGAGAAGGCGATCATAGAATATTATTTGAAGAAACGCGAGTAACAGACAGATCAAAACATTATTACACTCGATTAAACAGACAGGCCATCGAAATACTCAAACACAAAAACAATTTTAATAGAATGGAAGAAGGAATAAACATTAGCAATACGTGGAATCCGGTGGTAAACAAATTAAGACCTTCAGAAAAACAAAGGAGAACGACCATCGTGGACAAAGTAAACAAAAACAGATTAAGAAATACAGACAAACAAGGACTAACGACCATCATTGAGTGTACAAAAAGGGATATTTCAGCCAACGGATCAGTTGATTCCGAACCTTCGAGAAGAATTCTCAGACCACGAACGGATCACTCCTGAAGATGTTCTCCGCAGTGTGAACGAAACGTCGAGACCTAATAAGTCTACTATACAACGGCCTAACAACTCGGAAGGTGTACATATATAATCTTATTTTTATTCATTGCTATTTTTGCTTCAAAAATAACGTATTCTTAGATTTGCTGCAGATGATATTTGTGTGTAAAATTTGTCAAAAAAACTCACTCTTTTTCGATATTTTCTCTAAAATAAACAGTTAATGTTATTTGCGGAAGTATTAGGATGAAAATCAATCTCTCTTAATTTTTAAATGGTGTTTAATATAAAATAAAGCACGCCTTTTTAACAGGCACATAACGATATATTCATTTCTGATTATCCATTAACCCTTTCAAGCATACGGGTACAAATATTAGCTCGTGTTTTTTGACCCATACTTGCATACTGGGCGCAAATACATCTTACTACTGTAGATTGAGTTGAATTGCAGCATACAGTTTTAAAGTCTGTCCCAGGCAACAATTATAATGGGAATACGTTAAGACTTGACAAAATCACCGACGCCACTGATTTCGGATCGGGTAGTATCGGGTTTTGGCATAATTTGGACGCATCTAGGCCATTGTATTCTTGCGTGAGATAGGTTATGACTCTTTTTAGTTGTTGTTTATTTTGTTGTTTTCGTTTGTTACGTGAGTTTCTTTGCCAAGCTTTGTAAGTTGGTTATCTGCGTACGATATAGTGAAGGCTGTATGACGTTATATCGCGATTACTCCTTGCAGAAACATGAGTCAAAGCAAAAAGGCCTCGCCTTTGCAATTAGAATTGATGTCACAGGAGGATTTGTAGTCCTTGTGCAAGGAAGAAGAAGTGGTCATAGGGTTTGGAATATGAATGCGATGATGATTCTGATGTTGTCGTTGATCCTAGTTTAGGGCAAAATGACTTTGTGTTGAATGAATTACAAATTGACACTGAGAATGCTGACGACTCGGACTGGGAATCTGGAGATGAGGTGCCATTGGCAGTTTTAAGAAGAAATATTATTCGCGATGGGCCGACATGGTCAAAATTTGAAAAGCCAGGACCACATTGTGATTTTGATAATTTGAATTCGGGCTTATCTGATTTTACAAAATCTATGAGAGATCCCACAGCATATCAACTTTCCCAGTTATTTCTGTCCGACGAACTGCTAGAGCTGATTGTGTATCAAAGAAATTTATATGCTGAGCAGAATTATATGAACACTGGAAAAAAGTATACGCCAACCAACATGATGATATAAAATCCTTTTTTGGAATTAAAATACACATGGGGATCAACTGTCTTCCTATCTATAGGGATTATTGGTCTTCTGAATCAGATCTGCACGACTATTTCGTAGCAAACTTGATGACTTGATGACTTGACTTGACTAGCAGACTTGATGACTTGATGACTTGATGACTGAATAGATTCAGTTAGCTCCGCATGGAGTGGCTCTGAGTGATAACACAGTAATGCCGAAACGAAAAGAAACTATTTTACGACAAACTTTATAAACTACGATCCTTCTTGACTTCATTGTCAAAATCCTTCAAAATATGCCTAAATTTATAAGCATGTGGCGATTGACGAAAGTATGATAAGATTCACAGGTCGAAGCTTGCTCAAACAATACATACCGAAAAAACTCATCACAAAAGGTTGCAAGGTTTAGATATTAGCTGATGAAATGGGATATGCAAGGAAATTTTATATTTACACCGAAAAATGAGCCGAAGGAGTCAAAAAAATTTGGGATGATCTGTGGTAAAACAGATTTGTATGGGTTTGATCGGAACCGATCGTCAAGTATACTTTAACAATTGTTTCAACGGAATAGAACTACTTAGAGAAGCAGATAAAGTGAATGCATGTGATAACAAATAAAAAAAAGGCTTCGTGATTTCAAACCCTATGAACAGTTGAAGAAAGGTGACATTGATTCTTACGGTAGTAATACTGGTATGGCCACATGGAAATGGAGAGACAATCGCTGTATTCATCTTCTAACTATCATGACCAAATCGAAATAACATCTGTAAAGAGAAAGGATAAACAAGGTAATTGTGGCATCGTGCCTCTTTTACTTAATTGACACCTGTATCATTCATGCTTTCATAATGTCCAAGCTACTGGATAACACGCAGAAAAATGTAAGAATTCAGGAGGGACATTGTACCCGTCGCAGCAAGAACCGTCTCTCTGACCAGGAAACGCCTATCCCAAGAAATTGCTGATACCACAAAGCTGCCGCCATCAGACATAAGTACTGACAGCGCTCATCAGCCAGTTGGATATACTAGAAAAAGACGTGCTAATTGTAGCACCGCCAAAAAAGAGGTGAGGACAGATTGGATAAGTTCAGTCTGTAGGATTTCACTTTACCAGAGTAAACGGCGGAACTGCTTCCGAACAAACCATTACGTAAGTCTTATCTCATGTTTCAGCTTACAGATCCATTTTCTATTCAGAAATCTTTTTGACTCGTGACCGCACCGGGGGAACTGCACCTCAGATGAGAAACTATAATGTATGTTATTATATTTCATATAAATCTGTGCATCTAGGGTTTTTTATTGTCGGAAACCTTGTGCCTGAAAAAGTTAAATAAAAAATTAGCGATCATGTAGAAAAAATTGAACACAGAAAACATACTACCTCGACTGATCAATAATTATAGCTCAATGTTGTTACTGGGTAAGTGTTGTTAAAAGATAAGTTACATTACCCGTATTAAACAGTAATTACGATTTGAAATTAGTTACTATAGAGAAACACTCTAGTGACTTAAACAATAAGTAATCTAGAAATTTTCTGTTTAAATCAATTTTACAAAAATAAATTTTAACACGCATACACATGTTTGGTTTTTTTTTAGGAACATAACTATACCATGTACGGAAGATTTATTTTATTGCTCTGCAAACTTCTTGGAATCAATTTACATTCAAACGATAGGCGCCAACGATTGGTAAAATTATCGCGAGAAGAAAGCATTTAAATGATTTCCATATTTGGCTCGGTTACATCCCATTAGCGCGCTCATTAATAATTTCTTATCAACTTCAGAAAAACCAATTACTCAAACTTGCATATAGTTCTTCCGGTGAGAATTGGTCCAGTTGAAAAAAAGACCAGGATGAGGTGTTGAGTAAACTTTGCTTGGATGGAAAATATGATTGGTTTAGTTATTAGGAGGGATGGTCGTTAGTTGTTAGCAAGAAAAATGCAAGTTAATTGAAAATGCAAACTAATTAAAATAATACGTGTAACTAATGCAAGATGAATAGCAACACCAAGTAAAGCATAAATCATTAAAATAGAGCTGTATAAAGCACTTTTACTTTAAGCATTTTACAATTTTGTTTATTTTTTTGATCTTGTCTTTACACGTAACCACAAATGTCTTCATGGAGAATTACATTTTTGGGTGTAATTTATACCCGCATACCCAAATTAATCCGAAAATTCATGTGAGAAGGAATCTAGGTTAAGATTAATAACTATCTGTTTAACAGGTGGAAACATGGTACTCTTTTTCTCGTTGGATGATATGATGAGTACTGTTTTTCGAAATTAGTGTAAAGGAGTCATCATTTAAGTCGTCAACGACCTGTTTTAATACCCGATACTAATAAGCATTTCTGATATAGACATGTATTGTAGCGACTAAACGGTACGTTACATGAATATTCTGCTTTTCTATAGGGTCAAAACGTATTTTTTAAATGCGCTCAGTATAAAGTCGGTTAATTGTTTTGTTTTTTAACTGAACCAACTCTTACAGGAAGAACTGTATCTAGTTTCAATTTTCAAATACCGACCATTGTTCGGAGCCCATCCAAAGATCTCGCGGGATGGTGATTTTTTGTACCACTAGCCCCGACCCCCCCCCCCCTTGTTTGCTTTTAATGGCAAACCACTTTTCTAACAGTGAAACTCAGTTGAATTTACGTTTCTAGGGTCCTCTCGCGGTAAAAGTTAGTCTATATAAGGTAGACAATAGGGGTGGCCCCTGCTACCCCTATTTTCTACTAGCTCTCACATTTTGTTCTAGATTCCAAGCAAAATGAGTAACTTGAGCCATTCGTTCTGCATAGATATACACATTTTTTTCATAAAGCATACGTAAGACCTTCAATATGTTCGATGTCAGTTCTTTGCATCCATCATACATGTAGGTACTTATTTACAATGTAAAACCTTCGTAGTTCATCTTATCGACTTTTCATTATTCTGTCTCTTCCACGTTCGCTTCATTAATGTTAAACGGTGAATTTTTCCACAGGGCATGCGTGATTTCTCAGGTGATTATCGGTAACAACTTCCGTTTTGCATCAGAAAATGACAACACGGCTTACGCAAATACTTCTTGCCTGAAAATAGCCGTCCATGTTCTCTCTAGCAAGTCGCTGGAATGTCGAGAATAACATCGTTGCGTCTGTTATTTGATTAACAGAAACGTCAATTTTTGTATAATCCGCCTATGTGATTGTAGAAGAACTGTAACAATAACTATAGAGTTTAATTCAAATTTGCAGATCCCGCGCGTAACCAAACAGTACTGGAATACTTACTATCTAGTAATTTGAAAATATCTCTGAGACGTATTCCTTTTACATTTCTAAGGAAACCGGCCCGAAGTAAGAACCACAATTACGGATTACTTGGTATGTTAAAATAGTGATAGTTGCTATTGAGATTATTCAGCTATTCGCTCGACACGTAGTGCTTATATGCAACAATTCGACTATTCTTTCCACATCGAAAGACACAATCGAGCGGTTTCTATTTTCTAATTACATGATTATTTGATTGTGTTAGATGGGAATTTATGGTCGCTGGGAAAACTGGTCTCGCAAACCATTACAGGGACGCACAAGCAATTCCATCTACGTAAAGATGAAGCACTTGGACTCACGTTATGAAACCCCAGAATTCTGCCCTTTTAAAGAAAATCATTTCCTAGTTAACCAGAGAAATGATCAATTTGAAACGTTTCGTAATAAAGTCGCATTGACACATCGAGTCGTGTATTAATTAACATCCTAAAAGGATTCCCAACTTATCTGATTCTTGTGGTATTTTGTTTCGAAACATGATTAGATTTGTAAAGAAGTCCAACGTTAGATTTTTGATTATCGTTTGAAGTGCTCTTCAAGCAATTAGTTACTTAAAAGGTTTTGAACAGTTGAAGGTTTATGAATCGTTAAATCGCAATTAAGAGAAGTTCACCTTACTGGAAATAGTTGTAGTGCAACGCATCTGCTTTTGATTTATTTGTCGACGAGTTTTGCTTTTCGTGAAATTTTTCCATTCTAGATTTTTATGATACTGTTGTGTAGAAAAATATGATGGTCACCCTTTGCGTTAACAATTTTAAGTTGACGAAGTTTGGAATTCGAAAAACATTCTTTTGTTTATGAATGATAAATTTTTGAACTTGAGAGAGGGTTCCTCTTTGTTTGAAAAAATGGGGTCTACAACTTTTTTTGTAAATAGTATATCTATTTTAAAAAATCATTACGGCTTCGTTTATGTATATTACTAAATAAAACCATTTCATGGAGCAGATCCAAACTTTTAAACATATAGGGTCCCACGTGGTAAACTCTTTCTGTCTTATTAAAAAAATAATAATACGTTTATCTAAAAAAAAAAATAAATGAAATGAAACATAGTTATGTATTTTGTACTATTATTTATTATTCCCAGTAATGTTGCTTTTAGTATTTCAGTACTTGGTAGTAACTTGGCAAAAGTAACGAAGTTACAAGTTACTTGTAATATTGAAGGGACTTCGTTACTTTTTTAAAGCAGTAACTTGTAACTTAACGAAGTCATATCGACGCCTATAACTTGTAACTCACAATGCACAAAAGTTGAAGTCCTTTTTGCCACGTTTTTTTTAACGAAATAGGAGAATATGTTTATATTACGAATTTGCATAAATGCCGACAAGCACGCGTTACAATATGCCTGCATAAGACTGCGCCTGTCGAAAAAATATGTAGGTTTTCTTCTTTGTGTCATGCATGACGGGGGACGCGCGATAGAACATTTTGATGAAAATTTTGAAAAATACAGGCCAATGAATATACAAATTGACCCTATTAATTTATGCTTATACAAAGTTTAATTCATTAGTTGATTGAGTTACCCCTCCTCCGCTATTTTACAAATGGCTTTTTGGTATCGACTATATCTAGCTATCGTCTTAAACAAATCACATAGGTCAAGACGTTTCATACGGGTAATTGTGTAATCTAACGTTTCTATCCCAACATCATTTAGGCTTCAACGCACAGCAAAAAAATTATTCGCGTCCAAAGTTAAAATTTGGTTTTTCCCTTTTTTTCCATAAAACGCAGGTCCTCTCCTGTAAAACAGAACCTGTCACTACCCTTAACACTTTATTAATTAAAGAGTAGGTTATGACAAATCCAAATCGTTTAATCTCGTCAAGTTGAATTGAAATCGCGCAGCGCTCAGGTACGGACGCTGCTGTCGCTCTGCATTTCACTCTTTTTTATCAATAAATTAAGCAAGATTATCAAGCCGAAATGTTAATAGCTACATAATTGTTATCCCCTCCGATTAATTTCAATTAGAAGTGAATCAATGCATTTCATTTTTTTAACAATTACACTGGCACATAAAAGAAAAATAGTTGTATGGTCCAGACCATTGTATCCCAGTATATTTTTAGTTAGAAGTTAAGTTAGAATCTCAAGTCGAGATTAATCGACTACCTCCTGATTTCGACTTCAACCTCAAAAACTAGTCAAAACTGCAGAAAATCAGCATTTTTGCTAAATTTACCTATTTTCGCAAAACCAGATGGATTATGAAAATACTTTAAATTTATTTTGACACATTGACTTAAAATGAACGGTTAAGGTTGAAGGTTAAGGTGAAAGTTAAAAGTTCTAAAATTAGAATCTGTCAACCAAATTCTATGTTGTACCAAACCTCAACAGTTAATCAAAATACCGCTGTAGAAGCACATTTTTTCAAAGACCAACAACAAGAAGGATGATGCATAAACCGGAAATTTTTTACTGCAATCATGTACATAGTAGTGTTTGAGATAGTCGATTACGAATTTGACCTCAGATTGGAATTCAAGATAACGGGACTGACATAATCTTAAATGCCACTGAAAATTTCATACAATGGGTATTTTTGGAAAACTTACATTTAGCCTGAGAGACGAACTTGATTTAAATTCCGTTCCCATATGCATTTGACCTATTAAACTCCCAAGATCAGAATTGATCTCAGCCGACAATATTCAATTTACAATATTTCGTTAGTGTAATCAACCATATTGAATCCGTCATCTTGAGCGTTTAAAATCTGAAAGCAAATCCTAACCAGCAACCCCACGGACCCATATGTACATGTCTGTCGAGAATGTCGAGTTTAAGCAATGTTGGGGGTATTTATCCACCAAACCCGAGGTAGTATTTAATCCACCATTTTGAATTTCATGAATCTGATGGCAGATAACCAGTGATCCTGAAAACTTTCTAACCATTGCCATTTTGTCTTAGATGTTCTAAAAACTGTAATTCTGAAAAGATTAAATGGAAATAACATTGTGGGTTGTTTGGATTAGTTTTTTGAGGTTAGGAGCAACATCAGATTGGTCGATCGATACTGGGATTTCAATTTGAACCTACCGTGTCAAAAAATATACTAATAACCTTTCTGAAATACGAGTAGATTTAGCTCTGCACATTATAAGTATATGTAGTAACAATACTAAATTCGTTTAAATCCGACGTGCTTTTGAGATTACGTCGAAATCAGGAGGTAGCCAGCCAATTCCGGCTTTGGATTAGAATTTAGTTGGTTGAATTACATAAATGTACACGGATTTACTCAAACTACATGGATTTTATCCAAACAAAGGGACACATTTGAGCAAAATTTGAGCTTCAAACATAAATAACTTTTTCCTGTGCATCGGAGCACAAGAATGTTGTGAATAGAAACGTTTTATTTTATATTTTCCCGTTCAATGGCCTTTCCAAAACGCTTTGGCGTGTCGAATTCTTGAGGCAGAAAAGGGTATATTTTTCAAAATATACGTTATTTTTAATTGTTGTCTAATCCATATATAAATCTATAAAAAATAACTGGTGTGCAACTTTCAGTTACTGTTGAGTAAAAACTGAAGTAACAAGTTACATTTATGACGAGCAACTCTTACTAGATCTTCTTTTCTCGGAGTGACGATTATAACATGTTACTTTTTTTGTAAGTTACCGAACGTTACTTTCAGTACTGTAAAATCCATTACCATATACAGTACCGTCTTTCGCAAGAGGTCCACAATAGATCTGAACAAAAATTGTATATTTATAAAAAACTAATATATTTGGCATCATTTTGGGCGTCTACTTGTTGAAATATTAGATTATCCCATTACAAAGTACTAAAATTTCATGAAAATACAATGAATATTTTAGAGAAGGAATACTCTGTACCTGTTGATTTGTTTATAAGTATTGTAATCCATAAAGATATCTAATTACTTTTAATTGAAAATTTCTACCATTTATTTACGAAACGCCTTTAAGCGATATTTACACATGCCAATTAGCTAAAGTAAGTTCCTAAATCAGTTGCTTATATCCCGCAAACAAATTTACTACCTGAGCAAGTATAAAAGTGTATGTAGAGGCTCATTAAGCTCAAACATTTTAATAACCTGCTTTAGTTACTAGACTTGTGTACATTCGCTTTTACTGTTTGAACTTACTTGGCAAAACAACATTAGTAGGATCCATTGCCGTCTGTCATAATTCGACGCTAATAGACTATGTAGAGAAGTGCGTTAGTTAAGTACCTTGCAAGGTGGGATCGTTTACGAACCACAGGGCTTCATTTCAGGAATATTTTAATCCCTCTTCCCCGACCGATCCGCACATTTTATTGTTAAAACAATTAGTACAAATAAATATATGTTATATATACATGTATATTACACAATATACTATATGTATACGTTGTGGCGCGTATACGTTGTGACACGCTTCGTAATCGATTGTTTGTTCAACTCTCTGTTCTGGCCACATCTATCGTATTTATATGTATCGTCCCAGTTCGTGAACCTTCGATGATCCGCCAAATGGAGCCAAATATATCTGGAAGCTTCTAAAACAGTTCGATTTATTTCGACTTGCATGGAGAACGTTCTAAGGTTCTCTTTTCATATACGGACACAAGATGGCTTTCGAGAATCATTATTTATTTATTATTAATTGTCAAAAAATGTTATATTTATATATTTTTAGACAAAAAATCTGTTGGTTTTTCTTCAGTTTTTCAAGAAACTAAATTTAACTTTCCTGGTGAATAAACTTTCTACTGCTAATGTTGAGAGTTTTTACATATAACCCTTACACTCAGAATTGGTCCAGTTGAAAAAACAACAATAAAATCTAATAGCCAACCTACCTCCACAAAAAGGCCGAGATACCGAGCTATAGGCCTGCCATATTTAAAGAAATATAAAAGATTGTTATTTACTTTGCAACGAAATTTTATGACGGGATTTAGGTAGTGGAAACATTATTTTGGAGTTGACTTCTTAACATAAAATTTAGTAATATAACAAAATAACTAAAATAAGTAGCTAAATAAATAAGGTCGCAAAAAATTTCATTGTCCGACGAAGACCACTAGGAGGTGTGAGTAAACTTTGCTTGGATAGGAAATATGATTGGTACAGTTATTAGGAAGGATGGTCGTTAGTTTTTAACAAGATAAATGTAAGTTAATTTAAAATGCAAACCGAAAAAAAGTAAGTGTAACTAATGCAAGATAAATAGCAACAGCAAATAAAGCATAAATAAGTAAAATAAAGCAGTATAAGGCATTTTTTTATACTATTTATACTTTTTATAAAACAAACTATTTTTATCTTTTTCTTTGCGCGTACCCACATATAACTTTTTAAAAATCACATTTTTGAGTGTAATTAATACCCGCATATGTATTCCCAACTTAATCCGAAAGTAAATCCGAATCGAGGTCAGTGTTCATAACTATCGGTTGAACAGTTGCGGAAACATGGTCCTCTTTTTCTCGTTGGATGACATGACGAGTGCTGTTTTTCCAAATAAGTTTAAAGGAGTCGTCATTACAAACAGTGCGAATATTTTCTAAAACAACATTTTATAGTGTGGCGGCAGTGTTATATTTTCGCAAACGACCCTTTACTGTAGCCCAAACTAACTTTATGGGATTGAAAACGCAATGATGAGTTGCGGTTTAAAATTATCGTATGATTTTTGATCAGGCCTAATTAAACTTTCTTTGTTGCTGCATTTGGAACTTCTAAAACTTTGAATTCGTAAAATCTAATCTGTTAGCTTCCTTTGTGTTGGGATTTGGAACTTTCTCCAGTTGCCAGGAATAATACGCTGCATTATCCATATCAATTACCAAATTTGTTGAAATATTTAGTATAAGTTGTTCAGCAAACCACTTTTCAAAAAAAAGTCGCATTCATATCTTGATGATAGTCAGCACAGCTTTGAGTGATGGCATTTGCTGAAAAAAGTAATGCGTTTGGAATAAAGCCATTTTCATTTCCAGCATACAAAATTATAACCCTTTTCCCCTCAAGGAACCTTCATTTAAGGCACAATTCTGAGAATTATCTACCAACCGTATTTGACCACATCATGTGTATCAAACCAGGTTTCATCCAAATAATTAATTCTTCGATTATTGTCGCGGTATTGCCAAATGTTTCTTAGATAATTTTGTCTTACTTTAGCGATACGAGGTGATTCCATAATTAGCATTCGCGAGTCTAATTTCTTACACTTAAATCCCCATTTCAAAACTATATTACGGAGATATTTTAATGATTGACACTTGTATTCTTCGGAATTTTGTAATTTTGAGTGAGTGATTTGTAAAGTCGCAACTGTATTGTCTTTATAGGTAGCGTAAATTGTTCGCCGAATGACGTCCTTAAAAGCATCATCAATATTTGTATTACAATCCGCGACATGTTTACGTTTTGTCTGATGATCTACGATGTTACCTGGTTTAATAACAGACTGGAATTCAACGAGTTTTGCGGTGAGTTTCCTTTTAAACAATCATAAATATTTAAAATTATATCGTGTATCGTGTTTGATCGTGTAAGTCATTCAGCGAAAATTCCCAAATTTTTGCTTCATTTGTTTCTGTAGCATTATGTGTATTGCGTGTATATATCATTGCCATTATTAATTTCGTCCACGTCGAAAGGTCTTCAATAAACCATTTTAAAACAGTAATTACAATTGCATACACACACCACTGAACTCTAGTGACGACTAAAAATGAACACGTGCTCGGCGCTCAAATTTACTGGATGTAGTTGAACTGTTCTAATACCCAATACTAATAAACATTTCATATATAATCATGTGTTGTAGCGTCTAGCAACATTTTTCCGCACCAGATATACGGAGGAAGGTTAAACGGTACGTTACGTGATTACTCTGATTTGTATAGAGTAAAAACGTATTTTTTAAACGCGCTCGGTATAAAGTCGGTCATTTTTTTTTGTCTTTTTAACTGGGCCAACTTTTACTGGATTTTGAATTTTGTATGCACTCTGTACCGTATGGTTTATTGTGTCGAAAACTAAAACAACTGAGAAAACCTGTATTACGAAGATGTCAAATATAGACTTTCTCACACAACGGCTGTTGGTCTACTATTGAATATCTTACATCAAAACAAGCATTATTACAATCGAACTTTGAAAGAGGAAAAGTGCATGTCCTCTAATGTGAAACTTGTCAATACCGTTTTGTTTGTCATGCGAACGGTAATTACCCATTTCCAGTTATCGTGCCAAGCGTGTTTAACATGTTTTGATGTGGCTTCTTATTAGCTCTGCCCACAGTATCAAATTAAATTTGACGATAGCTATGGAGATTTGAACTAGTTAAAAATTTAAAATAATAATTGTGTGAATGTACTTATAACGAAGTGTTATTCAGTTTTAAGGAAATTAGTATTAAGTATGTTCTAAGAAAATAAAGCGATTCGTTCCTTTTTATATCCGAAACAAGGTTTTGAAGCAACCTTTTCATGTCGAAATCGATAATAAAATGTTTAATGCTTTAAATGTCACAAGTTGTTAAATTTTATACAAAATGTACAATGTAACCACCTCTAACACTTCATTTTATGAGACAAAAATTTGAGAATAGTTTGTTTGTTGTTCTGGATATTTTGGTTTGCTGTTCAAAGCACTATAAGAACCGCTTTGAAACTGTCATAATAATTTGTGATAATTCTAAAGCATGTTGGGCAACACAGGTCAGAATGTCGTAAACGTTGAAGAGATGATTTATTTATTTGTGATTTATGCAATAGTTCAGTATAACAAAGGAATTCCTTATTATTGAGTTTTTACATAGATAACAGTGCGTCTGTTAGATCAGGAATTCTTACCTTCACGCACACATATCAAAATTTGTCAATTGTATACAAACCGCCCTCTTTTAAATGAAAATGGATAAACGAAATGATTAATAAGTAACCCTAACACACCCTACATCGCTTCCGTTAAATATTTATCTTCGATTTTATCTAGGCCTTTATTAAGAAATAACGAATATTCATCTGCTCATCGGAAACCTCCGCCGCCCGTGAACGTTATTATTTGTTTCCCTATAATTAGGGTTTCAGTTTTTTTCCAAAGTTGTCCGACGTTTACGTTGGCGCAATTATAAGAAACCTTGCGAGACGATAATAATACTACTGGTAATGATTTTTGTGTTTGGAAAAAGGAGACCTGCATCACCGACAGAAATGCGCCATCATTATTATTATTGGTATTATATTGCCTCTGAGGTAATGCGAATGCCGGTGTGTATATATGCGTCGAGGTACCACTACGTGGTCAGTTTGCGATGAAAATTGTGGCTTAAAGAGCCTTCCAGTATCTTTAACACCAAAAAGAAAATAGGTGCTTTATACACACATTTGTAAACAAGTTTTCTGCGAAGTGTAATCTGTAAACTCAAATGTTTATCACTTTGTCAAAGGGATTGTACTGTTTTATCTGAATCAATAGCAATATCAATGGAAACAACACTTGCCTGTTGTAAAAAATTAAATTGGCTTCTCTAATTTTTCTATTATGTAAAAAAAATAATTTCAAATTACTTGTACGCCCGAAGCGCTCCATCGATAGTGAAAGGCGCAATTTCCGATTTCGAAATTTTTTCTTACCGCAATTATGGTCTAATTAAGCAATTAAAAGTTCCGTTCCGTTCTTTCATCGACTTATTGACTATAATTGTATGGTACGTGTCCTTTCGCGAATTGGATTTATTATCAAATGAATCGAACGACATCAATTTAGTTACGTATTACATTTTGATCGAAAGTCGAGAGGGTGCGCTTCCATCGGTGATCGTTTAAAATTATTAGTTGTAGATATTCCCATAAGGTGATAAAATTCACCTTTCCAGATTATTCTTGCTGGGGTACCATCAAGGCCCTATACTGGAGCGTTCATTGTTTTCTGCAGTTCTCAAAAGTACATTTCTACGCTGATTACTTTGAGATTATGTATTGTTTCGATAAAGAAATTTTAGAATGGGCAATTTAAAAGGGTAAATAATAGTGTCATAATTATTTATGTCTGCATGATAGCGAGTTACAATAATATTATTAAAAATAATGGGTTATTAATGAATCAGAACCCAAAAATATTTAATTTTTTTAAGCTGACGCCATATGACCAAAAACAGACTGAATTTGCTGAATTTTTGATGAGTTGGTACCTCAGTCAGTATTTCTGTGTTTGATTGTCACTTCTTTGCATTCTTGGTATCTTGCGTTATTTTACTTAATGTCGGTTGATATTGAGTGAGATTGAGATATGAGTTTTACATAAAAACAACCTTGATTTTTCTGATACCGCTGGGCTTGAAATGAACAAACCAGGGCTATAAGTACCTTATCAATTTTCTTAGTAACTTACCATACAGTCACGTGCAGCCTATACTGGGAAACTCGTGGCCGAATGGCAGAACTGCCAACATCTAACATTGGCTAAGGAAAAGAGTAGGCACCACGGTACGAAAAATCACATGGTCTTAGTATAACACATTAAGTGTACTAGAGTTCTGTTTTCGCGGCGAGATGGCGTATATCATTCAGCTGTCAAACCACACACATACAGGAGCAATGAGATGTTATCGTTTTCTGTTTTATGCGTGCGATTTAGATTCTCGAGGTCGATTTTCGACGCGAAATTGTACAGATTTGAGGTACAAAGAATATGTATGTCCATTTTGGTTAGGATTCGTGAAGATACGGCGGAGCCCCACTCGCTTTGCTAGAGGGTCGACTAATATCATCCGCTTTTTACCACATCCTCAGAATGTGAAATATAGGTTTGTCGCATCCTTCGGAACTATCTGGGTTTGTCAACCGTTTTTGAAAAAAGAAGAGAAGCAACCTTAATTGTTTGTCAGAAATTTTCAATCTGAGACGTTCTTTGGAATGGTCATATCTTGTTTATTTGTCAACCGACTTAAATGAAACAAACACTAAATATTAATCAAAACTTATCTCAATACCTTACTGATAGGGACATCTAATTAATTAGCTGTTGTGGACATTAGCGGGAACAGACATACCGACAAAAAAATTTGTCTGCGATCATAATAGATATGTAGATGATGTATTATCCTTTTTTGTATTTCGGAGCAAATGTAATACAAAAACTGTTCCAAATATTTCAGATGTGTTTTCAAATTTTTATTAATAACATATTGTGTCTGGTATGTCTCCACTCCAGAGAAAAACTGATGTGGTTTATGGGCGGGTTCATAGTCAACTTTATGCAGGAGCGCGCAGCAAAAGTTAAAAAGATACCAATGCAAATGAAATAAAACAGTTTATTAAAAGATGTCTCTAGAAAAGCATCGAAAAATGTTAAAAAGGCGCTTCTGAAATTTCGCGGTAAGTCTAGAAACATCACCCCACTCATATTGAGCCATTTAAACAGTTAATGGATATTATCCGCTTTTCTTTCTTGTCACTAATGATACGTGTATACCCGTCGATTCTGGAGATGTGGCTGAAATCTTATGCTTTACCACTATTCCTCGCAAAGAGGTGGAGCGATAAAATCGTTTTTTTTTGCGTAATGAATTTGCAGTAAATTAACAATAAAATATGGTCAGCAGTTTGACCAAATTTCACCAATACTTCACGACTGTTTTCGTAATATTGTCACGCCTAGGGAGTATGGAGTGAGGGCACTCCCTGGGAATGCCCTAGGGGTTTGCTCAAAAATGGAGAAAATAGAAAGATTCATAAACAAGGCTCTTTACAAAACAAAACCAAATGAACGACGCAGATCGGTGTACAAAATAATTGAGGGAAGACAATAATTTGTAGGGGAAATCAAATATTTAACAAGACAGCTAATTTCGGTACACAAAAATACGTTTCTTACTTGGTCCAGAGGTACGAGGGAGGTTGTCACGATTGCGGGATGATCTTAGGGTGCCGGGCGGCAGTATGGCGACTTGACCAAAACTACTGGTGATCTCTTGATTGGATCGGCTATATTTATATTGTGAACTTCGCAGATTCAGCGATTTCGTATGACTAGTGTCGGTCGTCGAATTTGCGAAATTCACTTAACTTCAGAAATTCACTTAACAACAGGTGAACTGGTGCACCCATGCCCTAATTAGTTTTGTCGTGATGCTATTATAAAAAGTCGCCAATCTGCAACTATGGACATGGCGACGATCTTGTGTTAATTTCCGTGGCCAGGGGCACGGTAATGTAGGTCGATAAGTACCGCAATATTATCGCAATCGTGACTGTTGACGTAAATATTGACGAATTTAATTGAAGACGGTTTTTGTGCATACTGTATTTACAGAATCACTATAACTTAATGTTAATTCATTTTCTGTTTTATATTTATTTTCAAACGTAATGGTCAAGGGTAAAAGTAGCTTAAGGCTCGATTTTGCCGTTACACCACCCCATGTTTGTGTAATAATTTTACATGTTATTTACTAAAGGCGATAATCATTGTTCTGATATTATGAACGAAACATTCGTATAACGAACGTGTTATTATTAAAGGAGGCCGATTACATAAGTCATTGGGTCCAAACACGTTACATATTACATACCAACAGAGTGTCCCACATCTTCCGTTTTATGCATCGGCTTTAGTAGACTGAGGACAAGAGATTCTGTATTCTTTAAACCGTAAAAACACGCAATAGCGAACTAAACCTGCATTGTTTGTTTTATTGACGTTTTAACAACCTTCAAGGTAACCCATTGAAAATTTTCACAATAAGTTCGTAGACAACACAAGATGACATTAAAGTAGTTGTTAAAACCAAACGAAAGCGAATGTGAGTTAAATATATTGTTTTCAGATTCATATTTTGCCAGATATATATACATCCACTACCTGTATGTTTGGAGATCATAAATCATGGGAATAATTGGACATTGTGGGAAATATTTAAGTCTAAAAGCAGCATTGTTATTGTGTAATTAATGGAATTAGTGAATGGAATTAAAAATTGAACTTTCGTGCATGCAATTCATTTAATCATGATTTCATATCGAACAGGAAGCTGTAGCTGTATTTCCATTGAATAGGTGCAACACTGATAACAACAATTGGTTTGTTTGTGCGGTATAAACCCAAAAAAATAATCTCTCGATTTAAAATAAAGTTGCATAATCATTTGAATATTTTTTCTAACAATTTTACCTCACTTTTAAAACTTAATTACATTCTACGTCCACGTATCTCACGTTTCAATTAATTTCCCCCAGTATCCTTTGAGCAGAAAAAATTTTTTGAACAAAGAGAAACGATATTTCATGCATGGGTCGCGTCTAGTGAAATCCACGACTGACTTTAGGCGGTGCATGATAAACGCTGTAAAATCCGCACACGCATGCCGCTCGGTGTATGATTAATTAAAAGTCGAGAGAGAGAAAGAAAAAGAAAAACGAAAGTGACCAGCTAATTTATATTTCGTACCTGTTATAAAAAGGAGTACGTCGCACGATTTGACGAATAATTCACCGCGGAAAAATCGCGATAAGCCGTGTCCAAAAATACGAAAGTAAAAGTGGATGGGTTCATTACTATGGAGGAATAAGCGGAATAAAAATGGACTCGGATTTGGTTCACGAAAGAGATAATCGTCGAGACCGAAACGGTCAGATTAAAGGAAACAACTGTTACATTTGAAGGAGATTATATAGGTCGAAGTAAGATAATCTCGAAAATGTTCTTATGGAAGGTGGGATGAAATTAGAAACCGATTTTCCAGCGACCAGAATTAAAAAAAAAAGTGTAAGGGTTCCGCAAGGTTTCATTCACAAATTGTACTTATCTGTATAAAAGAATTCGCGGTTACCCTGCACACCTACCGTCCATTAAAGTGAACGAAACCATCTGTTTCCTCAAATGATGAAAATAAATTTAATGAATAACTTGGCATTAAAATTGCGATATTATCTTTATAAGAAAGATAGCAGCTCTGAAAAACCTTTACTGAATACCCCATGAATGAATTAATGTAGGGGAGAGGGGGCTCTTGCTAAGCGGCTCCTTCTACGTGAGACTCCTTTGCTCCAATGCAGATTGCACAAGACTCCAATGCACATTTGCAGAGAACGCGCTCCGCTGTTTCGTTTTCTTCTAAGCTGTTTCACTGGGGTGACCATTTAGAATGCCAACGATGGCATGCACTTATTCATAGAAACTAGACTTGTTTGCAGCCTTCGGTTCTCTTCCATTCCTGAAGATGTTCCCGTTTGGTCCATTTTGCGTTCTGGACCGTCAGTCTGGAGGCACCCCCGACTGGTTCAGGACCTAGGAATTTCTTCTTGGCACCCAGCTTTGCTAGATTATCTACTGCTTCGTTTCCTCGCAACCTGTAAGGCGAAATGGTATCGAATCCATTCGAGAAGTCGAAGAGGAGCAGTACGGTCATTTACTTTTTATCTATACCAATTCTGATATCATCAGTCAGTTTTAGAAGTGCTGTCTGGGTACTGTTGTGTTCCTTATACCACGTCTGTAGTGGGTCCATCAAGTTGTGTGCCCTCAGATATTCTGTAATTTGATCGTGAACTATTTTTTCCAAAATTTTGGAAAAAAAAGCAATGTTATGGGATGAAAGTCCGAAGCAACAGATGGTGTGGCTGTCTTCTTTAATGGCAATAACCGTGATTCTTTCCATTTTGATGGAAAACCCCATATTTGAAAGGGAGAGATTAATAATACATACGAGATACGGACCTAAGAAGGGTAACGCTTTAGCTATTACACATTGTGGAATACCGTCACTTCCTCGTGCCTGCGATGTAAAATGTTTCACAGCCAATACGATATCCGCGAAACTTACCTCAGAAAATTTGAAACCAATATCGCCTGCCGTAGAAACGACCTCGTCATAGTTTGTGTTCCTTTCAGAACAAGAAGTAGACACTGACGCAAAGTGCTCATTGAGGGAATCCGGCGTAATTCCTTGTAAATTTTCTCCCTCATGAGGAAGTAATCCCAGCTTGCGAAGTTGTTGCCATATATTATTAGAATTATTTTCTAAGGCTTTGAAGATTTTATCTCGGTAAAAGTTGTTTCTGATTTGCTCGGAGAGCAAATTTACTCTATCGCGAAGGTATATATACTCATCAAGATATCTAACATTCTTTGTACGTATGTAACGTCGTAAAATTGCACTTCTCTTAAGGCACTGGTTCTTTAGTTCAGGGGTCATCCAAGGGGGTCTGCCCTTGAAGCATGTAACAGTTTTGAGTGGGGCAAGAGTATGAATAGTCTCAGTCAAGTTTGCATTAAATTCTCAATTAAATTACATCGCGTTGGGCCGTTGTGACATTATCATTTAAAAATTACGGATATATCGTCATACACTCTCTATTTGCATATTTGGACCAACGATATGCAGTGAGAAATTTTTTAGGAATAACACTGCATTTTCAAGAGAATGGTGAAATGAACTGTTGTTGATATACGAGTGTATAATTCACAACAACAGATCTGTAGGGCTGTAGCTGTGAAAGCAGTTAAATCAGTACCAGAATTATGTGGTACTATTGCTAAAGTCAGAGTTACAATGATCTAATTCAAACAGTCCGTTATTGCTGACAATGGGAAAAGCGCTACATGACAATTTCATACCACAAAAAAATGAATTCAGGAAGTACCTACTCAATGGAGCTTCACTTGCAGTATGCTTGATCGCTTTTTGGAATTGAAAATATGAATAAACATAATTAGACATCTTAATGCTTTCTTAATACCAATAGTAAGGGAACCTTTTGAACTACTGAGGATATTGAGACTTTTGCAACCTCTAGAGATACTAAAACAGGAGAAAAATATAGAACATCCAGCCTAGCTATTTATACATTTTTACACATGCTCGCTTGTGTCACATTTGATGGCTCCTATATTTAAAAAAAAACTTAAAGATGTTTTAAATGTACTAAATGCCATGCAATACTTTCTAGAAATAATAACAGGTACTCACCTAGCTGGTAATGGAAGGCAGTCAATGAATCCACTAATACTAATACTACCAAATCTTGCAGTAAAGATTACAGGGAACAAAGGACGGAGGATAGATACTATAGAGAAAAATAGTAGACTCTGAGTTGTATAGGTCTCATGTTTTTTTTTCTGCGAGTAGTAGACGTCAGACATTGGTCATAATAGCGTCCTCATCCTTGGTGGCCGCTACAAGAACTACATGCAGTAAAATTAGAATGAGAATAGGAGAATCAACCAAACACTCCTTGTAGCGGAGTGTCCTGCCACTAAGAACAAAGGAGCCACTATTGCCAACTCCTCTAACGTATATGCTGCAAATCATGAACGTTTACAGGCCAATAGTGTTAGTTATCTCTGTCTTATTATCTATGGAACTGGATAAGCTGTTTTATTTTGTTTAAATATAAAATATGAGTAATAATTCGTTTGAGTTACCGATAGATTTAATTAATGGAAACAATTCTAAATTAAAGAAACATATTTCGCAAGAAGAGGAATATCGCAATGAGATATTGTTAGGACAGGGTAATATTGAACCATAATATGGTTACCTACATTAGCTGTCTCGAAGCAATGATTATCACAGACGATTAATAATACGTTGTATTGCGGATTAAATCAGTAGAAGCACCTATCTTGGTCATATTCATCAGAGTTCATCTCTCCGTCCGGACCTTCCGCGACAAGTGACAGTCACCCTGGTCACTAAAGACCACGTAGTGTAATAGTTTTATGAAGAATTTATTGTTTTTTCTTACAGTTATTTATTCTTGTAATTTTTAATTACTGTCTTCTTCCAATTGTCTTTTGTTCACACTATAATATACTTTTCCATTTACTTTGCTCTACTGCTTTTGTATAACTTTTAAAAAACACATTTTTCATAACATAGTTGTATAATTACGATATTTCTCTTTTGTGCGTTCATCTCTGCTGCTAACTTCACATGCAGACGTACCCATTAGGACATATGTTTCTTATTAAAGTCCACTAAATCCTTATCACATATTATTCCTTGTCATCAGCGTCTGGTTCTCTTTAAAAAGGCAGACGAAAACCTTAACCAAAACACACATCCTAGAATCAAAGTCGAGGCTATACAGTTTAATTACTCTTAAAATCTAAATTTAGAATATAATTTACAAGCTTAAAAAACCGATGAGTTCGTTTTAGTGCACCTCACCCCAGCAACATGATAATAACCCACAATAAAGCTTAAAAAACTACCTACGGAATATATTTTTATATCTAAGGCGATAAGGTCTGAGAAGGAAGAAATTTATTATTGTGGAACGCGGTAAATTACAGTTTTTGGGTTGTTTTCGCAGAGTAGACTTGAAATTCAACGAAAAGTTTCCTTTATAACCTTTTAGTTCAGATAAGCGATGCCTCGCCTGTTGAATCCACTGGTTAGATATCAGAACATAGCTTTGATGTTATTTGTCCTTGCGGTAGAAATACCGTAGTAGGTTCATTGAATTAAAATTATAAAATACGATTTGCACTCGCGTACATTTGCTATCCCCAAGTTGGGCTAGTAGGTAAGACAAACTGGTATGGAAGCTGGCATTATACATTTATTAAAAACACATTGTCTTGTGTTTTCAACAACTGCTGGGTTATATAAAGTTATTGTGAAAATAGAACACGCAGCTTTAAAATTTAAGAAAACCACACGACTGCTAATATTCAAAATTTTAGGTCAAAACCGAAACTACATTCCAGACATTATGACTCCGACGATTTGTCCTGCAGTAAAATCGGTCGAACCGTTCGCATGTTATAGAACCTATGATACTTTTGGTGCATTAAACAATTCAGCGAGCAGGTGTACATCAAAATGTTCGCATGTTAAATTCACGTCTGGTGACGTGTAGCCTATGACGCTTTTGCAGAAATAAAGAATGCAACAAAACAATACACAAAAATCGGTAGAGTCTCTGGCCAGGAGGAGAAGGAGCCATTAAAATCGGTAGAGCCATTATAAAGTTAGGGTGAAAACTACTCAAAACCCATCGCTGAAAATATAACCTTTTTCAATAGTGGTACAAAAATTAGGGGCTCATTTTCAAAAAAAAAATTATTGATTTTTTTTCAAAACTACGAAGTGGTTTAGCTTGTTTATCTAAGCAGAAATTCTTAACCTTTTTAGTGATGAGAGACCATTTGACAACCTTTCTGTCTTGCCACGAATCACCAACTCTTTGGAGGTAATATGATTGATATGAACATATGGATGATAATGTGAATAAAGATTTGTTCTAGCTATCAGTTTTAAATGAATCACCTATACAATCGTTCAAACCCAACAGTCTTTTATTTTTAAATGACTACAGAGATAGCATACAACACCTATATTATTTTTAGGCGACTTTTGTGACTGTATACTCTTTACTAACCTCAGCACATTGGGTGTGAATATTAATTTGATTCAGCGTATCAAATGCAGAAAAGTTTTGTCTTTCGACTTTGTTGATCCATAGCTCAATTTTAGCGATAAATGCACTTATATTATCTTCCTATGCAAATATATTACTCGTACCTTGCAACTTCAAATTTTCCGATCCTTGCAGTTGAACTGAAGGTTCAGTTTATTTAGTTGTGCAAAAAAATCGATCAAATAAACAAAATGTTTTTGAAATTTGGATTCACAGAACTGATCCAGCAACTCTTTGTTCTTGGCAGTTAAGAATGTTTGTTCCTCATTTGTTCCTCTATAAGTTCGTATATCCTCGCCGGCATATTTTCTGTTTAAAGCCAATGCACTTCCATATGAAAAAGCAGTTTCGTGTTCAGCTTTCATATTACAGCACAATTGTCTGAAGAGGCGATTGTTAAGTGCACTATTTTTAATGAAGTTAACTACTTTTATAGCCGTTTCCATCGCAATAGCAAAGGATTCCGGAAGCATTTTGGCAGCCAAAGCTTGACGATGAATAACATATCGTACCGTAATTTTTTATCAACGCTTCAAGACCAGAGCGGAAACCAAGCATAGCAAGAACACCGTCCGTATAAAACCCCGTAAGCTTTTGCCACATACGTCCATGTTTCTCCAAATATTGACTTAATGCATCCATAACATCTGCACCTTTGGGCGTCGTCCAGTTCTTGAGAAAATAGTAACCCCCCTTTAAAGTCTTTATTGTCATTCAAAAATCGAATAAATACAAGTAAATGACAACATTGAGAAACGTCGGTACATTCATCACATATTAGCGCAAAATAAGGACTACATTTTATCTTGTCAATACCTTATTCTTCAATATCATTTGACACGTTTTGAATACGTGACTTTACTGTGTCGTTAGAAAGTGGTATTTCACGAATTTTCTTTTGAGCTTCCTCGCCTGAATACTCTTTTGCAGCTGTAAGCATACAAGGGTTTATTAGAGATTCATCGATTTTGTGTGGTTTATTAGATTTGGCAATCAATTTTGAAATTTCAAACGATGCAGGTAATGTTTTTTTCAGATTTTACGTAACTTGCTCCACTGGGTCCAAGTTTCATTTTTTTTTTAGATTCTGTTAGTTTGCCTTCGAAAAATTCTTGCGGACGGTTACAATAATTCTGATGTACGGTCTTTAGATGGCGTTCCAACTTTGCCGGTTTTAAAGCATCATTGGCAAGAACCGTTTTGTGTATACTAGTATACTACGCATTGAGGTCTAGTCTCCCCATTTATTTCTATGGAAGTAAAGGCCAGTTTAACATAATCGCCGTCATACTTTCGTTTTGGTGGCATTTATCTGTAAATAAATATAAAATAATTAATATTAATGAGTGCACCCTTTACACAGCCGCGGTGCGGGAGCCGCCGGCTTACCCCTCATCCCGTATTTTTGTACGATATTACCAATGTGTAAATATGTAAATGCATACTAAAGTTTGTCTATTTGCGATAATTACTGAAAGTGCTCACAGAAGTAATATGGATGAGATACACCTAATTTTAATTACGAACCCCTGTAACCAAGGAACAAAACAAATCACAGTTAAAAAGAAACTTAGCAGATTTACAATGTGAGTAATGTAGCGTAAGTATTAAAACAAAATAAAGAAATTATGTTGGATGGGATGCTGTATTCACAGGACTGCCTACATAGAATTAACGTGAGACATATGTAAACAAAACAAACAGAATTTAGTTTATTTACATTTTAAAATCTGGAGGGTAAACAATTTTTCTTATTGAACATTGATTAAAAAAATAGCACTTTTTATAGTAAAAGAAGACTGTATTAGGGCCCTGGAAAAAATAATTTTAACTTTAGGAAACCAGTAGTTTTTGAGAAAAAAAAAAAATAAAAAGTGAGAAATTTTATGAAAACTTTAAGTTATATTGAAATAGAGCTTAAGAGAATTATTCCCAAAATATGCAAATCTCTATTGGAAGTACACAAAACAGCAACATAATCACTATTCTAAGTATATAATATCGAAAAATTATATAAAAGACAATTCTTACAACAATAACCTAACAGGCTGTAGCCATCAATACACATATATGTATGGTCGGTTGCCTTTAATTCATTGTATTGCAAGTAATGAGCTGTTCGCTGTAAATATATGAGTACAATGTATTTCAAGAAAACCCTGGCGTACCCCAAAGCCATCATTCATTTCGAAACTATTTTAAAGGAATCAGACGATTGAAAATGGTAAATCTGAACTTTAAGCAGTGAGTTGCAATACATTCCCTTTGGTCGATTAACCAATACTATTCAACTGTCAAATCTTTTTGCTTATCTTGATGTTCCATGTGAAGTGAATGAAAAATGTAATGAAAATGGACATGTCGATAGAAGTTTATTAATTTATATGTGTTATTGTGAAATATCGTGTGAAAATTAGTGCGACACATGAAAAGACATCCCACGGATGTGGTAGTTAAAGAAATGGGAATCCCCTGATGCTTACCTTATCGATTGGAAGTCGACGAAATAGCGGTTCGGGGAAAAGTGAGGTTAGATGGAAAATAATTTTTTTCTCAAAAAGTAAAAGTAAAGACGAAAATTGAATACGCACATGGTTATCTACGGTTACTTATTGATCATTGGTGGTTTTTTTTGGTGAGTTTTTAATTTTCACAGTGTCGGCCCCTTATGGGAAATCGCATTTTCAAAAGGCCTTAACTTTTGAACGGATCATTTCCTAAAATTATAATTATATTTTCGAACTAGTTATTTAATGTACTTTCTAGTCATATATATATATATTTTATCAAAATTTAGTGTTCAGTAAGATAGAGTAGTTATTTTGTATAAGTATAAAGACAGCGACGATATTTGCCCTTTGCTGTCAAACTTTACAATTGAATATAAGCAAGCACTTCGAACAAAACAATGAACGAAGCCCAATGGAACGTAACGTTTTCAGGTTCACTAAATAATATCACTGTCACTAAAAACTTGCCGAATATATTTTCTCTTAACCACTACTTAATTTACTTTACATTCTTACTGCTTTAATTTATTTTTCTACCTATTTATTTATTTGGTGTATTTATTTGTTACGACGACGATCCAACTTCGACTTTCCGCTTAACCGCTCGGCGGCTTTTTATAAACACCGTTTTATTGACGTAATTTCATTACAAAGTTGAGCCACTGGCTCCCTACTTCTACCTCTATGTTAATAATAGTCTTCCTCCGCGTGTTGATGTTGTTTTTGTCCCCTTCCTGGTGGTTGTCCTCTTCGTCCAGTTCCGTCCTGTTATTCTTCCTCCTTGCTGGTGTCCATCCCTTTTCCTAGTCCTCGAGTAGCGCCCTCCCTGGTCTCTTCACCCTAGATGGTTCGTCCTCTCCGTAGTCCATGGCCTTCCTTATTAGTGGGTTCGTGTGCTCCTCTGCCTTTGTTATGGTCTTCCGGTTCTTCTCTTTGATGATCCCTCCTCAGTTGTGCGTTCCTCATATACCATGGTGCGTCCGTCATCCTTCTCATTGCCGTGTTCTGTACCCTCTCCAATTTCTCCATTTGTGTTCTCGTCGCTTGTCCCCATGCGGCTGATCCGTATGTTAGTATTGGTCTTATCCCTGCTAAGTAAATCTTCCTCTTGGTCTCTAGTCGTAGTTTGCTTCTTCTTCCTATAAGTGGTCCTAATTGGTTGATCCTTGTCCTCGCCTTCTTCGCCGTCTCGTCGATGTGTCTCCCCCACGTTAGTATTCTGTCCATGTAGATCCTTAGGTATTTAACTTCTTTCTTCCACGGTATCGTCCTGTCTCCCACCTTAATATTCGTCGTCGGTCCTTGCCTCGTTCTTCCTATCCATATTGCTTCCGTCTTGTCCTTGTTGATCTTGATTTTCCATCTCCTCGTCCATTCCTCCATCACGTACACTTCTCGTTGAAGATATTTCACCGCCTTGTTTGCTCGTATTGATGTCGCTGCCTTCGCCGTGTCGTCCACGTAGATGTAGGTCCTCGTATGCGTGTGTTCTCCTCCTCTCGGTATGTCGCTTGTGTAGATGTTATATAAGACCGGAGTTAAGACGGATCGTTGGGGAGCTCCGGCCTCTATCCTTCTCGCTGTCGATCTCTTGTCCTGGTTCCTAATTCTGAAGTGGCTGTCCTGTAGGTAGTCCTGGATCATCTGTGTCGTCGCCGTCTTGAATCCTAGTTGGTCCATCTTCGCTATCAATCCGTTGTGCCAAATCTTGTCGAATGCCTTCTCCACGTTGAATAGTACTATGCAGGTCGTCCTCTTCTCGTTGATATCCTTGATTGCCTCTTCCGTCATCCTTAGTGCCAGCTGCTTCGTCGAGTGTCCTTCCCTGAATCCACATTGTTCGTCCGGTATGATCCTCAATGTGTCCTGTTCTTTCTTGATACGCTGTGAAAGAATTCGTTCCATTAGTTTACCTAAGTTATTGAGTAAACTTATGGGCCGGTAATTCTGAGGGAATTTCCGGTCCTTGTCAATTTTTGGGAACATAATGACGTCCGCCCTCTTCCATAATTTTGGGTAAATCCTATTCCTCACGGCCGCGTTGTAGATTTCTTGGATCCTCTTCTTTGCTTCTTCCGATAGCTCCTTGATCATCTTGTTCGTGATTCCGTCCGGCCCTGGTGCTTTCTTCCTCGGTAGTCTTCTTATGATTTCTTCCATTGTAGTTGGTTCCATGTCCTCTTCAATCTTCTTTCTTCTGATTCTTTCCGCTCTCCTGTCCATATCTTCTTCGAAGTCGATGTCGTATTCCTGGTCTTCGTTGTTCCTGAATTGTTCTTCCATGGTGTCCGCAAACGCTTCCGCTTTCTCTTCGTCCCTGAAACATAAGCCATTTTTGCCGTGAAGCGGCCCTAAATTGTTACATTTTCCTTTCTTCAGTCTCTTCATGATCTTCCAGTGTGCTCCTGTGTCTTCGTCCAGTTCTTCTATGAAGGTGTTCCATCTGTCGCTTCGATATTCCGCCAGTTCTTCCTGTATTTCCCTGTTCATCCTATTTATCTTCCTCTTGATTTCCGGGTCTAGGTTGATCCTGTATCTTCTCTTCATCCTGTTCCTTTGCCTGATCTTCATCTTGGTCTTCCTCGGTAAGTCCCCTCTTCTCGTTTCTTCTTTCTTCGTAGTCTTCGTGTTATTTGCGATGGCTCTTCTGATGTCTTCGGTTATCTTCTCGGGCGGCTTTTTATAAAGCGACCCGATTTTCGAGGTTATGCCCCGTTGTTTTCTGAAACCTTCCTTCGATTCGCGGAAGTCGTAAAATATCTTCCGAGCGGAGTACCAATAGAACCTTCGAGACTATTCGGGAGCGAGGTCGATCTTGCTATAAGACAACATTACAGGAACAAATGAACCGAGTGAGACACTAGCTCAGCGCTGCGCGTGCCACGCGTACCCTGCGCCCTGCCCAGGTGATGCCGGCTGTTCCATCGTTCTGTCGACTCGTCACTTTTTTCGGATAGCTTCGCAGACTATTTCGGATGCTTCCAGAGACTGCTTCCTAGTGGTCTGCGGACCGCCTGTTGAGAACCACCGATCTACGGCAATCCAGATATTTTGTTACAGCGTTTAGTTTTATAGAGCGTTTAAGTAGAAATGACTACGTATAAATAAAACACCAAAATGGTAACCAATTTTATAACTAGTAATGAATCGGTTGCTTAAAATTTCGTGTTGTCTACATTTGTTACATCATTACAGTAACGAACATCGAGAATTTGGACAACCTTCAGTTGTAGAGATGATTAATTTACAATTTACCGTTGCTATGAAATGTTCGTTAGGTATTTTTTATTTTATGCATTATTATTTTTGCATTATTTATTATAGTCGTGATATTTCTTTACAGACTACCTCGGATTAGGCAGGTAGCGTGTTTGGCCGGATATAATAGTCGTATTGAGACGTCTTTCTCGATCTCAATTATAGAGCCTACGTTTCGAAAATATTTTTATACGCACACCTGGCGATTTGTTTTCTTCGGTTTTTTTTTCCATTTTTGTTCGGATCTCCTGCGACAAAATTATACATAAAAGATATATTTTATTCATTCTTCTATGGTAATTCAATGGCAAATGACATTCAAATAGCCATCGTCATTGTTCTTCGGCTGGGGCCATAATAAGAGCCGCGTGTCATCTCATTGCGAAGCGCTCGTTGTTTACATTACGTCTCTCTATTATTCAGCGATTATGCTGTACATCGAAAAGGTGTAGACGTAGGTGTGCGCCTATTTGTTATATAAACTTGTTTATTGGTTTTTGTACAGGCAGAGTGGGCGCACACGACGTGGGGTAGATTCGACAACAGAGGCGCACGAAGACACGCCGTACGCGCACCTCCTCGTTTCTCGGCTTATCTGCGCGATGCGTTGTGTGCGTGAGCGTCTGCGTGAATCTTAAAAGGACCCGGATAATTTACTTTTGATTTTAAGAAATTACATCAGTATGAATTATCAGTCAACGATCCATGTTGTCTATAATGGGAGGATGGTCACTCCACGCAGAGGAATGAAGTTATACCTTTAAAGTTGTCATAGATATGGATTCCCCCTTTTTAATTTGTTTTGTCACTGTTTTGTTTACAAAACACGAATCGACAGATAAGAGGGAATCCTTTTGATGTTTGCTCGCATTCCAGTGGTATGTGTGCGCATTTCGAAAAATTTCTCCACATAGTAAAATGTAATTTGTAAACTCTCAGTGCGATTTAATTGTAATTTTTTCGTCATGAAACTTAAATATTTTGCTAAGAGTAAAGTTCGTTGTATATGAAAATTTTCTTCAGTACACTTCAGGAGTGAAATGAATAAATACTTGTAGGTAAACTTTTTCTGTGATAATTTTCCTTGCTGTAGTAGTAAAGTTATTCTGTACTGCACAAATTTCTGATTCTAACGTAAATCTACTTGTATATAAGTAAAATTTATAGTCATTTTCATATATATTTATTTTGATAAATTTTTAGTTATATGCATTAGTAATCTGTAACAGAAAGATTGCGTATGCATAACTACAGAACTTCTATGTATCATCTCAGCAATGCTAAAATCAGTTAAATGTATTAATAAGTTTATTTACACAAAGGCATACATCGTAAACGAACTACAATGATTATTTTTTAGTTTAGTTTCCCTTTTCTAAACACGGTAAATTTTCCCGATTTAGTAAATTTAAAATTTTCCTTTTTATTTCATTTATATAAATGGACATTATTTTTAAACAATTACATGGTAGGCAAAATACCTAAACCACAATTTTAGCCAAAAAAAAAAAAGAATATACATTTAAAGCAACAACGTAGGAAAATACTAAATAACTTCTTGTAACATTTTTAAATGAATTCTTGTAATTGTAAATATACCTACTTAAATGAATATTATGACATTTCCTTCTCCAAAACTCAGTTTGAGAAATTTTAAAAAAATGTTGAAAATGCTGTAATTACTCCTTTCTTGAAGTGGATATTTTTGCTATTAGTACCACTCTTAAGATGAGTCTTTATGGAGTACCTTTGAAAAAATAATCAATGAATATATTAATCAATATATTGTCAATTAGAGTGTAAAGTTTACTAAAACAATAAGTGATGCATGAAGAACCCAAACAATTACAAATGTCAAAAACAACTAGATACAACATAATTTTAATCTATTTTGGATGATTTTAATAGTATATTCGGAGTAAAAGTGGATATTATGATCGTTAAAGCCCATTTAGAAAGAGCAACTCTTTTAAAGATCAGTTATCTACTTCGGTTACCCTATTTTTTTATTGGTACACTTTGAAATCATAATTACTGGTATTAATACTAATAAAAAATTGGAAATAAGTATTATGGCTAAACTTGATGCTACGGTTCTCGTTCTAAATGGAAAGTATATTTTCTTCTAAATTCAATCTCCACACATCCACTCGGAAGAGAGGAACTTTTTTGGAACTTACAATCCGACGCTATATTTGCAATTATTGTAACATTTTTGTAAAGTCCTACTTACTGTACGGGATAATTGCATAAGGAAATTTCCTGAAAGCCAAGAAATATTGCTTAAATTTTTTGCAGTGCATCTCGTTTTAGAGCAAAACTGCCAGGTCGGCGACCCCACTTGTCCTCGGACAGTCCAGGGCACTGTCCAGTCGGATAGTCCGACAGTCTTGACGTTTTTATCAACGTGCGGTTTTTTCGACTGTTATTGCCCGTAGCTCAGTGAGAAATGTAAAGTCCGTATATAAATTTTTCTGATTAGAATACGCCAACATTGGCCATTCCGCTACGGGAAAATTTATCGGTGTTTCTTTTCCGTGTATGTGTGTGTGTGTGTATTTGTTCGATAGCTAGATATATATAGTTAACGAATCCATTATCGTGCAATTAATTTAATTTCAATAAATTCCGACGTGTCGTTTCGGTTTTAAACCGCAGGAATTCGCGTTAAACGCCACCATTAAGGGCCCATAACTGAGATATACAGGAATATGTTCCGCCATTGCCGGGGAGCGTTCGATTGACTATTTCGAGTTAATGTACCATATCTTTCAGTCTTTGGAGAGAGCCGTACGTCAAACAATTTTTGCTTCAAAAGCACAAATCAGAAATTTGCATCTATTTATTGGTTGTTCGATTTTAAATCGGCTCTTCGTCTTAAAACGATGAAATCATCGATTTTATGATTACTGCTTATGAAAGTTTAAGTGACTTCGAACAAAACCCTTTATAGCAATTTATATAAAAAAAATTATTTCCTCTTATGGAGATCTAATTAGCCGTTGTCGTGAATCTGGTTTATTTGTAGAGATTTTGGGTCAAAATGGGAAAGGAAAATGAGTTAATTACAAGGCATGGAAAACTAGTTAAATAATTCGCCACAAGTGAATGGTTACCTTTGAGTGAAAAATAAGTTGAGGCTTGAAAAACGGGTTGCTTAATTTAGAAGGGTCATGATCTCATTAGAGGCGGTTTCAAAGCAATTCCCTAAAGTAAAATTATTTAATCAGTAAGGAAACAAAACACGATGAATTTGCGATATGTTTAGGAATAATAGGCGTCTAGTATACAGGGCGGTACACTAAAGTAGATATCTGACACATGTGTAACCGATAACTTACAACGTTTCACAACAGAGACAATAACAAATTGCCATAACAAACCTTATTGTATTGTAGTAGATATTTACAAAATGTTATATTTTATTGCATTATTGCTTTTGCTTGTTGTTTTTTGAGTAATAATTCCAAGTAAGCAGTAGATAAATAAAAATGTTTGTACGTAAGTAACGTCCAAGTTTTTTCTCATCAATTATTCACGTTCTTTTAATTACCTAAAGGAAAACTTAGCAATACTCCTAAGGCGAAACCATACCCCATTTACAAAGAGAACTTAAGAATCTGACGCTATTAATCATACGACACTTTCGTAACATTGTGACGATAATTACATTGCTTCGCGTGTAGGGTTTTCAAGAATTAGTGTTATTACCAATGTGCATATATTATAATAATATTTCTGTTTTCTTTTTTCTAGAGATGGCAGAGACGTTGGTTCGTGTTGTATGATGACGGGGAACTGAATTACTCCGTAGATGAACACGTAAGTATAAATTATTTTTATGGTGGACAGGTGCAGGTTTACATAAATTTTGTGAGGGAGCAATTATTTTAAAATCACGCCGGGTTGAGTTACGTGTCTGGGTAACAATGTTTGGATGTTTGTACTTTTACACGGTGATTAAGTACACGCCAACCTCTAAATAATAATAGTAGACCTTATCAACGATTGTTGTACTTTTACACGGAGATTAAGTACGTGCCAACTTCTAAATAAGTAATAGTAGTAGACGTTATCAAAGTTCTCGTAGGGTTTTGTGTTTAATTGAATGATCACGTATTACTTAGAGTTAAGCATGTAATATATTTCTACACTTTCGATTTTTCTTACATATTGAGTTTTAAGCCCGCCGGACACGATACATTTTTTTGGTGGGTCATTGCATGGAAAAAGGCATGGGAAGTCGGCTGCTCAGTTCTGTGGGTATTTTTATGCGAGTGCGTAGACGCGGTGGTAAATCCCAAGGGCATTTTGTTGGCTGTTATATATGTTAAATGGCAAACATATAAATTTTCGCCCCCTCGAAAAGAAGGATCGCGAAAGTAACAATCAAAAATTACGGTATGTTTATATTGGATCGTATTCATAACCTTTCTTCCACTATTCATAGGCCGACAACGTCAAAGCGCCGGCGCTGTGGCCGACGTAACAAAATGCTCGTTGTTCATTGGCCGGCTTTCAAATTCCCCGAGAAAACATGCAACAAAAGTAGCACAGGCTTTATTCACGTAAATGTCAGGCACTTTCGCCCTTGTGACGTCATTTCCCCATCGTCTCTCCCCATGCCTTTTCCCATGCAATCACCCACCAAAAACTGCATCGTGTCCGGCGGGCTTTGCTGCTTAATGGGAATTCTTTGAATATGTTACATCTAATGAGTACACTGAATACTCCAGTATATGCAGTTAAATCCGATTTTTGACTATTGTGAAATTTTGGAATTAAAGTAACTAACCTTCATTGATAAGAGTTTGGTTTCAATTTTTTTATATGATTTGGAACTATGAGCCCTGAAGTTATCCAGAAATTTTATTTTCGTTTAGACCATAATTTCTCAACCTTATTTTGCCCATCGCACACTTTGAAAATATTTTTTTTCTAGACACCCTCTAAAGAATGTTTCAATTAGAGCAATTAAAGCATACTGAGTTATATCGAGAAGTGTTTTTATAGACATTCAAAAGACAGTATAACATAATTAATGAGGTTGAATGTGATGCATTTGAAGGAGTTTGTTAATACCAGCCTTCATTTTATTTAAAAACAACCGTAAGTCGCCGCATTCAGTAATATGAAACCGAGTTCTCTTCATAGTTACCGACGTTGCTACAGCACTAAATCCACGTTCAGCTCAGTAGGAAGATGGGAATGCTATCAAAAATTGTTGAACAATCTACCACAACTGGGTATAGTTGTGAAAACGGCTTCTGCAGCCAAAATCCTTGGGAGCCATTCTTGAATGTAATTTTTAATTCCTCATTTGTCGTCAGTTCTGTTAGTTCTTCTTTTAACTGAGCCTGCTGTGTTGACATTTGAAAAAGGATCCAAAACCCTATCTGGTATTCCATGTTTAAAATGTCCTGGAATCTTTCCTTGAAATCTCTCTGGAGGTTTTTCAAGTGCTGAGAGTAAACAAGCAAGTCGTCGTTATTGAACGACATTCGTGATAAATTTGGGAAATTAGTAAATTTCTGTTTATATAATAGTACAAAATATAGAATAATACACTTTTTGTTGAGATGAGGTCGTGGAGCAATTATGGGTATATTTTTTCTAGGAACTCCTTCACACATCCAAACAGATTCTAAAATCGAGTCAAGTAATCAATCGAGTAACTTTTGACAGCCAGCGCACCGTTGTGTGAAGCAGCAATCGGTTGAAATCTTCATCATTGGCAGTGCAATGCTGACTAAATAACATGTCATTCAACGAGTTACTTCTGATTTTATTAACTGATCTGATGACATATTGCAATGTTATATGGAGGCGTTTACACAGATTTTCGCAACCAAATGGTGGCGATGAATTAGGCAATGCACAGCAAGTACGTCGGAAACTTTATTTTTTAAACACGCTATGCAGCCTTTGCGACGCCCCGTCATAGCCGGTGCGCCATGTGTGGCAACTGACAAAATATTATTCAAAAGGATGGTCTTTTCGGTATAAGCTTTTCAAGAGTATTAAATATATTTTTTCCTTTTGTATCTGTTTCTAAACTCGTACAAACAATAATTCTTGACATATTTTCTCATCCTTAATGAACCTCGCGTATGACAATAACAATGCTTCATTAGTTGGTAAAGTGGACTCATCCAGCGGAATTGAAAATTGACAATTCTGCAGATAACTGCACAATGATTCCTTAATGTTTTTAGCCATCTTATCAATTCATCTTTGCATAAAACTATTGCTCAAAGGAATTTTCCGGATAATATCTACAGCTGGTTTTTGGAGCACAGTGGTTATTACTTGTTTTACCGCTGGTAAAATTAAATCTCGCAAACAGGGTGTGGTTCCCCTTTTTTAGCAATCAGGGCTGAGATATTGTATGAAGCTCGAAGTCCGTCGTTGTCTTGCGTAGAAGCTGATGAAAAAAGTTTCAATATAGTTGGCTGAATTTCATGTGAAAAGAAAAGAGAGAAACCCCAAGTCTTTCCAACTATTTTAATATTATCTATATATATAAAAGAAAGTCGTGTTAGTTACTCCACTTATAACTCAATAACGGCTGAACCGATTTAGCTGAAAATTGGCAGGGAGGTAGTTGAGAGCCAGGAGAAGGACATAGAATACTTTTTATCCAATTTAATATAAGAATCAGACTTGGAATAATAAAACGCAAATGACAGCTATTTAATTGACGTATAATGACAGCTATGTAATGACGTATGGATGACAATTTGATATTTGTAAGAAATCAAAATATTATATTTATATTTGCAAATATGTCACGAAAGGAGGTGATGTGGCGGTTTTTGGATTGCAATCCTCGAATACCAACGATGAAATTTCACGCTATCAAGTTGGTCGTTATGTGAACTGTAATCAAACGATTTGGCGTATATTCGCATTTCCCATCCACGAACGTCATCCTACTGTTATGCATTTGGCGGTGCATCTGGAGAATGGTCAACGAGTATATTTCACGGCTTCGAATGCTACGCAACGTGCTGAAACACCTCCAGCAACTACATTGACCAGTTTTTTTGCAATCTGCCAAAGAGATCAGTTTGCACGAACTTTGCTTTACTCGGAGATGCCACGTTATTATACTTGGAATGCTTCATCGAAGAATTTTCAAAAAAGGAAGCAAGGCGATGCGGTTCCTGGGTATCCAGATGTGCGTTCTACTGATGCTCTTGGTCGTATGTATCCAGTACATGTATGTACAGTACAGTCGTATGTACAGTTCATCCAAAGAATAATGAATGTTTCTATTTGCGGTTGTTGCTGGTAAATGTGCGTGGGCCAACGTCATTTGAGTCACTACGAACTGTTAATGGTGTAATATTCCCAACATATCGTGCTGCATGTGAAGAATTGAAGTTATTAGAAAACGATAGTCATTGGGATACGACAATCGCTGAAGCCATTATCTCTGAATCTCCAAGTCAGATACGCACATTATTCACTATCATAATTTCGACATGTTTTCCATCAAACCCATGTAACCTGTGGTACAAATACAAGGATAATATGTCAGAAGATATTTTACATCAAATTCGTGCCCGTTCCAGAAATCACGATATTGAGATGAATGAGGAGATACATAATCGTGCTTTACTCTTGATCAAAGATATGTGTTACCTCATGTGCGGTAATTTATTAATCAGGTTAGGAATGCCAGCACCATATCGTGAAATGAATGACGCATTTAATCGAGAATTGGAACGGGAACGTAAATATGATCACCAGGAATTAGATTTAGTAGTTTAAACGAATGTACCCCTGTTGAATTACCAATAAAAGGAAGTTTATGATACTTTAATGATGGCAATCGATGATGAAAATGGTGGTTTATATTTCCTAGATTCCCCATGGTGGAACTGGCAAGACATTCCTCATGTCATTAGTTTTAGCAACTGTTCGGGCGAGATCTAACATAGCGGTTGCAGTTGCTTCTTCTGGAATAGCAGCCACATTGTTAGAAGGATGCCGTACGGCTCATTCAGCATTCAAATTACCGTTAAATCTTCAAAATATTGAAGAACCAACGTGTAATATTGCAAAACACTCAACAATGGCCAAAGTTTTAGCGGTATCGAAAATCATCATCTGGGACGAATGCACAATGGCGCATAAACGTGCATTAGAAGCACTTAACCGAACATTAAAAGATTTACGCAATGACTCGAGATGTTTTGGAGGAGCAATGATTTTACTGTCTGGCGATTTCCGCCAAATACTGCCAGTAATTCCAAGATCTACGGCTGCCGACGAAATGAACGCTTGCCTCAAATCGTCAAATCTATGGCGCTATGTGAAGAAACTGCAACTGACAACAAACATGAGAGTTACATTGCTTAATGATACATCTGCTGAAGATTTCTCAGAGCAATTGCTGACTATCGGTAATGGTCAAGTACCTGTCGATGAATCGAGCGGATTAATATCATTTCCAAATAATTTCTTTAATTTTGTCTCATCAAAAGACGAACTTATCAACAATGTATTTCCAGAAATTATTTCTAACTACAAAAATAATGAATGGTTGAGTGAGCGAGCAATTTTAGCGGCTAAAAATAAAGATGTAGATGACCTAAACTACATAATTCAAAATAAGATCATTGGAACAATGCATTCATTCAAATCTATTGACTGCGTCACAAATGAAGATGAAGCCACCAACTATCCAATTGAATTTTTAAACTCTTTGGACGTGTCTGGCTTACCACCGCACAATTTACGCCTAGAGGTTGGCTCCGTAGTAATCATGCTTCGAAACATAAACCAACCAAAACTGTGCAACGGTACGCGTTTGGTGGTTAGAAAATTGATGAACAATGTAATTTACGCTACGATAATGATAGGAAAATTCAAAGGTGAGGAAGTTCTCATTCCGAGAATACCGATGATCCCAAACGATATGCCGTTTGAATTTAAAAGACTTCAATTTCCGATACGTCTTGCATTTGCCATGACCATCAACAAATCACAAGGCCAATATTTAAAAATTCGTGGTTTAAATCTAGAACATTCATGTTTTTCCCATGGTCAATTATACGTGGCATGTTCACGGGTCGGAAGACCATCTGCGTTGTTTGTTTTTGCGCCTGATAATAAAACAAAAAATGTCGTGTATCACAAGGTACTTAAATGAAGAGCAACCTATGTACTAAAATACAGAAATAATTATGAATGATTAATGTAGGTATTTAATTTTTTTGTATTTTTTCCAATTAAAAAACAAAAAAAACTGCTTATTTATTGCAATTAAGGCGGAACAAAGTTCGCCGGGTCAGCTAGTTAATAAAATAAAAACAATTAATTAAATTTAAAATAGTTGGAAAGACTAGGGGTTTTTCTCTTTTCCCTTGACCATGGCAACCAACTTTAAGAACTTGGACAACCTTCTCCAGTAAATTTCGTGTGCTTTATCGTGTCTTGAAAATAGGTCACATCTTTGTCTTTTTTATCTGGTTGTATTTTGTTAAAATGATCTGGAGACCTAGAATGCTTCATCTCGTCATTTGAAAATGTTTTATTACAAATAAGGCACAGTGGCGATGATGGATTTATGAGATTTCCGGTAAGTCGGTATTTAATATAATCCGCACAATACTACCGCCTCGTTTTTGTTTGCTTCCGAGATGGTTTGCACTTTACAGATACGTGAGTAAAAGTTCAACTTTTAAACTACATTTAATTATATCCACTATTTCTAATTTATATTCACCGTTTCTTCGCGCTAACGGTTCTCACTTTTTGGTGTTGCGCGCCAGAGTCGACTACCGAACTGTACTATGCTTTTTTAGTTTTAAAATTTTTATATTACATTAAATTTATATTACGCTATATACAATACATGGGCCTTTGGTCGTAATATGTCGGGGGATAGTTGGGACGAGAAGGCTGCGACCCTTTTGTTCCTCGGGAGGTGGCTGCCACTTCTGGAGAAAGTCACGGGAAACCGCAAAAGACCATGACTCAGCCATGTGGCTTGGCCCGTTTTGTCCTAGGAGGACTGAAGGGCCGTCGGGGCGTTGGGGGTTGGGATGGTCAGCTAGGCTGCCTCGAGATATGTTCGACGGTCAACGGGATGGTCGACGTGGCCGCGTCGGGGTGCTCCTGCTCGTGCTCAAATGAGGGCGTGTCTTTGGAAGGGGTCCTTGGAGGAACCTTGTCGTCAAAATTGGTGGTGTGTCATTTTTAGCCATCCTGGACTAAGGTCTGGGTCCTGGGGCGCCTGTATCATTCCCTAAAGAGGAAATCGTAGTCTACCGCCTGTCGTACAAGTGGTTGGATGATCCCCCTCTCGATCTCTCGCTCGCTCTCTCATCGATCCCGAAAGGGTTGGTATTCGGCACCCTGCAGGATGCGTCTCTTGCTCATGTACCAGGGGACGTCTGCTACGTAACATAGCGCTATGCACTCCGGTGCTCGGAGACGGTCGACGTGGGTCTTCTAGGCGTGGCCCCATGCCACAGAAACGTAGGTCAGGATCGGTAGGATGTTTGTCTGGATCAGCCTCACCTTCTGCCTTAGGGGAAGGCCACTTCGTCTCTCTGTTAGAGGATAGAGTTTAGCGCACGCAGCCTTCGCCTTTGGCACCGTCACTTGGATGTGGTGTTTCCAGGTGAGTCCCTTGTCCATCGTGACGCCGATGTACTTGGCCATGTCCTTCCATTCGACGTCTTCATTTCTCAGTTGGATGTGTCTCGTCGGTTGCTGTTGTTTTCGCGGTATGAGGAGCGCTTGGTTCTTGGAAGCGTTGATCTCGATCTTCCACTTGATGCACTAGTCCTCAAGCTTGTCGCTCGCATGCTGGAGGTAGCGGGTTGCCAGATCGACCAGTGGCAGACCAGCGAGAGATGGCAGCGATGGATGGTGTCATCTTCAAAGAGAGACAGCGCGGTGTTTTCGGACTCGGGGACATCAGAAGTGTACATCGAGTATAACAGCGGCGATAATTCTGCTTCTTGTATTACTCCTGTCACCGGGCTCCGGATATTTGACAGCTCACGTCCTGGGTACCCCAGGGTGGACATCTTGTACAATCTTAATCTCCGTACTTTAACCTCGGTTGTAGTATTTTTTATTTCAATACATGTGTTATAGTTTTTTAGGAATGATGATTTTAATCCACTTCCCGAGTAACCCAAATATGTGAATTTTCACATACGTGATAAAAATAATTACCTACAATATCCATAATAACCTACTAACTAAAGTTTAGTTAGTACTTAATTTTTGTGTGTTTTTTTGCCTTTCTTAGACTATATTTTTTGAATCTGCCCACCCCCTCTGCACTGTCTGAATACCCTCTAATTTTCTTTGGGTCATCTACTTTCCACTCCCTAAAAGTCTCAAACGCCCACAAGGGGGCGTTATCGCCCATGTTGAGAAACTAAGGTTTAGGCAATATCATGAAACATCCAAATTTCACCTCTCTGATAAATTGCGCTCTATCTCCCTTGTTGCTTCCAAAAGACGGATTTATCATTCCGGATTCATTCTATGGATATGATCGTGTTAATTGACTTTTATCTAGGTTTTTGTATTTTAAATCTGCCGTCTCGTCCCTGAAGGTTTTACTTTATCCATAATTGTAACTCATACTTGGCTAACTGCTTTATATTTACACTATGAGTTAGTGAAGTTCGGTGCCAGATGCTAAACAAATCTCTCGCAGCTTTATTAAGGCGCATGGCCCGGATAACATGGTCAAAAAATCCCTAGATGTATCTGCGGAAAATCGGGATGTATTTAGCATAAATAATGATGATGTGTGATCCCTAAAGTGTTAGTCCAAAATATATAGCCTCACCTAAAGAACGCAAGCTTTTCTCTCTTTATAATTTTGTTCATTTTTATATTTTGCAGATATTTCTGTTTTTAGGGTTGGTTGGCACCACTGCCTATCTCGTTACAAATTTGTCAATTTAAAACGAATTCGGGCGAGGGTGTTGTCATTTAAAAAGTATCGAAAAATAAACGTATTCGAGATACGATATATCTTATTTATATTCACCGAATTAAAATACGCCAAACGTTTTAATATACCGCTCCTTTCCCCCTATCCCTTATCGCTGGGTCGCCAAAAATTTTAAAACAATTTCTCAAACTTATATATATGATCCAAATCCGTAATTCGAATTACTAAAACGTATTTTCCCATTTTTGAAAATTTTGCCTAATTTAGTTCATTGGGGAAAATAGTAATTAAAGTCTAACCAAAATATGAGGAAAGCGTTTCGATAAATTTAACTTACACTCGATTTGCTTGCAATTGATAACAATAAAATATACAGCCATACAACATAACTGTGTGAAATGAACAAAATTTCAAAAATGTTAAATATTTACTGTTGAATTAAAAATGTTGAGTATTTATGTATGTGAATGCCATAAAATGTAATTACGAAAGGAAATTGAAATTGTCGATAACTAGCATCCTGGATGAATTCTTAGAATTATTCGTAGTTAATACTAGTAGTAGCAAGGTGTAACCTACCCACCAAAATACTTCCTAACTTGACACTATAACGTTCGTACTTTAGCGAATTAAATTTTAACCGCAATTGGCGTGTGCTTTTGGTATAAAATAACGAAATTTGTATATTCCGTTTTATATATAGGGTATCGTAAAATTTACACAGGATTTGAATTTGCCGCCATTTTTGCAGTAAATTGTTGGCAACCCTGAAAATTTGACAGCTGGGAGTTTAAGGTTAGTAAAAATCGAGCGTTATACGATACAACAATTTTTTTCCTTTGTATTTGTTATTCTGTAATGGCCATGAGCGCGTGGCATGGCCACACAGATAGGAATTTTCAGACGTGGCATCCATAAGTTAGGCACAGCAATTGGTATGTCATTCACCGTATACTGTCAGAAAAAAACTATTATTCGTAATGTTTACGATGCTGTAATCAACATTCTTCAAATATTACTTAATTACTATGTTAATATTACTTACTATTCGTGAATTAGTTACAATGTGCGCTATGAGTGGGCGTCCACCATATATAGGTTTCGTAGAAAAAAGCCAAGGGGGAAGTTGATTTTAACATTCAAAAACGTTTCTTTTCTCATGGATATTTACGGACAGTAAGGCAATTTAGTGCAGCGGGAAGGGATATTTATTTAGATATAATTTGGTTAAATGAAGAACATACGATTTCAAGATGTGTAAATAAAGGCACAAATAGTAGATGCCAAACTTTCATAAAAGGTTTATTGTCTTTATTTATTAAATGTTCCAAAGGAGAAGGGTCGATGTTTAATAATTATTCACATTGGTCGCAAAAAGTCTACTAAAGATGAGGAAATGAATGAATAAATGTTTTCGAAGTGTATTTTGTACAAATAGAAAATCTGATACTAAATATTTTCATTATAGTAATGGATGTTAACTCTAGGTATTTTTGTCTGTTATTTTATTTCCTGGAGTCGTATTAAAATAGTATTTTTGTGTACTACGCTTTATGTTGGTATTATTACGCCTTCGACGTAAGACTAAAGTCAAGTTCGGACATCCTACGATGATCTCGGTGAAATCGAATATGTAGTTGCTAACATTGATATTGCGCCTTATTATTCACGGCCAATTGAGAAATTACCATTTTCGTCCAGGAAAAACATCATTAATTGGTTAGAACAGAAAGTGGTTAAAACAGAAAACATTTGACACTACAATGATAAAAGGGGCAGTAATATGTATAAAAGGTATGAAAAATCATAAAAATGACAGTAATTAAAAATCAACAAAATTAAATTACAAAAAGTATGTTGTTGATGAAATGACCAAAGATCGTGGAATAATTGTAGGTCGTTTACCACCTTGAGCCGTGTTGGCCGTTTACCCGATAGAATTGACAGGAGCTCATGTTAAGAATGAAGTAGCGCGACATAATGCAACATTTAAATTAAACAATGTGCGAAACCTGTTGAATGATGCTCTGTGAAATGTAACTACAGATAACTGGAAAAACTACTTACAGCATGTTATAAAAGAGAAACAACGAATGTGCGAACTTGACTGCATTACTGAAGAACACATTTTAGAGCCTATTCAAATTCATATTACGCCAGACCACGATTCAACAGATGCAGACGATTTTGATTCAGAAATATTTTAAAGAATACACTTTTACTTTTAATACTTGTAATAAATAATGCTTACAATTAAATTAGGGGAAAAAATAAAAAAAGATTAAAAACTCAAAAACCAAAAAACTAAACCAACTAGAAACACAAAGGAAGATTAAACAATCAAACAATTAAAAAATAAACAAAAACAATTTGACTTAATCTCGCCTATTCCAAAAAGTGCCAGTTCTAAACCTACTTAAAGTGAGACGATAAGTTACCTTCTCATATAAAAACGTCCCAATTGCTTAAAACTTTTTTCAACCACCCTTTCGCATAGAGGTGCAATTTCCATATATAATGGGGCCGTTTGCTATCAGTTCTAAACAAATGTAGTGTAAGATAAAACGACCGCATATCCGTTTCCAGATGGAAAAATTGTAAGGAAAAATATTTTATTTATCGATTATTTCGGAATTCAAATCTGGAGTTGGTGCAGGCGTCACTTTTGTAGCGTTTTTCCACACATTTTCGTCTCACATTGTTGTCACACTTACCGATTGTACACAATACAAATATTAAAATGTACTAGGCCTTTGCATCGAAATATCCAGCAAATCAGTTTTTTGATATTGATATAATGCACGGTACAGGGTCTAACGCCACACCAAACTTACATCAGTGAGTTACCTAACTTCTACAATTCAGACAAAGGAAAAGTGACAGTATGGAAGCGATAATGGGTTCACTTGCAAACATCGCAATAAAGGTCGAAAATCGCTGCTTATTGACAAATGCACAAAATGGTCTTAGAATTCCTCATGAAATAATTCTGCGATAAAAGGCTTCGAGAATGAAATAGTAACGCTGAAATCAACTTAAGAAAATTTCAAAATGTTGGGAAAAATGTTTTTTGAAAAACATTTTCTAGCATCCAGTTTCAACCAAGTCTTCTTGGCAAATATATTGTTATTCATCGTGAGTAAGATACCTTAATGATTGACGCCAACTTTTGAGGTTAGGTACAAGAACCTGTGGCCTTCTTCGATGAGCAGAAAGGCGCACAGTTAGTTTAGCTATTTATTTAACACTAAACTACGTTGCAATCGTTAATTTTCAAGTAAGAATGGCGCGGGTCGTCGAGCACGCCAGTAGAGCACTCGTTGTGGTTGTCGTCATTCTTCTGCCAACTTCCGTCCTTCTTCTGTCCTGCGTTTTCTCCCCACCGGCAGTCTTGCCAACCGATTTGGCGTGGACGGCCGTTATGTTCTGTGAATCCGCCACAAACCTACAAGTAAAAATTGCTGACAATATTTTACATTATTTCCATAGTTTTGATGTAAAAGTCAATGTATGCAAGATGAAACGTTCACTAAAGTACCCCTAACTAATACTCAGCGGATAACAAAAGCGGAAACATTTATCTTATACAAAAAGACAAATAGTTCATATAACTTATGGGCTCTAACGGTTGACGGTGATGCTTCCTCAGGAATTATCGAAATCTGGGGTAAATAACATTATCAAGTCGTAGATGTAGATTCAATAATTTAAAATTTTACTCCAAATTTCTATGAAACATTTGGAGACAATGTGATGGAGGAACTTTTAAGAACATTTTTTAACCGTAGTCAAATCAAAAGCGATAAATTTATGAAATGGGCAATTTCTAAATGCAAATTGTTAGTTTTAATGTCATATTGTTTGACATTTAGATACTTTCTATTTTTTATTTTGTTTGAATGGATGAATAGTACAACGTAATTTATTTTTGATTGACAGATAGAAATTTATACTAAAGATGAATTTTAGATTATATTTTGTTATATTTTTGTATAAATCAGTATAAATGTTATTGAAATACAGTCGAACCTCTATTCAACGAACCTCTATTTAACAAAATTCTCTATTTAGCGAAATTTTGGTTAGAACCGTGAATGTCCGATGTTATTTATTAATAAATTTCTCTCTATTTAGCGAAGACAATCTCTATTTAACAAAGTACAGTTAGGGTTATAAACCCATAGCAGGTACACGGTAGTCTGAATTTCAAGAAGGTTCACTATTATCCTTTCCTAGATTTTTAATGCGGTCATTACGCGGTATTGCTGCCTGCATTTTTTCAGACTGTTTGTTTAAATCTTTAAATTAGTGCGAGGTATTTTTTGAAAACGCAGTATTATTTAAATGCGAAGCGCAATCAAAAATTACAGACTTCTTTAAGAATTCTTATAAGTTAAGTCCACATCTGATGTTTTCGTGAGTACCTAATACGGCTTTTGTTTCTTTGTACATTATGTATAATAGCCCTGATAATAGCTTATATGTTTAATCATACATAATGCACGTTCATGTAAATACATATTAGTTCATATATTACATGTATGTATTATTATATATGTATTACGTTCATTAAACTTCACTCAAAACTACAACTTCAATTATAAAATCATTTTTTATGTCGATTAAACATACATCATTTATATATGTATATACGTATAATACATAATAATTCGGTCCATATATATATATATATATATATATATATATATATATATATATATATATATATATATATATATATATATATATATATATATATATATATACCGAATTATTCTATATTACGAATTTTCTATATAACGAAGTTTTTTCAGCGGATTTAGGACTTCGTTAAATAGAGGTTCGACTGTAACTTTCAATCACTGGTGTCACTGGTCATTGGCGTTGTTTTTCTGAACCTTACGTTACAGTGTATGGTGAATTATTAACAAGCCGTGAAAAGTTAGTGCCTCACGCATGTAAATCTAGAAGACATTGGAAGGAAGAAAATTGCTCTAGGTTTTCCGCAACCATCTATTTACTGATACCGGATGCAATTTAATAAACAAATCATCCAAAGTAATTGGAATCTATCTCAAGTGACACCCACATTGGCGTTCGTTTCTTTAACAAAGCCGTCTATTGTCCACAAAAAAAGAGTAGCTTTTTTGATACTTGAATAACTGCATGTTTCCGTTAATACTTCTCTCCTTTTTGTATTGTGAATAAATCAGCGCTAGAATGGTTCCGACGCCAACGAACCTTACACACAACAGCACAACTTGTGCGTAACCTAGACTCTTTACGGCCTATTTTTACATCGAAAGATTTACCTCCTACTATCCTACAATTTGAGTACAAAGGAAAAAAATTTGAAGCGAATTTAAAATTTTAGTAAACGCTTGAAAAGGAATTAAAAATTGATAAAGCTAATAGTTAATTAAAAAAAATGGCTTGAAGATTTAAATAGGTTTGAATAGGTTGGAAGATTTGATCACGACTTAAGCGCTATCTTCATAAATTTCTGTAGATGCCTTTTAGAAATAAAATTTATCGCTCTACCTCTGTCCTAAAAACACATGCTGGGCTAGCATGGCTTTAAGCTAGTCCAGCACATAGCCACATCTCTACTAATTAATTGCTTTCGAATTCGAATCCACCCCTTTCATCTCCTATAAAACCACCTCTCAGGCTGAAATTTCCATGATAGCTCGTATCGAATTGATCCCAGCGGCATGTTTCATTGCTGCCGAGTAGTTCTATTATGTTCAGTCATCTCCTAAGGCTGAAATTCCTAAAATCCATGAAATATTTTGTATCGATATAATGCGGATGCCGTTATATCACTAATTAATTTTCGTCGAACTGTTCATGAGAGATTCCCTGAGACCAACCTATTTTATCATCCCTTAGCAATCGTTTTTCAGGCTACATTTTATAAAGTCTACAAAACATCTATCAATTTGTTCCAGGTGATCTATTGTATGCTAATTTATTACCAGGAAATAAAATTTCTCGCTCCATCCCTCCCGTAAAACCCCAGCACATAGCCATATCTCTGGAATTAAAAGAGATATCTATATGATGAAAAAAATTCTAAAAAAAAACTTAATTCAGTTATGGCTATTTTTGAGTAGTCACCGATTTCTTCTGCTATAATTATACACAATATTAGTATTTTAGATATATTTATTGAAAATAAATTTATTGATCGTCCTAGAGGTTGCCTCAATTAGCTTCAAAATTTTTAAGGTTAGTACCAAAAATGATTTATTTACAAGGATTCTAATTTCGGTTTCAAATAGTAAAAAGTCTGAATTATGCTTGCCAACTCTAGGACTTTATCATTTATGAGTTTTTAAACGTTAAAAAGATTATAATAGGATTATATATATATATATATATATATATATATATATATATATATATATATATATATATATATATATATATATATATATATATAATGAGGGAAAATTTCCAACCTTAAAGAGAGTTCTATACAATCGAATTCAGAAGTTGTACGGAAGTTTCAAATTTATTTTCATTCTCCTAGGGCCATGAAGAAAATCTAGATTTTCCTAAATGGTCCCAAGTAGAATCTAGGAGCATTTTGATTTCAAACACTATAATGTCTTAACTATGCCGAAGAATGGATCAAGTAGTTTCTTTCGGTGGCGTAACAACGCAGCAATGCACCTGTGTTCATAGATTTTGCAGGGCGCTAAAACAGATATTAATTTAGCATTTGCTGCCTGGCCCTACCGGGGGGTGGGGGGAGGTGGTGCGAGGGTGGAAGCTGTGTGTTTCTCCACTGATTGAAACATAAAGATGTCTGCGACCAACACCGTTAAAGTTATGAAGAAACTTTCTTCAGGTTAGGTTTCAATATTTTGGGCTAAAAATTTGGAGATAGACGTTTTGATAAACCATTTATTCCCCAGTACCTCTTGTTGCATTTTTCACCATCACATTCGTCCTTTGCCGATGCCCCACATGGTTGTATTGTTATCTCGGCTGCATTACAAACATTTCCTTTATATTTTCTGCTATTGGTATGAGAATGGTTTTCACTTATTTTGTACCTTGTCGTTACCGTTACTAGGTCGTCTACAAAGGTTATAATTTGTTATACGCTAAAGGAGGCCATCTAATTAGACATTTAAAGATATAAATACTCTCTTCGGAGGGCGAAGTTTTATTTACTGAGAGCGCAAAGCCCAAGTTCCTACTCATTTCCAGTTTCTGTGCAATTCAGATTAGTTCTCATAAATCTGTGAAGATCTCCCATTTGCAAGTTTTATTTCAAAATTAATAGTTATCACATTTTTCGATATTCTTGAGGCATACCTTACTCGGTATGACTGACCTTATAAGTACTCGTACGATCAAGTAAAAGTCAACCGTTTCACTAGCATCAATTAATAATAATTCTTCTCACACGAGGCTTTCGTGCAAGTATACGCATTTTTGCGCTCATCGTATCGATATCGTGTTTCCTTTCTCACAGGTATCGTTAATTTTTGCTTTTGGTGCTCGAATTGCTCTCGAAATGGGAGGATTTTCTTGTCATGTAAACGGTTTCTTTTTTTTCTTTCGTACACTTTCTGAAACCGTTTAATTTAAGGAGAAGTGTGTGTACGTCCAACGGAAAGGTTGCCTACCGTAAAGGAAACTTGAAAATCATACAAGGATTAAATAATGGGAGTTAAAGAAGGCAATTTTCACTTTGCATTTAACACGTTTCACTACACTCCGAGTTTCTTCAGATGTAAACCATAAACAGGTTACAACATGAAATATGAATAGAAAGTAAAAATTACATTTGTTTTTACCAAAATGACTAGAGAGAAATCAGTGCGAAAAACCTCAAATAGTTCTTGAACATCTAAATTACATAAAGTCTATATGGCAAAGGACAACAGGTACAAGCTCACTTGTATTACAGAAACTGTTGGTATGTGATCGTGGCATAATTTGTGGCGGTTCTGTGTTGTTACCATGCACCATATGTTTGGAATGTTTGTTGTGTTTGCATTTACGTACTTAATTACTTAATAACTTCATTTATATCTCTTATCTAACGCGCTTACCGCGTGGAAAACTGATTCATACTAAAATGTTCGGTTTAAAATTCTTGATTGGTCATGCATGTCATCAGTCCAATGATTTTGAAAGTAAGATACAAGTTTTACTATCGTTTTCTACAGGGTGTGCACTAATAGGGGCTGCATTTATCCATCATATGTAATATTTAGCATAGATGCGCTAGTATTTTTTTTACTTTTCGTTTTGCGATTGGGCATCTAATACTGGTACCTGCGTCACCTATATATGTTGATCCTCTGTAAGTACCCGCTGCGTTTCAAGGGCCTCAGAACTCCAGTTTGGTAATCCTAGCAAACCGTAAGAGTTCCGACAGTCCTGCTTTGTTTAGATTTCTGTTTCTAGATTCATGTGGCCCCAGGTGTAGTACCTGTGGACCGCTAGTATCGGACATCGACACAGAATGTGTATGCTGTCCTTTTCTTTTTCGCCACACAGTCGGCAGGTTTTTTCAAACTCCAGCTTAAGTTTGAAGAGGTGTGCCCTCAGTGCGATGTGTCCAGTGAGCAGTCCAAACACTGTTTAGCCTGCTGCGGTCCATCGTCCAGTGAGCATAAGCGAGTATTTGATAATGTATTAATTTTTTATTTGGTACAGTACATCAACATGAGCAGTCATAGCTTTTGACAAGAACAGAATAAAAAGGAATAGTGAAGTTATCAAAATAATACAATGTCACCCCGTATTCTAGTACCCGCATAAGTAACTTCTAAACTATTTTTTTAAATAATCATTTGTTTTACAATATCTTCAGTCTTATAAAATTTCTATACTATGACTCGTTTTTGAGATAAATTTGTAATTCAGACTGTAGTGACTTTATTAACTGTAATTCAGGCGAATTAATATCTGCAATGGATAGAAAATGTGCTAACTAATGTAGGAAAAAATTCAACATGTGAATGTGTGGAGTCGTATAAGCCTAAGGGTTGAAAGGGGTGAAAAATGTTTCAACGTTTTATCGCATAAATACTTTTTTCATCAGAAAAAGCAAAAGGTAAAAGTTGTAGATATTTAGGAAATATACCTTTGTACTCACATTTTTTTGACATAAATCCAAAATTTTCGCATAAAGTGTGAAAAAGTATTGTTTTCTTATATAGAAATATCTGAACGGCATCTGAACGGAATATGTGTTACATAGAAACATATAGAAATTACATATAACATATTACATATAACATAACATATAGAAATATGTTAAAATGTTATTAGTAATTCATCTTGGTTCTGATATCTGGTTAATCTGACTGATGATTAATCTGATGAAAACGCATCATAAAAATTGTACACATAACGGATTGCCGAACTTTTCAGCCGGGTTCATGCAGAACTTTTACCATATAAAGAAAAACCGCAATCCGTAAGTGACCCCGCATGATTACAAAAAAAGGAAAAGAGATTTTTAGGATCTTCCGTATCGTTTTCGTCTGGCCTTGCGGTTTACTAAAAAATTCACATTCCTCGTATGTAAATCCCGTCATATTTACATGCGCAAGTGGAATATTCAATGTGAACACGGCAAGAAGATGACCGCAACTGCCAAGGAAAAAATATTCACTTTCCGGTCAAGCGATACTTGGTTACGACAGTCACGTTTCGTTCGTTTTATTGTGCAAAAAACGAAAGCGTAGATTTTCATTGAGCGCAGAGATCGTTTAACGAGGATCAATGCGATTTAAGGTTCTTCCGGTAAGTGTTGGTCCAGTTAAAACACAAAAAAATTAACCGACTTTATACTGAACGCATTTAAAAAAGACGTTTTTACTCTATACAAAACCAGAGTATTCATGTAACGTACCGTTTAATCTACGATACCGATAATTTAGTGCGGAGAAATGTTAGTCGTCACAATACATACCTATATATGAAATGCTTATTAGTATCTGGATTAGAACAGGTCAACTACAACTATCAAATTTTAGCGCTGATCACGTGTTCATTTTTAGTCGTCACTAGAGTTCAGTGGTGTGTATATGCAATTGCAATTATTATTTTAAAATAGCTCTTTGGAGACTTTCCGACGTGGACGAAATTAATACTGGCAATGTTATAGTCATTATTATACACAATAAAAATAATGCTACAGAAACAAATGAGGCCCAAATTTGGGAATTTTCCTAGAATGACTTACACGTTCAAACACAGCGTATAATTTTAAATAATTATGTTTGTTTAAAAGGAGAGTCACCGCAACACTCTTTGAATTCCATTGTACGCCAAAAAAATTGCCAGTTCCTGACTACGTCCCGATCAGGATCTGGTCAGGCTGTCCTATGCGAGCAAGCCTCGCCAGTGGCTGATCGGGTCCCGATCAGGATCTGGCCAGGTAATCCTGCAAGGGAATGCCTCGCCAGTCCCGTCGGTTCCTGATCAGGTTCTGGTCAAGTAATAATGCGCGGGCATGCCTCGCCATTTCTTTATCGGGTCCCAATCAGGTTCTGGCCAGGATATCATGAGCGGACATGCCTCGCCCGTGCCTGATCGGGCCCCCATAGGTTTTCTGGTTTACCTACCCAAATTTCTAGACGGAGCTATTTGAAACAATGCATTTGAATATCTCCAACTCGTATTTCATAAAATAAGCTTCGAAAGAAACGATCATATTGCAAAAACTTAGATAGCGACAGTGGTTTTTCCATATATATATATCAATATCAATATGTATAAATATACATGTGTATTTTATTTAATCGTCCACCCCCAGAGTAATTGAAATTTGGGTTTTCAAATTTTTTAGTGTCAATCTATGGTTTAGGCGATAACTGTGGAGTGTTTCAAGTTTGTATATAACCAAGATATACGTTGAGCTAATACTGACAAAATCCGACACTTTCACCCTTATTTTTTCCCATCTTGAAAAGGAAAAGTAGGAATTTCTAGTATTTCTCTGAATCGTCTAGGATAATCCTGTTGAGTTCACAATTTCTAATTGTTCGTAAAAAAATTGTCCCTTTTTTCGCCTAGTCTGTAAATAAAATTCGAGGTTTTTAAATTTTTTGGGTCGCTTTCTGGCGTTAGCTATAGCCGTGCAGGTTAAAATGTCGGATGTCGAATGCAGAAAAAAACGGATAAAAATATATTCCACCCCTATATTTCACCCCTTCCCAAAGACAAAAATTATGGGTTTTCGGATTTTTCTGTACGTAGGTTATGAGCATGCAAATGTTAATTTATTCATTAAAACTGTTTTTACACCAACAACTTTCATTGTAATTTTGAATTAAGCAAAAACGTTGCTGTAGATAAGCAAGATATTTTAAACGTGAAGATTAGGTGCGTGGTAAGCTCTTCTGTTATATTGTTACAATTATTGTTCTACCTAACAGGCAGGTCTTCGCGCCATAAGATTTCTAGTAAGTATCGGTTGTCTTTAAAACAAGCCGCATGATTTACTCGAATTAACACTTTCCAAACGAAGAAAAGTGGCATCGAGACGCCTTCGATTCGGGAAATCCTTTCAAACTCTCAGTCTCACCTACGTATGATGTGGTTACCTTCACCGGTATTTATGGTAATAACATACATAGGTGTAATTTAAAGAGCATTCGCCTCGGGTGTGATGCAGCTAACCTGCCTAAGCACTAACTGTTGCTGTCATGTAGTTAAAAAAGATTTACGGCGGCAAATCTTCAATTTCGAAAATCTAATCATGCCGTATAATCGTAATTTGTAACGATAACACGAGGCTGATTAATCGGGAGATGTGCGCACCTTCTCTTACCTACACACTCGTAAAAAAGAACTCAAACTGCCCTTTTAGCATGTTTACTCGACCCATTCAAGCCAATTGAAGAGCTACCGAGGAACAAGTAGGTGTGTTTACGATTGTATTAAAATGAATGGAAGTAATTAACGTTGAATGTTTTCACGACACCTGAACGGACTTTTTCCGACAGGAATCCTCGTGTAACGGTTGTTACACAACTGTTATGTCATTTCGTTCGATAGTCTGTGTATAGATAAGAAAAGAGTGTCGATTTTTAGCCAGGAATTTGTTGCAGGTGCATCAGTGAACTCTTCGAATTTCTTTGAACGTTACTTATTTTTGAATTTTGAAGGATACAAATTCGTGGGGTAACACCGGAAAAAGAAATTTTGAATGCATGGACTATCATCGAACAATACGATAATACGCTAATTGTCACTTTACCAGAAAGGAAAAAAATGCTGTGAAATATTAGAATAAAATTACTACTATCATAGAATAATCCTGAAGAACGTTGGACAACCATAAAGCAAAGCTACAGCAAGCAACAGAAGTAGTAGTTGGTCAGTTGAAATTCTGCACATAATGAAAGATGCCTACTTGCTAAAACACAAAACAAATATCAATAATAATATTACGATTAATTGCAATATACCTACAAAAATACACCCGACTTTACACACTTACACACTACACTTACACCCCGCGTTACAGGGTGCTAGACGGGCATGACCGATTGGGTCCTGATCAGGAACACCTGATCGGGTCCACGCCAGGAATGCCCGATTGGCTCCACATCACATCATCCTGATCAGGACCCAACCGGGGAATCTGCGTTACAGGGTGCTAGACGGGTGCCCTACCGGGCCCTAATCAGAACCCGATAGGTTTTCTGGTTTGCCTACTCAAATTTCTAGTCGGGTACTTATTTGAACAAAATCTATTGTTTTGTCTAATATTTTAAATAAGAGAACAAACAAACAAATTAAAATATAGAAAGTGGTGCATGCGTACGTGCGTGCGTGCGTGTGTGCGCGTGCACGTGCGCGTGCGTGTATTTATTTTTAGAACGACGAACAAATTTTTAGGCACATCGATTATTCTTCTATATTATAAGAAGCTCTGGAGTAGAAATACGAAAGCCAGGAAGAACGGAATGTGGAGACAGAAAATAATCGATAAGCGAAGTTACTCTTAGAATTGAAAATGATAGACGCTAATTATCCCTGCAAACTGGTCAACACTATTCATAAGAACGGACATATTCCATGAGAATGTTTGAAATCCACTCTTGTGACTATTTCAAAAAAAAAAAAAAATGCAAAAACTCGAGAAGGTCGTATAGTATTAAACCAAATTGCTTGTGTGCAGTTAAGTCGCGCACTGAAATCGCCTCTAAAGGTAATACACCATAGAATTTATAAAAAGTCTGATGGAATCGAGTTAGGCTTCTGGATTGGTTTCGGAACTGGAGAAGTATTGTTTTGCATGCAATTATTCATACAAAAATGCTTTGACCAGAAAAAAGATGTCTTGGCTATGGTTTATACATTATAAAAAGAGCAATCGTTACTCGTCATAACTTTTGTTACTTGGCATTCTTAAAAAACACCTATATTGACACGTCTGTTAAGCTGCAGTAGCCATTTCAGATCTTCACCAACAGAATAGTGGCATAATTTGTAGCTAATTTTTACCGCCACAATTGATTTTGTAGCTCTGTTCCATTGCAAAAAACAATTTCTTCTACAGAGTCCTTATCTCTGGAACCTCTTGAAATATGAATTTCTTTGAACCGGCAGAATTTGTAACTATTTTGTAACTCTCATATGGGGATACATTGTACTTTTTTAAAAATATCCTTTTTTCGCAAAACCCCTAAGTTCCAAAAATGGCCTACAATTAACAAATACACTTTTCATCACATAATTGAAATATTCTAAATTATAGCTCATTATTCGTCACTTTGTTACAGCAAATATGATTATGTAACTGCTCGTTTCCTATGGACAATGACTACTCTGCAATAGTAGCCACACTGATTATCTCCGTGACCGCGTTTACTGTGAAATTATAAGGCGACATATTTTACAGCTATTTTGTAGCTTCTTTTCAAGAACTACCCTATTTTTCAAAAGCCAAGCCCAATTTCCCAAAGTGGCTCTATGTTAATGATCATACCTTTAATGGTTTTTCATTTAGTAAGTCAAAATTGATCTTGTAGCTCTATTTGTCGCAGCAACGAACTTCACCTCGGGAACCACGGAAGTTTGTTCCTCTTCTAAAAAATATTAATGCAGTGTGTTCTCTTAGGCACTGGAACGACACTTTTGTTAACTTAGTATAACATGTTCGACAATCTACATAACATAATTAGGAGATTTTATATCTTTTATTTATAGTTATATATATCTTATAGTTTATATTATTGATTGCTATAGCTATTTGTTACACTGTTAAATTTGATGCTAGGAAAAGTATGGTTTTTGAAGACTACTAAAAATTAAAGAATCTCTTTAAAACCATTTTATATTTTGGAGTGTTTAATAATCTTTATAAGTTTCAATTTTAGGTTACTTTTAGAACTAATTTTATTTTTCGTAATTGATGTGTCCAATGTGAGAGCCAGAAAATAGCTACGCTACGTTGTCAAAAATTGGTGTGAATATTTAGGTATGATCTCATCACTATTACGTCCTTTGCTGTGCAGAAAACAACACGCTCAAAATTTAAACTAGAGTTTTGAAGACAACTAATCGCCTAACTGTTATTTATGGCACAGAAAGGAGAAGACGGCGTTTTGCAAACCGTTTTCTGAAATGATTTGTAAAAATACACGAGGCAATGTCGTTATTCAATATGATAACAAGCATTGAAATTTCTGCGTTTCTACTGCACAAATTTGGATTTTCCTTCAATTTCTCTTTCGCTTAACCCCCCTTGTTGCAATATTTCATGAATCTTTACAAATCATATTTCCAATATTGTACCTTCCACCCAGAAAAATTTAACACTTTGGGCTTCAAATTCTCAATTGACAGAACGTGGACTGTTTCCCTGTAAATTTCCTTAACACATTTGTACTTGTATTTGCTATTTACCTGAACATCGTCAGTGTTAAATGGAAATCTTACGTCGCCAGAGAATGTTTACCTACTTTATTCAACTAAAAATCGATGAGTTTGGTCAACGAACTCTCCATGCTGAATAAATTTACACGGTGATAATAACGATAAGACGCTTATCAACCGTTAATTGTTTGATTTGTGCGTACGTATGCTTGTTATGTGAGGGCTCCATTGTCTACATGCCTACGAGCTTACCGCATGACCGTGGTTAATAAAGATAACATTCCTAGCTTATTAGGATAAGAGAGTAGTAGTTAGTTTGATAAAAATGTGAACGTGAACAAACTCTTTCCATAAAAATGTTTCAATAGAAACAAAATGAGGTGAACATAATTACGAAAACAAAAAAAAAATAAGTAGCTCAAATTTTATTTCACCTCTTATCAGTGACAGTTTTATTTATCTACTGCTGTCTTAATATATTAATAACTGCAGTAAACTTTAAAGGTTATTTAGTTTATACGCCATACAGGCCTATGTTATTATTGTTATGTATATTATGTTATCTTACACTATTTTTAAAGCGTAACATTGCTTTTCGCGATTCGTCATAAATTTTACACCTAATCGGGAAGTAAAAGTTCTTCTGAAATAGAAAACTTCGAACGGATTTCGCCAAGAAATTTTTACTTTAAATTTATACAGAAAATTGTAGTTCGTTATGCTCGATACGTACGACTCCTTCATGTCACTTTCACTGTGAAAACTGAATAAATACTACTGGGCCCATGTTTTATTCACATCCGATTACATATTACAGTTGTTCGTAACCGATCAACGTTGAAAGTGGTCTATTTTTTCTTGAGCGAGGGCAATGACATCCAATGTATCAAGTTTTTCACTGAAACCGAAAAAATGAAAGTAAATAATGACAAATGGGAATCAAAGTGAAGGCGAGTGTTAATCATATAATAGATTCATGTCATATTGATGGTAAGGGGAGCAAATTAACTGAGGTGTTATAATATTTTACATCAATTGGCTTCCATACCAAATGTTCAGGAAATAGATACGTCTTTACGTATTTTTCTGACTCTCTGACTCGGAAATTGCAGTTGAATCTGGTATTTAAATATCAGATATCAAAATTTTACTAATTAAATCCCTAATCCCTAGTTCCCTAATATGGCTGTTGCAAATGCAATCGTAGTACGGGATATTTCAATAATTTTTTTGAAGATGAATTTTTTTGAAAATTTTTGATTGAAAAATATAAAAAAAAATTTCAAAACCGCCTACCAATCATGTGATTTTAGTTGATACTAGCATTAACCTTTTTAAGGTTAAGTTACCAAGGAGTATATCATTTTTTTGGACAAATAATTTTAAAATAAGAACTTAGATTGATGAGCCAAAGGCAAGGTGGGTTAGATAAAAACAAAAAGTGGAATTGACCATGTTACCAGTAACTGTAACACCGATAAGATTAACTCTTTACAAATAAAGACAAATGATATATGATACTTTTGTGAGAAAGTGTAGACACTAAAAATTGAGCATACATTTTAATCAATCAACTACTCACATTTAGTAATAATAATACGTTAATAATGTTGAAATATTTATTGAATTTGCGAAATTAGTATACAACTGCAAGAAAGACTGCGACTATACCGTAACTGTTAATGGGAGCGTCCGGTTTTTCCGACTTATTGTTTTTTGTTATGAAGATATAGAGGGGACCCTGCTCTTTCCAGCAAGACCAGTTTGACGGGGAAACATTGAAAGTTCGCTCAAAATTTCGGATTTGAAAATCGAATAACTCATTCGGTTATTTCCTTAGAAACTTTGTTGTGTATTGACCAGCAACAATGTACCTTAATGTTATATAACCGTTGACTTTTTAATTATGTTTTGTTGGGACATAAAACTTCTGAAACCTAACGTCATTTCTAGGTATATCAGTTTGCTCTGTTGCCGGTGTACGAAATTGTTCAAAAAATGATCGGGTGTAATTTGATCAACTTATAGCCGGTTTCCGGTAACTTTCGCTGTCGGTTCAATAACTGTTGTTTCATAAAGTTGTTGAACCGATAAGGTCTCGTATAGTTTCAGAAAACAACTACTCCATAAGTTAAGGGCTTAATAAGTATCGGTACAATAAGCAGTTTTTCTGTTGGAAGACATATGGCGATAATTGCGGAACATTCGGTTCGCGCAGAAATGCATAAGTTTTGTGAACGAAAGTGACAAATGCGGAGAGTCAAAAGTGTTCCCGCGGTTTTTTTTAAATGGCAAGATCGTATTATTCTGAGTTGATTGCAGAAAAATATTTAAATCAAATTGAAAATAAGAAAATGGACGGTGTTACAATAACAGAAAATTACAAGACATCTTAATATCCTAATCATCTCCAAACTAACTGTTGAAATGATCCTAAAAATGTATTTATTGATGTTCGAGAAAGTAACTGTCCACCTAAGATCCATTTTACCTGTAGCATAAAATCGCATTGTAATAAAAAGTTGATTCGCAGTGGTTAATGGTTTGCTTTGATGAGTAACTGGCGTAATGTCGTCTTCAATAATGTTTATCACCTCGTTTACCTCGTTTAATAAACGAAACCTATCACGAAATTCCTTTTCAATCTGTTTTTGGAAGGTATTCGCCCTTTGTCTAAATGCTCTTTGTATTTCGTGTGGCAGCACCTACAATAGTAATTAGTTCTTTATCTAAAGAAGAGCTGCTGTCACTTGAATAATCCATATTGTTAAAAAAAGTGTAGCAAATTTGATTTAAAACGAAAACACAAGACTCCACAACCGGGAACGAAATTTTAGGTTAGTTTTCATGTGTAACATGCGGCAATTGTCATTGATATAAAGAGAAGTGCGCCACATAATTTATGAGACGCTAAAGGTCAGATAGCGTATGGAACACCTATGGAACCGATAACCCTTATTGAACGTTTCAGTAACGATTTTCGAAATTTAATGGAGCAACGAATATCCTTATGGGTTCCATATCTAGTCTTTCAGAAACCGGGCATGAGACACAAAATTTAAGAGTAATCGTTCACAAGGTGATTGCCTCAAATTTCTATACGAAAGTTTGTATCTGGTGTTGGCCAACCACGGTTCATAAAAATTACTCTCATTACAGATTGTATTAAATGTATGAAGGTTATGAAAATTAGCTTCATTACAAACTACTTGTAAATACAGAGCATTAGTCTATTATCGTTGATATATTAAGTGTTCTTACATAGAGGATGGAATAATATCTGATTTACATAAAAATGTAGCCTCTGGTGATGATACGTATATCAGTAGGTGATATTTTGCAAAATTTGACAGTGTAGTGCCAGTACTACTCCCTATGAACAATAAAAAAAAGGAACTTTCTAAAAGAGGTCAAAATTGGAAGGAATAAAGTTAAAACCTTAACTATACACAATAGCATGTACAAATTCTTATGCTGTTATTATTCTCATCACCGATGCTTGAAGCATTGAATAGTACAGGTTCGGTTGTAATTTTAGTGATTTTAAGTATAAATAAAGGAATAATAAATCAAGTTCCCAACAACAAGATTTACCATATTATGCGAAGAAAGCCAAAAAATGTTAACATTTCGTGTGTATATATATATATATATATATATATATATTGAATATGTAAAGGTGATCAAATGCTGGACTACATGTTTTGTGCAGTCTTATTTAAAAGAAGAAATTTTCCATATTTGCTCGAAGAAACTTTTCAAATTCACTTATTTTTGAATGCACAAATACCTCCAGTTTGCAAAACATAAAGTTCGATAGTCCAAATCGTTGAAACGATAAATATCCGATCGATTTGAATAATCCCGAACTATCTTACTGAATGCGCCAGTTATATTTCCGACAGATCGAATTCTCTTGTTAAAAAGTTTTATTGTATAAAAGGATAAAGTACATTGATGTTTACTTATCAAAGGTTAGAATTGTACTGATATTCTCGCGGCTCCTCGTTATAAGACCGGTCCACACTTTTATTTCTTAGTTACTGATTGATTACAATTAAAAAAAAAAATTACAACAGTTCGTTCTCGATTTCTAGCCGGACACGGTGCCCCAGGGGTCAGTGGACATGTGCAAGGTGCTCGAAGTGACCGGGGCGGAACAGGTCACCGGCCACCCCCATTCGCTCGCCCTGACGAGTCCAGACAGGGTGACGTTTGTGAAGGCGGCTAGCAGGGAGGACGCCCGCTGGTGGGTCGAGCTGCTGGCGGTCTTCCCGCGCCGCCATAAGAGAAACGCAACCTTCCCCGGAGGGCGCGCCTCCCCCAGCTTGCCCCAGCTAGGGCGGAGCGCCTCGCCACAACCACCTCGCCCCAGGCACCTCTCGGTCACGGGGCCGAGCCCTAGGACGAACTTCGAGACTCCGCCGCTAAAGGAGGAGAGGGAGTCGCCGCCCAAGGAAGCAATTTTCCAGGAGGAGGAACCGAAACTGGCGGAGGTAACGGGTTGGTTACCGGTTAGAATGAGCGAGGCGGTCACCATCGAAGGAAATGCTCCCTCACAGACCACTACTACCCCTTTAAGGAACGGTAAGTCAAAATCCGCATTCCATGAGAAGCGTGTGATGGAACGAAAAATGTATAAAATATTGTTAAGCGTATAATCTTATAGTCCGTTAAGCGGACAGGATGGCTGCTGTGCTGTGATTAGTCTTTTCCTAAGTGGAAGATTACAATCACGCAAAATGTATTAATTTAAATACGAGTTCTTTCTGTTTTGTTTGTAAAATTGCATTAGTTAGTAAATAAATCAAATAATCTCGAAAGAAAAACGTAAGAAAACATCAGGATCACGTTGATATAAAACGTTCAGCTTTAGAGGGTGCTAGTAGATTGCCTTTAATACAGTGAAAAGTTGTCCTCATTAGTCTCATATGAACATGTCGCAGAATAAAGGTAGCAGCGAAAATATGTTGCTATTTAAAAGCTAGTAAGTAACACAAACTGAAAATGGAAAATAAAACCTCATTAAGAATTTTCTTCACTTGAATGTTCGATGAAACCTCCGCGCAAACGCAAAAAGAACTTGCAGGTCAGTTAAGAGTGACTCAAGCAGTTATCTCCAAACGATTACATTCAATGGGAAAATACAAAAGGAAGGAAGATGGGTTTCACACGAACTGACCGAACATAACCTTGATCAACGAATAAACACGTGCCTTTCGCTTCTCGCCAGGTACCAAAAAAAAAAAGATTTTTGGGGGAAAATTGTGACCGGAGATGAAAAATATATATGTTATGAGAACCCTAAATGTAAAAAGTCTTGGGTGGATTCCGGAAAGCCATCGACATCCATCAAAAAAAATTAACAAAAAATCTACCTGTTCTAAGTTCTAAGTTCTCCCCTGTATCTGGTGGGATGACGCCAGGGAAGTTAAGAAGATGCTTTTTATTTTTGAAGAATAGTTTCAATAACCAGAATAATTTTCCAGTTTTCTAATAATCTAATTACTTCGAGTAATTCGTATATCGGAAAGTAAACGACTTTTCCGTTAAATTATTTCACCGTTGACCAGATGAAGTGATCCGTTTTCATTTGCGATCCAAATGTTGCTAAGATACTTTTGGACCCTTTTTAAAAAAACTCAAACGTTCTCTTCTTTAAAGGTCAAAAATTACATTTTTGAATTTCCGGCAATTTAAAATCCAGCACTTTTAGAAATATTGTGTTTTTTGCAAGAAAGTAAAAACAAATTTACTAGTTCCTATCTCGGAAAGTAACAAACTTTTCCGTAACTGTCGTTTACGATCCAAATTTTGGAAATCCAGTTTTGGGACCTTTTTTAAAAAAATCACAAGGTTTTTAGAATTCCTTCACCAAATTCTCAGAGTAGATCAGGGGATATTAATCTTAGGGCTTAGTTTAAATAATAATTATAACTCATCACTTAACATATAACACATCATATAACATAATTTTGTGGCTGAGTTTCAGATCGGTAGTTTTCGAATTAAAACTATTTTGATGAAAACCATTAACTGATGATGAGCAATAAAATGTTATTAACTCTTTTCCAGCAGTATTGTAAGTTATGTATTTAGAAAAATATTGCAGCGATGAATTATTGTTTTAAAGTATTGACAATTAATGTAAGAAAATGGTAGCAAGTTTTAGTTAAATTACAAATAGTTTTAGTGAATTAAGAACACTTTTCCGGTGTTGTAATATGTAGGTATATTTTTTTTGTCGTTTTTATTTAAAGATGTTGATAAATGAAAACGTGTTTTATTTTATATTTATTGAAGTCTCCTGATGATCACTGCAATTTAACCAATATTTAATAATCGAAATACTTTCGGAGGAGATGAAATTCAAATTGAGATAAAATTATGACTATATCTATATTTATTGCGAGAATATAATTATAGATACCGCTAGATCTAATTACGTACGTAATTATGGTCAAATAATATATTTAGACTATACACGTCAAACGATTAAAACAATAACATCTGTAAATTCTGTCTCTTTTGATACGTATTTCAACTATATACATACTCGTATATACATCTAACATAACATTATTTAAATGCATATTTATAATATAACATTGCGTGTTATTTATTATACTAATATAAGAATATGGCTGATAACGAAAACCTGTTCCAAAACTAATACCAAGAGTAAAAAAATTCTACTTACTAATATTTGTCAGAATTTGTGTTATTATTATTATGCAATAATTATTACTAATTAAACCATCTATACTAACTTGCAATAAACTCTATATCTGCTTTCCATACCACAGCAATACAGGTTCCTCTAAAGGTCCTCTACCACTTTTTGGTTTATTCCTTTTCTTGCTTCCGAAGTTTTCTTCTTTTTTCTCTTGATATTTTCATATCTACTTTTTAATGAATTCACATCCCTATTCATTATATTTGCAAGATTAAAGGCGATGCATATTCTTCTCCGCGATTCATTTTTCTCTGATAAAGAAGCATCTGCTTTTCTTAATTCTTGCTATCGTGTTCGCTTCTTTGATTCATACTGACACTCACCGCACCCAATTTCTATTTTGTAATGATGTTTCTTTGTTTTCTATAAAAATCCGTAAAACATAAAAAAAACTTTACCCTGAAATTTTCAGACGGAACTATGAACTGCCATCGAGAATTTACAACTATATGCTATAGATTAGAATTTTGGGATATTTTAGATAAAATACAAGTTTATTGCATTAACCAAAGATTATTGTAACCACTTAAAGTTTGTAATCGTAATCCGTTAATTATAGAGAATGAATGGCCTAAGGCAAACAGATTTAATTAAAACAAGAATCTAGCATCGAAAAAATATGTTTTTTGAAATATGTCTGGCATCTTCAGTCTAATCTTTTGTATGTAATCAAATTATTTATAAATGGATTATACTGACTCAAACTAATTAAAACATCTTATACCTTTTACGGATCCAATATTTTACAAAATAAATTACAAAGTAAAGTAAGTTACAAATTAAAGATAATTTACATTTTGAAAGAAACTATTGTATTTTCACTTGCTCGGTATGCAATATTTTGTCAAAAAATAATTTCAAGTTCCAAAACTTTTATGAAAGCAAGTTTTTCTTAAATAATTTTTAATTCCTAAAAATGACGATTATATGACAAAATCTTTAATTTTTATTTCCATACGTGCACGATATCGATAATGAATCGATACTTTTATCATTATTAACCATTTCCCAATTTTCATTGCTTTCTAGTTTCACTTGAATTTGATCTTTGAAAACAATTGCTCCTTTTGCACGTATATTTTTGCCACCCTGGGTGGTTCCTTTGTTCTGAAATCCGTTGGTTTTTAGACTGTAATTGCTGTCGCAAAAAATTAACACCGTGGTAAATGTAGTATACCACAAAATATTACTTGTTTACTGTGTAATTACAAAAAGGCTGTTAACGCATATAGTGACAAACGACGGAAAGAAGAAAAGTACAAAAAATCAAACGGCTGCCGCGCTAGCGCCTTACATTAACGGAGCAAGTTATTAGAAATTCGCATTATTTGATTAACAATTACACACGGTTAACGTTTTTCTGGACGAAATGGGTTTATTCATTCTCATGATCTGGTATAGTTTTTTCAGGTATTCTAATATTTGCGTGACGTAGAGTGGATGTGTGTACTTCGTGTATAGCCTTATCCTTTTTTCTCTCGCCCGAATTGTACTTGCAAATTTTATCTGCACTTGTCGAGTTTCGACGAGAAATTTTCTTAGCACACCCAAAAATCGTTCTGTTCCCATTTCAGAAACACGAGAAACACGTTTTCACATCTGATTCACAAGGACATTACACTTGTTCATTATGTATGTATTAAACGATCTCGTAATGCGTTTTTAATTTCGAGGACGTTTGACTCTGTAAAAGTGTACTCGTAGTTGTACATTTATTTCTTACTATACCGAGTGCCTTCTTTATATCTGTAACAATAGTCACTCAATATAACAACAAATAAAATCAAACTTAGAATGAATCGCGATAATAGTGACGTATTGTTTTATTTTTGTCAATGAAAAATTTTTCAATTTCTTTTTTTAGAAACTATAGCCGGAAAGGGGTTGACGTATACCAAAAAATTTGATTCAGAGGATGGCTTCATGGCAGATTTTTGTGACACTCAGTACATGTATTTGTTTCGGGACCGCCCATGGAGATCACTTATCATTAACACGATTTCATTCAGTTATCTTTTAGTCTTCGACTTTTTCTCGTTGGCAGATGGCCTCGGGTAGATGCGCGAATGGTCGGGCTTTAACAAGTTTTTAAAAATTATTATTTTGTTTTAAACACAAGAAAGAAGTATAATGTTACGAAGAAAGAAAATATAATGAGTGTTGGAGCAGGTTTTGAGTCCGCCAGAGGTTACTCTCTCTATTCTTAATTTGGTTATTTGTTTGTCATTATGATGCTTAGTAATTATATGATGAATATAAAATTTTATTTTATGAATCGCAATGAGTTTTATCGGGAACACATCGAGAAAATCTACATAGTAAGTTTTGTTTGCTTGTAACAATGAGTTGTATGAATTGCCAAGTAGTTAATTCATTGTAATTCTGCCTAAAAACATATTTCACACTTACCGTTACCGTTACCGTTAGCCAGATTTTACTTGGTATTCAATTTGTCATAATCAACTAACTTTTGAAAACAGACAGTGTTGACTAGTGTTTACCATACCAGCAATAAATTTAGTTGAATCAAAATGTTACTAATAAAGTAACAAATTAATGTCACCCATGGAATGTGTTTTCATTTCGATCGTTTTGGCGAGAAACGCCATTATTGGGCCATTTGGCCAGCAGCCAAAATTAGAAAATTGAAAAACTTTATAAAATTTATTTATTGAAGGTTTCATTTACGAATTGCAATTACCTTTGGACCACATAGCGTAGCTTACTGTACATTATATCTTTTATCCCGAACAGTCATGAGACTATACGGTGTTTATATAACACTTCATTGAATACACATCATCGAACGATTATTTATTCCAAAAAGAAGCATTTAGTGAAAACACATAATACAGAACTTTCATATCTATTTCGTTCATTTTTTTTTTATACAAAAGCTATCAAGTAAATATTATGATTGTACTCTAAAAATCTAAAAAACTTCATAGTACATTACCTCATTAGAAATCTTAAAAAGCTTCACAATACATACATCATTTATGTTTCTAGTATTTATGTTGATAAAACCGTAGTTTGGTTTTGGTACCTTCTTTACCTCAAAATTTTCTGGTACTATTTGGAAGTTATCAGATTTAAAAAAATGTCTGCACGAAAAACAGGCTTTATGCAGTCTTGGTGGTAATTTATCACCTAGGGGTCTACAACTTTACTCCTTTATCTTCCTGATATTTTTTGTACACCCCATTCTGATTTGCGGTTCGTGGCAGGTCATTTTTAATATTGTTGCCCAGCTAGGGCCTTTTGTTAGGGCTTCAGTAAATATATAAGAGAAGTACGATTAGTATATAACCTCTGATTAAAACAGGAGTGGAATTATATGCACGCATTTGTTTTCTGGCTTTAATCAGGAGAAACAGCTACCCAAAAGAGCTGTCAGCTTAATTTTTTTGTCAAATCCATACAACCTGCAGGATTTCAATACGCATGAATTCGATAAGATCAAAGCAACAACTTAGGGTGAGAAATTGAAAAGACTATTAAACTTGTATCTAAACGACTATCACATTCCAAATCAGGCACTCAGTATCTTGACCAGCTATATTTTTAATTTACGACCGGCTCCAACTAATACTTAGTCATCTTCAGGCGAATAAGGTGTAATCCTAATTAGAGAAGAAATATTTCACGTTAATATATGTATCTTAAAGAACAAAAGTGGCTTCATACCTAAATAAATAAATGTATGATTTTCATCTTGTAGCTATCAAACAAATCAAAAACATGGTGACGTCAAATAAAAACAACTTATGCATCCTAAACGGTCAAAAATATTTCAAAATAATGATATAGGTTAATGTCAATTTCTTAATTAGTAGTAAGTCGTAGAGAATAAAACAAATCGATATGTGTTGATCGGCCCTAGATTGAAAACTAATCAATTTTGCAGAAAATTCAGTGTTATCATGATACCAGAATATTCTCGAATGAATGTTTAAATTTGGTGCAAAAAATAATTTAAAAAAATAAGTAAGTTATTAGACAATATACAGTGACAACACTTAATCGACAAAAAAGCAGAAACAACAGAGATTGAGGTTTGAACTTCAGTTTAAAATGACTTAAGAACTAAAATTGAAGTCACGAACTGTTGAAATTTAATGTATCTTCAAAAGGAACTCAAATAAGGTTCTTGTTATTGTAAGTTAAGTCATTCATGCACTTAACACTCTCATCCTTAATTGCTCTAAAAATTTTAAGAGATTCGAGCGCATTCACCTCTTGTCGAATAAATGCAGAAAATCTACATTGATTTTAAAATCTCAATAGTGATTGTTAATTAAGAGGTTGTTGGTAAATTGTGAATGTGTATTGTAAATATCTCTGTTCGAGTTGTTCTTAAATTATCCAAAATATTCATTAGTTCTGATATGTTCTCATTGGTCATCACAAGTAATTTTATAAACCCTTGATTCCGGCTACTTATTTTTCTTATCCTTGTTGTTTACTAAATATGAAAAGAAATGTTAATACCATATTCAGACATAAATTTTACTAGTTCTAAGAAAATGTTGCCATAGAAGCTCAGGGATCTATATATTTTATCACTATCTTACATCAGATTGGAAGTAGATTTTATAGAACGTTTGTGTTTGACAAAATGTTTGTGATAGAGTTTGTATAATAATGCTAATGCATAGTTGGTGTTGAAACTAATGTGTTTAATGGTGTTTATTTCTTTGGTAAAAGCTTCGTCGAGCAGATTAAGTAAGAAAGCTCTGTGGAACAAAAGTTAATTTATTTGACCAAGGGTGGCAAGATTCGTATGGTGTGACCAAGTTGGTGGTAGATGGCTTTCTGTAAATCTCAAACGTGAGCCTATTAGTGTGATAATCTTTATATTTATTTATATATTATTCATTTATTTTCTGGTATGTCCATATGTTCGTTCTTTAACATTCATATGTTAACGCGGAGTGTCTTTTCTCTAATTAGGACTCTAATCTCTCTAACCAAACCTAACCTAACCTCACCTTATTTCCTTGAAGATGACTATGTGTTAGTCGAAACAGTCGCGAGTCTTAACAAATAGTTGGTCGATTGATTGTTTTTCTCATTTGGAATCCAATCTGCCAACTTCGAGAGATCCGACCAACTTCGATAGAGACAAACTTTCTTTATAAATTTCCGATTGGTAAATAAAAATGCATCTTCTGAACTTAATTTTACTTTCAATTCATTTACCTCTCACAATTATTTTAAGTTAAAATAACAACGCTACATCCTACACTTTAAAATTGAGAGCCTAACTTCTCAGATTCTCATATTTCAGTAAGGTTTAATGTCACCATGCAACCAAGATTTATTCTATAATTGGGTCAACTGTGCATTCCTCCTACTGAAAAACCGTGTCTCGCTATACAAAATGAGAACTTGAGAAGCCTCATTGAAAATTAAAATTTTCCCTTTGGCGATGTGATGCTCGACTGCTTTTACCTTGATTAAATCGGACTGAAAAAAATCAAAACCTTAAACCAATAATAAAATAATTTTTGGTCCGATTTTTGTGCGGCCAAAAAAATAAATGGAGATATCTTTAAAATCGCATTAGCATTGTTTTCTTGATGCCATCAATTAAAATCAGGTTCGAAGCGATCCCACTGACATGGACGTAATTTAACATACCGAATTCACGCTAATCTGATTGAATTCTATCTGACATAAACGGTTTTATTAATATTTTAAGAACATTACTGTAATTTTTTATTAGACCTTCGTCGATATATCGTCGAGTATCTACGCAAGAACTCCAAGTAGATGAGCTGTCAGAAGTAAAGGAAAGGGAGATGCGATATGTAAAAAATGATGGATGGCACAGAGGAATCAAACGAATCTAGAGAGAAGCAGAGGCTCGGAGGAAAAAAATAAAGTAATTCAAATTAGGCTCGGAGGAAAAAAGTAATTCAAATTGGATTAGTATATGTATGGCGGCGCTGTTAGTCACAGTTGACTTTTCTGTCCAAAGTCTGACCAAACCTATTATATTAGCAATAAGGTAATCCATTAGAAATTGTACATCATTCATTAGTGGAGAAATGAGGAATTTTCGTTTATCTTTTTATGATTCAAAGCACACGAGGTGTCCAAAAAATATATCGACAAAAAAAAAAACAAATACTGGAGGTAATTTTATACAGTTTTATCCAAAACCACTCTATAAGAAAATGCGTCCTAAGGAAGGTGGTACCCCACTTGATTTATTTTCAAATATCTTCTAAACGACACATTGATAAATGTTGAAACTCGACACATTAATGTATTTGGAAATATTTGTATTATATTATATATTTTGTATTTAGAAACACCTGCCGACATTTTAGTTCACAAAAAAATTAATTCTTTTGTGCCCTATTTTCCATTATTTCAACTTTATCCATTTTCCCCAAATTTTCTTGTTGTATTGAAGAAAAACTGATTTGAATTTCCTGAAAACGTTCCAAAACATTTATTATTCATAAGAAAGTTAGCTTTGAAAATATAAAATAAATGAATCATTGTGCCAATGTTAAATAAATAATGACAATATCCTAATAGAATTTGTTTAATGTCCGATGCTTTTCTTCACTGATTTTAATAAAACTGCTACCTACCTTGGGAACCATTTTCGTATGAGGCGATTTCGGTTACATCGACAACTTGGAATATTCGTGTTTATTTTATCGGTCAACCTTCTAGAGATCTTTTATAGAACGCGAATTATGAAGTGTGTTAAAACCTTTCGAATGAAATCAATAGAAAGTCATTATGACTCGCACAAGTGAAATATAAAATTGATGAGTATATAAAAAATGAAATTTATTAGTCATGTTCATTTGTGCACGAACTGTGTTGTTGTAACATAGTTTTAGTACCTTATTAACCGGTTAACTAATAAAATTAATAGGTAAATAAATTCATAAACATTTGTCTCCTATTCGTGTAACCTAAAAACTCGGCGATGCAATGCTCGATTTTACATGTATAAATCGAAACCGGACTCTGAACTTGCTGCAATTGGTTATTATGATGAACATCATAGTAAACTAGATACAATCTACAAATGCAGTCGCGCCCCATTGCACTTGCATCAAACCTAAAAAGAGGTTTTAAATTTAATTTGTTCGTTTTATTCACCGGACTTTTTGCTACTTACAAACTAGATATAATACCCGATAACTAACGCAATAAGACATGCGATCAATCTAATATTGTTTTTTTTTAATTCTCTTGTTTTAATTCAGCTCCTGGAGCTGTGTTTTCTTTATTGCCTTTCTGTATTAAAGTAGTTATAATTTGAGTAACAATCTGGATGTATTCTCAAAATTAAAAGTCACTTTCATTATATTTAAAAAATTAGTGATATAATCATTTTTTATTAATTAAATATACTTCATTTTGTTCCGATCTAGAAACTTTTAAACAAGTTATTGACCAAAAATGTAAGATATGAGATGAACTGTGTACTAATAGCAAATAGTTTTCGGCTAATCCAATTACAGAAACTTGTTTTTGGAAAATATAACATTAACTTGTTAATTAAACCTATCTTATTTTGTACTAATCTAACTTTTGGAAGAACGTTTTTACCAAAAATGAGATTAACCTGTTCACTGAAGACACTTGTGTTGGACTAATTCTGATTTTTCTTCTAGAAAATTTTTGCAGGTGTTTATTTAAATTATGAGATTAGCTCGTTAACTAAACACCATTCACAAAATAATAATCTGGTAAGTTTATGAAACGAGTTGTTTATCAAAAGTATAATATTAATATGTAAACCAAGCACAATTAGCTTTGTATTAATCTCATATTATTCTGCAAAACAGGTATTTATCAAAAGCATGAGATTAATTTCTTAACTAAACATAACTAATTTGGAAGTACTCTCATTTTTTCTGAAATCTGTTAAGTTATTTAACGAAAATATGAGACTAACTTGTTATTTAAAAAAATAAACATTTAATTGAATAAATATACTTTTTTCCAAAAGTGTTTAATGGTAGTTATTTAAGTATAATATAAAAATAACTTACTAATTGAACCTGCCATCGTTTGTATACTAATTTAAAACCTTTTGAGCCAGTTGGTGAGCAAAAATATGAGATTAACTTGTTAACTAAACGCACTTTATATTGCATTAACCTTGTTTTTTGATTTATGTGAAATTATTTGGAGAAATTTGATTAACCAAATCTGAGATTACCATGTTAACTAACTACACTTTATCAAATATGAATGTATTTATTTATTTATTTATTTATTTATTTATCCAAAGTATGAAATTAGCTTGTTAACTTAACACATTTGAATTTGTGTTTTTCTTGAAAAACTGTTTGAAATCAGATATTTAATGAAAATATAAGGTTAAATTGGTATACACATGATGTACCTAAATACAATATGTGTTGCACTAATCTATTTTATTCTAGAAAACTGTTTAAATACAGTTATTTATCTTAAATATGGAATGGGATGTAAATTCCTCATTAACCGAAGGCACGCCGAATTTTTACAGGAGTAAAATACTCACCAGTATGAGATTGTCATTAATCTCCTAAGATATTCCTCATCGGTGTCCACCGTTCCTCACAAATGTACCACATAGGAACCCATTTCTCGAATGAATTATTTATCAATAGTACGAACTTGTTAACTGAACACAGTTGACTTTCACTAATCTCGTTTTTTTCTGTAAAACTAGTTAAAGATAGTTATTTAACGAAAATATGAAGTTTACTTGTTATCATTTGATGTAAGTAAACCCAATTTTATTTTTTGAAAAATTTGCTTGATAATATTAGATATTGATCGAAAATATGAGACTAATTTATTTAAACACACTTCATTTAACACTAATCTAAAAACTTTTAAAACATCATTAAACAAAAATATCACAAAATCTTACTTGGTTTGCACTAGATTTATTTTTTTCTGGAAAACCTTTTAAACAAAGTTGTTGAGCTAAAATTTGAGATTAGCTTGTTAATTAAACATCTTTCAAAAATATTGGTCTCATTGAAACAAGTTATTTACCAAAATAATTATATTGAGTTATTTATGAAAAACACTATAAGCGGCCTGTCATACAAATGTTAGTAACATTATTCTCAAATTTTTATTTTGGGTAAAACTTTCTTTTCTGGACGGGGATTGGTTAGTTGTACCATGGATACCTGAGTTAATTTCCTGGACCTTCGGGTTGATTTTAATCCCACTGTACAGTTATACCCGCTCATTATAACCGCCATCATACCACCATCAGCCACTTAATTATAAGAGTCGAATTGTGGCACTGTCGAATTGTATAACCACCAACTTTTCTGGGATGGGATTAACATATAATTATAATGAGAAACAATATGCAATCAGAGAAAACATTTCATTGTTTTAACCTAACCAAACTTAACCTGACCTAACCTAACACCTTTTTCATTTAAATATGGTTTTTACTTCCATTTTTTTTTTAAATTTCGGACGTTCCCTGTCACGATAAATTCAAGTAGCATATAATCTTTTAACGACTGTAAAAGTCGTTAATCCCCTCGCACGATCTCCGTGGTACAACTGTAGGGTAGGCTTATCTGTGTCGTACCCTCCGGAATACAACCAAAGTCTAGATATCGTGGAATAAGTTCGCTCATATGACATTAGCTTGTTACATAAGCATTTGGTGCATATTTTGCACGCTCTTAAGGCTCTCTCAATGGCTGCAATATTGTCTATATGAAAAGCCTTCAAAATTATTTTAGTTTCAAGAAACCCAAGCTTCAGCTATGTTTATTTTATTTGAATTTTACCCATGTTGAGACCTATGAACAATGTAATCTTTCTAATGATCTAACATGCCTGGGATTCAATTTACTCGTATTTACGAAACGTGTTCATTGAAATCGCTTTAATTCGAGTGTTCTCTAAATAAACCAGTTTTTGGGTGTTACAATGCGAGCGTACCATAATTATTTCAAACGGTTTCAGAACAATTTTTTTCGCTCGTCTATCCTAATTGAAGTCTTCCGTGACAAATAAACATTATTTTCGGCCGGTTCTCCACTTTTATTTCTTATTTCTCGTACACGGTAACAGAATCGATCGACCAAAAAACGAAAATAAAACGAATCCAACAATGAAGATTTCGTATGTTTCTCTCTCTCGCTCTCTCATCCCAGTCCATTATATTTAGAAATAAATCAGGTTGAATCGTCTAGACAAGTGAAATCGGGTCTTGGTACCCGGCCGGCCTAATGCGCCAATCACGATTTACTTGAGTTCTTTTGAACTGTTGTGACATTGCCGATGATACTAGTAATACACAGTGCATTTGTTTATATTAATTTATTGTTCGATTAGATGTGACATGTCGAAAATTGAAACGGGACTTTATCTTACGAACGTTTTGTTAAATCTAACGGGAACGTTTGTCCTAATGAAAATGATGACATGTCATTTTATTAGAGAATCGAACTGTTTCAGAATCGCGATAACCGTAATTCCCAATTTTTCTACCATTCGGATTTCCATCACTGGCGGTGTGTATAAATAACGTCCTGTAATGCAATTAATTTAACCAACACTGCAGGTCGGCAAGAACAAAATAAACGAGACCGTCTATTAAACGTTAACGATATTAAATTGGACAATAAACTAGCGACGAAATGAGATTCTAAACCAAAATAAAAAAATTATTAGTATCAGAAACCATTCTGTGCATTAACTAATTATTATGCAAATTCGTAATGGAATGGGAACGGATGCCGTCGGTTTTTATAATGGAATCTTCGCAATTTTTATACGCGCTAACCGGATAATCGAACGCGATACGTATGTTTTGATCGCTTAATAGGTCAACTTGGGAAGTGTACAGAGTTGTGCAAGTATGAAAGAAATCGAGTTTAAAGGCGAAATAAATCGAAGGCAGCGAATTCGCCATTGCGAAGCTCTAAAGTTTTCCGCCAAAATATTGAAATAGCTGTTACTTAGACTTTACTAGTTAATATTTTGAAAACAATTTGATCAGAACCATTTTCTAAGCGCGAGTTAATTTCTACGGTTTTCGAAATGCAGTTCAATCCTCGTGTATTTTTTCTTTTTTCTTTCTTGAATTTTTAAGTGTAAAAGTAAAAAAGTTAAGAAATGACGAATTAGCTACGTACTCCACGAGTTTTATCGTAAAATTCGAAAATTTGTTTTTGGACCTTAAAAGAAACGAAAGTTAATCCATTTTTGGAAATAACCGCAAGGGATTAATCTTTCTTCTTTTCGACTCAAAAATATGAATTTTAGAATTTGACGATCAAATTCGCAGGCCGCATTTAGGAAATCTCCCTCATAGGCGATGTGATAATATGCATAGTTGATACTTTGGTTGTTATTTCCACATTAGCGCTGTGATGTCGGTATGTTCCCCATCTGTGTAGAAAGTGTGCAGATCTGTTTTGGTGGCTTCTTATCCTGCTCAAAGACCAGCTCTTGCAGATTTGAAAGGACCGGTTGATTCATCCTGTTCCATATAAAGTGTCTTAGTCAGAAGATACTAAGATTATCTGACTGCCATTATGTACTAGTTCATTTAGCGTTACCCAGGGTGCACCACGATCGTGTTGTAATTCCCCTCGCCCCTCAACAGTGTTACTCATGCTTGTTATCCTTTTTAATCTATTTCCCCCTCTGTATTCGTAGAATCCGACAATCGTAATTCGTAGCACATTTAAATCTCCATAAGATAGAAGGATGTTTCAGTTGTAATCTACTAATAAATTTCTCATACTTTAATTATAATATGTACGAACTGACGGACGTTTAGTTGCTGGTGTGTTGGACCTTAACAAAGAAGCTTTTAACTTCGAATGGTCGAATCGAAAATCGATTTTTTGCGTGTCGAGTTCGATTACTCTTCATCCACCCGAGACCCCAAGGGCAACTCCAACCGGGCCTATAAACACATTTTTCAAGTTTCCATAGATAGGTTTCAAATAATTTTATTACGGCTCGATGAACATATGCAGATTACATTATCATGATAATACACAAGGTGTATGTGTGATGTCAATGTCCCCCGCTGCTTGATAACCCAATGAAAGGATAAGGAAAATTGAACATTAGTATGGGCTCGAAAAATATGCAACATACATAGTTGTGAGATTTACAGAAAGAGCAATTTAACGTATGCATTTAAAATGTGGATATTTTGCGTTGTTCTTAAAAACCTATTGTAACGAATTATCCTCTTAATCAGCCATCGAAGCAAAACGAATCTTGGAGAAGCTTCGCAGAGACTCTCCGGCACCATCGAATTCTGAGAAATCATTTAATGAGCTCGAGAACAATCCCGAACGATCTAAAGCGACACCGTTAGAATATAAAAAGGCGACCGGAGAGATAAGCAGCAGTCAGATTCGAACATCTCTTCCTTGTGAACGATACCGACGAGCGCACGTGTTCCGAAACCGACAGGCTTGAAAATAAATTTAAGTAAATTAATTAGATTAAGTCCGCGTAGTGTTAGTGTAAAATAAATTAATATTGATTAGTTATAGTTCGTGTTAGTTATTAAATTATTAAGAATCCGAGAACGTTACACTATTGTTCTATATTGTTACTATTATTTTGTCAGTTCGCATTCACAGCTATTCTTTTAGGTATAATGGTTATGAACATTTGCAGTCCATGCTGAAGGATTTGTTTTAGACCTTTAGTTTGATAATGATTGTTCGTGATCCTGTGCTCGCTTATCTTCCGCTTCAGTATCTTCACTCCAACAAGTCTACGTAACTTTTATGCAAATATCATATATTGCATATGCTTCGAGGGGCGGTATACAAGATGTGCAACATAAGATAATCGCCGTGGCCCCTCCGTTCTTGACCGTGGTCACCACATATTCGAAAAGGTATTTTTTACTTATTTTTCTCCTTACATATGTCAAGCTAAACATTCCAGGTACTTAAAAAATTGACAGTTTTACATTATTTTCAATAAACATAAAATATGTTAATAAATGTGCAAGTTATGATTAAACCTTTTTGTAATAATTGAAATTGAGTAAAATACAGTTTACTGTAAAAGACATTTTTTATGGTCATATGATTTTTACCCAGTCGTCCTCTGTCCAACGCGGATGTTTTAAAAGCCATTCAAGAGGAGCTGTACGGTAGAGTTCCGAAAACGAATATTTTGTGTACAAATATTTTAGTGGGATTAAGAGAGGGAAAACGTAACGGACGAGTAAGTGGGGACGGCGCGGAGACGCGAGTCCGGTCAAGAGAAAAAACAGTGTCGATGCGAATCGCCGAGTGTGCGTTTGCGTGTGCATAACGGTGAGTACCGACTGATATTGATTTGACGAATGGCACACAACAATCCAACTTACATCAACTTTACATACTCTGATCTGAACAACGACCTCATATACGGCTACATCACATAACGCTCACACTTACGAATTCTGGTCTAAGCAACGACATTATACATTGACAAGACGACCCAACGATACAGGTCCTCTTCAATGGACCCACGGTCATACCCAACGATACAGGTCCCATACAACGGACCCACGGTCTTAACCGACCCAACGATACAGGTCCTATCCAATGGGCCCACGGTCTTACCCAACGATACAGGTCCTCTTCAATGGACCCACGGTCTTACCCAACGATACAGGTCCCATACAACGGACCCACGGTCTTAACCGACCCAACGATACAGGTCCTATCCAATGGGCCCACGGTCTTACCCAACTATACAGGTCCTCTTCAATGGACCCACGGTCTTACCCAACAATACAGGTCCCATACAACGGACCCACGGTCTTAACCGATCGAACGATACAGGTCCTAACCAATGGACCTACGGTCTTACCTAACGATACAGGTCCTCTTCAATGGACCCACGGTCTTACTCAACGATACAGGTCCTATCCAATGGACCCACGGTCTTACCCAACGATACAGGTCCTCTTCAATGGACCCACGGTCATACCCAACGATACAGGTCCTCTTCAATGGACCCACGGTCATACCCAACAGTACAGGTCCTATCCAATGGGCCCACGGTCTTACCCAACGATACAGGTCCTCTTCAATGGACCCACGGTCATACCCAACGATACAGGTCCCATACAACGGACTTACGGTCTTAACGACCTAATGACTGTTTACTGACTTATCAAGTACGACTTAATATACAGTTAGTCACTCAAGGGTTGCTCAATGGCCCTATACTAACCGAGAGTTATAATTAATCGATACATACACCTTTCACTCTTTTACACTTTCATACATAGGGAGAAACTCATGTATTTTACTTTTATGGTTTTTGTTTAATTTGTGTAATTTGAGGTTATTTGTAATTAATGTAATTAATTTTTATTTATTCCTTTATAATATTACAAGAAAAGTTAAAAACAAGGGATCTCGGCACATTGACGAGGTTCCGACGAAACAGGAGCGGTTTTGTTTTTACCAGAGCTATGGCTGTCTTAGCTTGCAACCTTCCAGACGTATTTCTTCAAGTCGTCTTCTAGTTGTTCTAACACGAATTAACCTCATGAATAAACAGCCAGTTCGAAAGTTTTGCGATATGCGAGATTTCCGCTGAAATGGTTCATGCGCAGTAACGATCGAATAATGGCCTGGCTCCGGTTGACGCACACCGTTGCGCATGTCTAAACTGTAGGAATTTACCCCCAATCAGACCAGGCCGTTATTCGACCGCTATTACGCATGAACCTCTTCAATGAAAATCATGTATCTCTGCCGAGAATATTAAATTGTTAGCAATTTCAACGTGAGACTTTCATTGATTCGATCTTGTTTACTTAATTACAGTAGCAGACGCCCAATTATTTCGTATTATTCGTTTTTCTTCGTGTATAATATTAGTAGAACCATCCTGCACAAGGAATAGTGAATACACCTGTTGAAAGTGTCTAGATGCAAACGTCACCCTTCTTCCGGTGGAGCTTATTGTGTCAAGCGGTACATTTATTGAAAGAGCTTATTGTTGGAATGGAAAAATTTCTCCTTGTCTAGTACTAATTTTTTAAATTTCATTTTGAGATAATACATAACACTAATATTTATAAGCCATATAATTAAAGTACTTAATGCAAAGGAACGATTTAAACATAAACACGAGTGGAAGATCCCTTTGTGACCAGCACAGCACGATACGATGTATTACCAACAGGAAATCATCGGATGCCCCTTTTTATATGTTTTGTAAGAAGTTTAAATTTAATGGATTTATTTCATGGGGCTTTCGGTATACAATATTTTCTGAAAAAGTAGGCACGTATACACTTTAGCAAAAAATTCATGATAATGAGGCGTCCACCACTGGAACACATCCAAACGTAAAATTTTCGAACCTTTGGCGAATAGGTCTAAATTTCTCTATTTCGTTACTCTGTAGCGTCATGAATCCTTGTATAGTAAATACATTGCAAGCATTAGTAAATACTTTGCATCGTTTTTGCAAAACCTATCTAAACATCTAACAACGGAATTGACTCTCAAGCATTCTATTCGTACAATACGGAACAAACATTTAGTTTTTAATAAGCAATAATTCGTGGCACTTAGCAGTAAAAAATATGAAAACTGAAACCAAAGGAGTTGATGGCGTTAATTTGAAAATGCTGCCCAATGCTAAATAGGCTGCAGCCCATTTATGGAGCCAGTCATTATACACGTTGTAAATTACATTACTAAAAATAACCACATCCCTACTCTATGAAAAACGGCGATTGCCATCATTCTTCCAAATATAAAACTATTCCTTTAAAACTCAAACTTGAGAATATGTAATTTGTACTCTACCCACAATTTCAAAAATCCTACAATAAATTTTGTGCGTGAGAAATTAGAATACAGAGACATCAGTTTCAATCCGTGTTGATACAATAAAAGCGTTTGATGAAAGAATGGTGAACGCATGTTTCATTAAACTTTATACTCTAGCGACTTATGGTTCCCCCAAGTAACTAGATAAAGATTATGCTAGTATGGGCAATGTAATAGGCGTTCGGTCTATTGTTGAGCGTAACCGCTTATATGGATAGGATTGAAATTTGTAAGACTAAGGTGTCGAAAGTTTTGTCGGAATAGAAACATCGCGTATTGATTTAAATTATTCTCATCAATACTGCTTTTCTAGAAAATACCAGAAAGGTTTCCTAAATGCTTCCAAAAAACGTCATACTTAGCTATGCCATGATCAGGTACCAATCTTACTTTAGCTCAATATGTTATTGCCAATTAAGGATTAAGCTTATAAAAGAAACCTTATTGAAGCTACAGTTTAGTGAAAGTCTCTAACGTGATTTATTATAGCTTTATTTACTTTTTTACATTTACCTTTTACATTTATTTAGTAAGGTTGATTAAAGATATTAAACTCACTAAAATTATGGAAATTGAATTAAAGTATTAATATAATTGAAATCCTTGCCTAAAATATTTTTCAAGTTATGCAGCCTAGTTTTAAGTTCAACCAAAATTTTCTCAGAAAACTCAAAATAAATTTATTAAAATTGTTATTAATTAAATTAACAATTAAAGTACTGACGGAATTTACGGCTTCCATATGAATTTATTGTAATATAACGAGTTTGGGTTTGCCCATATAATTATGAATTTTAAAACTTCATAGAAAATTTATCGAAACTCCAATTTTAATGGAATTCTCCAAAAGATTTCATAAAAATACTGACGAAGTTTGAGGCTATTTACTAAATTGTTGTCAGTAATGAACGCACCGGGTTAGTAACATACATGAACAAATAAAATAAACAAAGGTAAACATTTTTCTCATTGAACATTAAATAGAAAAATGCCACTGTTTTTTACTAAAATAAGACTGTATAATGGTGCTGGGAAAAATAATTTTAACTTTAGGAAATCAGTAGTTTTCGAGAAAAATAATAGAATGTGATAAATTTCTCCAAATTTGCCGGTTTTCAAAGTGAAATTTTTATATGTTCCAGTACGACATTCCCATGGGTTAAATGATAATGATAAAGTTCGATTATTCCACTTTACGCCGATATAGCAATTTCGCCAAAAAATATGGAGAAATACGTGAAAAAACGATTATAGAGGGCGCGGTTTTCGCGCCTTCACCATTTTGAAATATTAAATGCAGTGTGCTTTAGATTAGATAGAATTTAAGAGACTCCCAACAAATAAAACCCAAGTACCTTATGTTGCATAAAGCTGTAAGTTGCAATGCGTTCTGTTTGGTCGATTAACCACTACCATTCAACTGTCAAGTCTTTATGTTTAGTTTGGACTTTAAGGTTAAAGTGGACATATCGATAGAAATTTGTTAATTAATGGGTGTTATTGTGAAATAACGTGTGAAAATTAGTGCGGCACGTGAAGAAGACATCCCACGGATGTAGCAGAAAGTGAAATTGGGGTTCCCTCGTACTTGCCTTATCGACTAGAGGTCGACGAAATAGCGGTTCGGAGAAAAGTGGGCTTAGTTGGGAAGTATTTTTTTTCTCAAAAATTAAAAGGAACGGCGAAAATTGAATACCCATATCATTATCTACGGTTTATTATTGATCATCGATGATTTTTTGGTGAGTTTTTAATTTTCACGGTATCAACCCCCTTATGTAAAATCGCATTTTCGAAGGGCCATAACTTGGGAAGGGATCATTTCCTAAAATTATGATTGATGTTCTTGAACTAGTTATTTAATGTACTTTCTAGTAGTATAGAGCTTCTTTCGAAATTTAATGTTCAATAAGGTAAAGGTTAGCCTAAATAAATACAGACAAATAAAAACAAATAATATATAATAATACAGTAATAAAATACTAAAAACACAGTACAAATACAAAGCATCGCAAAATATACGTAAAAAACGGTAGGAATAGTAGGTTACGAATGAAGGGTCGCTTTTTTCTGTAACTACTAATCGGTAAACAATAATAATCGTTATACTAGTCATAAATGCCGGTATTGTCACATTAGTAGCACTACCAAATTTTGTTGTCAACAGCTGTGTAACGTGGAATGTTAATGATACAAATAATCTTACAAATTTGTACTTCCTATGATATTACGTCAACTGCTTTTCCGCACTATTTAAGTCACTATCACGGTAATCGTCCTTCAAACCATTTACTCCACTAACACTGAAATCGCTAGTTATGATAAAGTTGCAGGTTTTTTTTTCTCCAATTCAAGTTGACTCTCAACGTAAGGCATAATCTTACTCGTCGGTGAGTAAACTCACGATTTCGCCTTGCGCGGTAATCACACATTTTTCCGTTTGTTTTCTTGAGCACGCTGGATTGTGATCTAAATAATTAACAGAATTAATTTACGTTATTTTATTCTGGCGTTAACACTTCCCAGATTTATTTAATTGATATCCACGGTTCTTCGAAATTAAGCAGATGGAAAAAAACAGCCTGAATTTACATTAGCTATGTGCCATTTCGTACTTTGCAGGGGGCAGAAAATTATAACAAATATATTTTATGACTTATGGTTTTACACAAAATAAGTTTTAATTACCTTCAATCACATATTTGATTACACCCAGTGTTTAATTTTGCCTTATTCTTATTACGTATGTTAATGGATAATGGGTGTAAACGTTTCCTTATTCGATAACCTTAAAGAAATCTATTTTGTTTTAAACCAGGTTATCTGGAACCAGGTCCCGATCAGTTCCTGACAAAATAAGATTGCACGGGCATGCCTTGCCATTTCTTGATCGGGTCCCCATCAGGTTCTGGCTGGGATATCATGAGCGGGCATCCCTCGTCAGTCCCAGTCCTACGCGGGCATGACTCGCTAGTCGGGTCCCGATCAGGTTTTGGACAGGTAGTCCTACGCCGGCATGCCTTGTCGTTTCCTGATCCGGTCCCGATGGGTTTTCCAGTTTGCCTACCCAAATTTCTAGTCGGGAATTTTCAAACACACGCATGCACGCACGTACACAGCGTTTTACTGCGTTTGGCACATAAATACCTGGACTATATTATTTGAGGGCGCCCGCCGTAAATGTTATTCCATAGATATTCATAAATGATTTTTAAAATTTTCATCAACAAATGGAAGTTACGTAACGAGCACCTCGTAATTTTGTAATAAAACAATTGTTCGACCGTCGTCGTCAGTGTTGCCGTCGACTGACGTCACTACCATAATAGTAAACCGATAAAGTGCTTTTGAAATATTACCTAGTCAGTTTATATATTCGACGATTTATTTGTACCGTTTCAATGTCACCTTGTATGGTGGAATTCCATACGAAAAAAAATAAACAGGTGTTTTGTATGTAGTACACAATACGATCGAGCTGGATTTTTGTGTGGCTTATCCGAAACGTTTTAGCAAATAGTATGCTTTAAAATTATCGAAATTACTGTTTACCGTTTTCCGTTAAAATGTTAAATACGAGAGCCGGTTTTAAGCGAAAATTTTAATTGGCTAAAAACAGAATGCAAATTCACCAAATGGACATTTCAGATACTTGAATCATATATAAAGAATATTTTAAGCACAATTTAAATGAACTCTGCATATGTAAAGTTTGCTAACAGTTCTAGAATTTTGTGATTCAAATGACTTGCTTTTCAGTCCTTTGTCCCTGTTAAGTTTCATTCGATGCATTCAAGAACTGAAATATTTAAAACAGCGATCGGCATGATGCGAGTTGTGATACGTTAAAACTTGAAACTGATGAAAGTTACCTATTGGTGAATTAATCCACGGTACATCAGTTTCATAAAAATAGTCACGTATTAAAATTTAATAATTGTTTAAAACTGCCGACGGGTGAAGCCCAAATTTGAAATGTCTCGGACTTCTCGAAATTATGAGAATGCGTAATTTATTTTAATTTGATTCGTATTTGAGTTTAATTGTTAAGGTTGCAGTGAAAGAACATTCAACGAATACATACGACGTCTAACATTCAACGAATTAACATAATTAACACTAAATCATATTGTTGTTATTAATATTTTTTATTGATTGCTTGATTATATAAAGGATATGATGGGTTTAGGATAACTGAAATATAAAAACATGAAACATGTTTTCGATGTCACTTTATGATATATCTGGAAAATACTGCAGCCATGTGGGTATCGTCTGTCCGTCGTGTGAGTGTGCGAGTGTGTTTGTGTGGCACGCGCGCGTGTTTGCGCGAAAACGGGTGCGCGCGTGTATGTGAGACGCGGGCGTATGCGTGTGTGGAGGTGCGCGTTGGACACTTTCATAAAGACAGTACGCTTGCATGAACCTCGTATCCGAAGCACGCTTAAAAAAATTCCACTTAAAGAATAAAAAATTCTCTCTGGCTTTTTAGTCATAGTCATATAGTCATATTCGGATATTTTATTTATATTCATAGTTATTTATATCCATGGTCATAAAATTTCGTGGTTGTCAGTTCGTCAAAATAAAAATTTTCTGGTGATGTGCTGGAACATTAAAATAAATATCCAAAAGAATCACTCAGAATTTCTCCACAAATTAAAACGAACAACTTTTTTAAAAGTTTTTTTTTCGAGAAGTAAATCGGACAAACTTCGAATCACTAGTGTCCATCATCGGCTTAAATCTCTGTAAGGAGGAAAACGTTATGTTGTCAAGAGGAGGTATTGTTCAGAGTAGGTACATTTTATATTACGTTACATTATATTACATTATATAACACTTACACTTATATTTATGTGTACACTTATAGTAACTTATATGCTTGCGCGTGTTCTGGCGGTTACCACGCATGCACTATAGTCGCTGAACTTCCATGACTTCGACTAACACCCTTGTCTTAACCTTTTCATTGTATATGTTGCCGGAACGTTCCAGAGTGTCAGGTTAGATGTCTCGATTTGTTTGTTTCGAACAGTACGGAATGTTCTGGGACGTACGATGGCGCGAGAGATATCTTTATCACAATATATAAATGTACCTATAATGTGTAGAGAAAAATCATGAAAACGACGTCAATATATCTAAGAAAACTTAACTCTTAGAGTTCTTAGACGTAATTACTTAAGTATTCTTACGAGTACCAGTGAGGTTAATTTAACATTACCCGCTTCTCAATCGTAGTGTGCATGTCGGGAGTCATAACATAAAAGTAATAAAAATAATCCAATAATTAAGTATATTTTATTGCCACAATAAACAATGACAATGCTGGGACCCTAACAAATTATTAATATAGAAGGCTCAATGAACTAACGGGTACTGGGTAAATGACCTTGCAGTCCAGCTCATTACTCTAAGAAGAAAAAAAAGAAGTGGGTAATTTAAAATAATTCTAGTCGTTTTTAGATATGAATAGTACTCATCGAATGTCCTCGTTAGGTAATATCGATTTTACCTTACGATCATTGTAGGTACATTTTATATTTTAACATAAAAATGATGACGCTGGTGATCCGAAACATGCCCTTATTTCTTGTATTAAAAGGCCGTTTCAAAAATATATATTTATTTCAATTGGTAAAACTATACTATAAAACTAAGGACTACTGTGTACTATGGTGAAACTATAGAACTATAAGGAGTAAATTTCGAATAGTAGTGAGAGAGGTTAGTTAAGACTCCGAGTGGCAGCAGAATATTCTGACATGTCCCTTTACAGACAAAGTCGATTCTGATAACGACTAATTAGACCCTCTTGGACCCTCTTAAAGGAATACAATTGTTATTGTCAATTCTCAAAGTTTTTTGTTGTAACTTTCATACAGGCGAGACGTACCTTGTAGGTACGTCTCGGTAAAATTGTCTTTTTTATCATTATTTTATAATCTGTTAAATCCGTTAATCTTACAAGTGAAATAAAACTCGTTAAAGTCTCAAAGTACCCCGGAGTTCCCACGCAGTGCTACAGCAACAAATTTTAGAAACGTCCTGGCTCTTCGTTCAAATTTGTACTGAATTGAATAAAGACGTACTAAATAGAGGAATTTAAAAAAATATGAATAATAGAAAAACCGACTTTCTCTTAAGATTTTTGTCAGAACGATCCAAAATTAAATTTTCAATTATTCAGTACCAAACGAAAGAGGGCTTCTCTGATTTCAAAAATACAAATATTTCTTTCATAAGGTGTTTACTTCCAAGTTTATTAAGTGTTGAAAAGCTGTTTTGGTTTGTGTTTTTTTTTTTTGAATAAACTCAATATCTCAAAAACCGTTAGGCTTAACAAGTTGAAACTCAGCCATAGATCTTACAATCGATTCATTGACTTAACTCTTCGAGCTTCATCGCGAAATTTAAGATTTCATTTGTCTGGGGAACGAAAAAACGAGAAAAATGGATTTTCTGTGGTAAACTAAATCGAACAATATTCTGATGCTAACGGTGCAAGAATTTTGTTTGCAAGGCTCTTACTTTACGAAATATTCCAAAATGAAAATTTACTATATTCCATTTAAAAAATCACCATAAGTCGAAAACCATTGGGCTTGGCGAGTTAAAACTTCGCCACAGGTCGTAGAAGGCTCTTATTTATTTACCTTATGAGTTTTATCATGCGAATTTTGACAGTTCGCTGTTTAAGATAGAAAAATACGATTTCGCCACTTGTAATGTTTTTCAAAAACTAAATGAAATTTTGTTTTCAATTATTCACACGCCGTTCATACAGCACTAACTTTCCAAGTTATTAATTATTTCAAATCTTGTTTCTGTACAGAAATCTACCTTGTCTTCAATTTTTGTTTTACAACATAACACATCTCGAATACCCACGGCCTACCTTGTTTTGCGTTACAAAATTGATACCTCGTGGCACTAAACACGAAAAAATCTGTTAATTCAGTTATTGGATCTGTAACTAACTAGTTTTCAGTGTGTCATCGTGTGTTATAATGTGATAAAGTCGACTGATAAAGTTGACTAATAAAGTTTAAAGATAAAGATAAAGAACTCCTCCACTATTGTGAGAAGGCGGAAGTAAGTTCTCGACTCATTTTTGTATAATTAAAAAATTTTTCGTCGTCTTCCTGTATTTCACGAAATATTTTTTAAAACAACTTTCACTGTCACGTCTCTGTATAATGGGGTGTTCCCACAATCTTTTATTCCGTTTCACTTTTTTTTTTTTCATTTGGCAGTGGCAGCAGTCCCAACAAAATCAAATGTTCTTCACACTCTAGATCAACGGCGTTCATGTTGATGTTTGGTGAAAACTGGCGCCATGAAACGAAATAACATCTCTGCAAACCGCTCAATGTGTTGCAACGAGCGGCAGCCGAGCTGCTGCCGCTCGGAGAAAACCGCTGTGTGTGTTTTAAGCCTAAGGGAGCGTTTTGTATTCGGAGAGTTTCTCTTAGGTGAGAACTATTCGTTTCGTCCAATACTGCTAAAACAGTTTTACCAACAAACAACAAGTAACAAACATCCAACGATATACTATTTTCATTGTTTATTTTTGTTATGATCTATGTATATGACTATGTATATGTATATGACTTCTATTAGTGCTGAAAGATATGAGAAATGTTTTATTGTTAAATTTATCATTTCCATTTTAAGGATTTATCTATAGAGGAGGTAGCAGGGTCCCAGTAAAGGCAGATACTTATCACTTATAGATGGAATGTAATTTCTAATAATAGAATTCACAGTAGTTATGAATATTATATCTATCAGGCAGGTAGCAGGTACCTGTTACCTGGTTGGAGCCATTAAAAGTTGTGCTTATATACCCACCGCATCCTAAATCTGCAGTGCTTTTTATACTCGAACTCGTTCGATTCGAACAACGACGTTTTCTTCCAACACTCGGAACACTTCATCCAAGGAAATAACACAACAGCGTTAAAGAAATTTATTCAGAGAAACATGTTTGAGCAACTTGTGCTCATCTTCAGTCTCCTATGCTTATTTGCCAATGTATAAAACTAGTAGACACATGTCAAATAGAACAAAACCAGTAAAGGTTTTTAAAAAATTAGGACCAGTTTGACAAACAGCCAAATTATTAAAATTTCCATTAAAATCATTTAGAGAACGATACATAACACAGAATGATCCGAGGCGACTCGAGAACTTTAACAATTTGGCTGTTTACATTTCTTTACTGGTTTTATTCTATGTTATGTGTTCAATATTTGTATCACTGATATGTAAGAAAAAGAGATTTAAGATGAGCACAGTTGCTTGAAACTTGTTTTTCTGAATAAATTTCTTGAATATCGTGATGTTGTTTGCTTCAATGAGGTGTTTAGCTTCGACTTCGCCGTTTGTACCTCTCCCATCTTTGAGTATTGACTTCGACAAAAAAAACTAGATTTGCCCATGATTTCAAGCCATAAAAGGGATACCTACAACAAAGCAACAAGCAAAACGCCAATAGAATCAATCGCTGAAAGTCACACCACCAAAATATTTTTCAAAAAAAAATTTAATTATAAAAAATTGAACATGTTCCAAGCGAACTGGTACTCATCATCAGCAATCTGTGTGAAAATAAAACAATCTGTGGAAAAGATATACACAATGTTAAACAAGTTATACTTGTTTACGTGTTGTGTTTACGTGTTACAAATTATTCGAATCTTGAATAAATTGTAACTCAAATCAGCGTAAGGACACATTTTGACAGAGATTTGTGCATTTGTGCCAACTTCTAGTTTCTACTTCTAGACTCTAGTTGCACCACCAGATAACAATGTACACTAATTAATTTTCAACCTCTTTAGTGTGGAGGAACATCTTTCAACAGTTGCAATTGACACTAAGGGTGTGGCTAACCAGTAAGCTTTTTAATCAGATTACTGTTACGGATGTAAAAGTTGAATATTCCATTATTATTATCCTAATGGGGGGTGTCCGGGCTCTCCAGACCCCCCCTTGTATACGGCTGTGTCTGTGACATTCCTCGATAGCATCGTTTTCTCCAAAAAATTTTAAACAACTATAACTTCAACTTCTATGAACATAAGGAACCGAGGGAGATACCTTGCTTCCTTAAATATATTTAAATATAAATGAAATCTGTGATAAGGAGAATTTAAGAATTTTGTTGAGTAAAAAAATTTTTAATTAAAAAATACCGAAGAGTTATGTTAAGTTTTAAGTATTTGTCCTAAGGAAAGTTTTTCGATACAAAATCGGATTTTAACTAAGTTTAAAAAAATCTTAAGGAACGTTTCTGAATACGAACCATACTTTTACATCTATTATCAACATTTGCTACATGGCCAAAGCTGTATATTATCTTCCGTTTGATTAAAGAATAAGTTTTGTTAATAATGACAAATCGCGAATCTTTTTATGAAATAAATCCGTTGGGAACGTAACAAGGTATAACAGTGTTATCGTTCTTGTTGCAGACTATATAAGTTCCGGTTCGCCTCCTACAAGGGACAAATTGAGATGCGACGATAAGGCGAAAGCCAGAAGAGATTGGAGGTGCGAAAGATTGCGAGATATCGCCACGGCTTTGACGGACAGGTCGCCGGAGTCCAGCCTGGCTCTACCTGCCGAAGGACTTCTGCATTTGAAGAAGGTAAGAGGGCTTCTCTGTTCCCGTAACACACACATTGTATATCAGATGTTATCTGTTTTTAAAATATTTCGAATATTTTAGAGGCTTTCCTCCTCCTCTTTCTCGCTCGCGTTACGGCTTCACACTTAGGTACTTATTATCTTTGCTGCGTCTGTCTATTCAAAGTGGTTTTTGTTCTCTTTTCGGGGCCAAGTTTCCTCGAACCGACTGGAAATTAAAGACTTTCAGCGGTCGCGAGGTGTAATTCTGGTTGTTTGGAATTTTAAGCTTTAAATTAATGCCAGACCTTCGTTCTGTTTACATCTCCTTGTACGTTGTGACCGTGTAATACTAAACATGGGTTTTTTTTGTTTATTTTCTCGAAGAAACGGATAAGAGCATCTTACTCTACTCACTAGTGTTAGGATTTTATGGCAATTGCAAATTTTTCTGGTAGTTATTCTACTTGTTCTTTAAGTTGCATTCATTGCTAAGTGTTAGATAATAACTGTACAATTATTACTTAGTTAACTCGATGTACGTGTTTGCCACAAAGTTACCAATTTAACAATCAGAAAGGCGCCTAGTTTTTTGCACACACATCAACAAAAAGTAGGGTTGATCGAGTGAAATTGTGGAAGGCACACAGATCCGCCAGGAACTATTGTGAGCTTGTAGGTGCACCAATAAGATTCTGTTTTTATTTTGAAAACGGCTACAAAGCTCCAGCCTTTTAGATCAAGGTTCGTTGGCAGAAAAATATTTATTTTGTGACATATTCGCAATACAAGTTTTCTCAGCGGTTTTAGTTAGTTTTTACGATGATGGTCCAAATGACATATAATGCGTACAAGATCCCATTTTACAAAATGTTGTAAACAATGTTTTAAAACCGAAAACTTATTTTTTTTGATTTTCAAAACTACACCGTAAGTAATACATTCCTTATATAGTGAAGTTGTAGCAAATTTATTCGCCTTCAAGATAAAATTAAATTTTTCAAAATCGTACCAGATGTTTTCGAGAAAATTATAAAAGTTTGTAAACATTGATGACATTTTTCACAATAAATAAATGAGAAAATACATATTATAATTGCATTGATGACAAAACTCTCTTGAAAAACAAGAAAAGAAGTTTGAATTCCTAAAACAGATAAATTGTTGTTTTTGCCAATTGATAATTAATTTTTGAGTGACCATAGCAAAATTTTTAAAACACATTGCGAAAGCACTATCTTGGTACTTTTAGTTGCTTATTTTTGACAAACCTGAATTGTAATAATTATTTAATAATAATAACAAATATTGAAAAGCTTAGTGAAAAATATTGACATCAATATTGATGGATAAAACCGATGCTACTTAAAACAAGTTTAAACTTTTTGTTCGTGCACACTTTACAAGGCTTATAGCAATGTAAATACTTAGAATAAAAAAAATTTCCGAATGGTAGACGTGATACAAAGAGTTCGGGAAGGGTAGGTGCTATCGTCTTCCAATTAGAAATTTTAATACTCTGCTTTTGATTCTAGGTATTTGCTTTGTTTACAAGCATTATAAATTGATTAACCTATGAACATAAGTAGTTGAAACCCTTTTGTTTCAAATGACGATGGTATTGTTCATCATTCATATTAAATAAATTAGTGATAATTTTTTGTTGATATTAAAGAAACCTGTAGAGGCTTACCTTTTCCTCTACCTTTTCTTATGTTCAAAATTTATATAAATTTTGAACAAAAAAATATTTTCCTGCGAAACTTCGCATTCGAAAATTTACAATGTTATAACAATTGTCGACTATTTCTTACAACAATTCAGGCTTGTAAGATATAGAGAAGGGATACACATGAAACTACAAGAAATATGCGCATAGATATACCCTTTTTTTGCTACATATATGTAAAGAACCTAACAAATATGCAAGAAATAAAAGATTATTTGTGAAATGTATTAAAATACAAAATCATTAATCATAAAAATAATAACAACCATATTTTGCTCAAAATGTGTATTTCAAAAATAAATTGTAATCCATTATTTTTTCTACAGAGAACCTTTTTTCCAATTTTACCCTTGACATTTTTGAATCCTAAATCAGAATTTCTACCAAACGAATGCTTTTTACTAGCGATAAAGTAGAAGCCTATTAATATTCTATACAGGTTTATAAATTCTTCTCTTTGAGTGGAAAATAAATGACGTAGTAGTCCTTTACAAATATGCTTTAAAAATTATCTGAAAAGCACCCAAAAAATAATTATCATTTGGATAGAAACAGGTATTTATTTGTTGCCGGTTATCTTTCATTCAAATGCAAATTCTTTTTCATTTTTGAATTTTTTTCATCTTTGTCATCAATGTTATGTATTATTTCATTTATTTGTTGGGAAGAAAGTCATTAATGTTTATAAATTTATCGCAAATACTGATTTTTTATAATTTCTCGTAAACTTCTGGAGCTATTTTGAAAATTTAAAACTAATCTTGGAAACCATTTGTTACAACTTCGCTGTTAAATATTATTGCGTAATACAGTTTTTGGGGTAATAAAAGAAACTATGATTTGGATTTTAAAACATAGTTTAATAAAAATTTGTAAAATGAGATTTTGTTCGCATTGTTGTAAGGTTCACCGTCATAAACTTTACTAAAACTGTTGAGAAAACCTGTTTAGACAGATGTTATGAAATTCCCGACGCTCTTGGCGTATACGAACTGACAGAACAGAATGTTCACCCAATCCAGAAGTTTAAAAGACTGTAGGACACAAGGACTGGCAAGGCTCGTCTTTGCCAAAGCCAACGCGTGGCTGGAGGAACATGGATTGACGTTAGCCAAGACGAAGGCGGAGATAGTGGTGCTCACAGCCCAAAGATGGTTTCAAAGTCCCTTCAGTGCACTCGTTGTGGACGTGTCGACCCAACACGTCGAGAGTCGTGAGACCCTGAAATACCTGGGGGTGACAATCGGCTCAAAGCTGACATTCTTTGAGCAGATTGTCAGTGCATCCCAAAAGGCAGCAGCATCTGTCGCGAGACTATCTCGGTTGATGCCAAACGTGGGAGGACCAAATGGTAGCCGTACACGAACTCTCTTGAGTGTGTCCAACTCGATTATGCTCTACGGAGTTGAGATCTGGGCTGACTGATCCGTACTAGTCATCGCGGGTGTGATTCCGATCGACCTTTTAGGGTTTGAGAGGAAGCGCATCTGGAATGCCCGACGGAGAGGAGGCCCGTTACAGGACATTAACTCACGGTAGCGTGCAGTCACAATCGAGATGTGGCAAGAACGATGGCGCTCTCCGGGAAAAGGTCGATGGACGAGCAAGTTAATCGAAAGATTCAAAGTCTGGGCGCAAAGGAAACATGGTGAGATAGATTACTACCTCACTCGGTTTCCGTCTGATCATAGCCAATTCAATGACTACCTGTATCCCATGGGGATCCGAACTGATCCATGTTGCTGGTACTGTCCAGGAGAAATGGACACCGCGGAACATACTTTCTTCGGATGTGATTGGACTGAACTCCAGCGTCGTTGTCTAGAGGAAAATGGGTTCACAGAAGATCCGAAAACGGTGGTCTCCTGGACACTGGATACACCCGTGAGCTGCTACAGACCAAGAAGGTGAAAGAGGGCGATTTCCTGCCAATAAGCCGAGAGGACAGGAGGAGTACTGGTGCCACTGGTGTCACTGTGTTTTGTAAGGGGTTTTTTGGTGCTTAAAAATCCCACACCACCAGCATATCCCACTGGGGTCTTTTAAAGATTTTTCCTCCACTTTCTCAAAAAAAAACTATAAGTAGCCACCATTTTTGAATTAATTGTATTGTTCAACTTTAAAATTCTGTTAATTCAAATTTTCGTATGTATATATTAAATTTATTTGTTTTTTTTTTAACCCGTAACATGGTTACATAAGTATGACCCGGCTTCCCTACGTAGCGTTATGTGAAGACACCACAGGTTAGTGGTTGTTCGAATGGCTACCAAGCAAATTGAGGTTGTAGAGAAGCAAGTATTTAATGTTCTATTTTTGCATGGGGGTAACCTGTGGCAACGTTACAATTCCCCAAATCTATCTGAAGGGACACATTATGTCAAAAATTTTCAGCCAGCCAAATCTTTACTATGGATTATCGATTGATTATTGTGGAACAGGCAAGAAATTTATTTTTTGACAGTGCTGAAGATGATGTGAGATTGACTGACAATATAAAATTTTTAATTATGCGGAAAAATCGTTCCACACATGTCGGACATACAGTTTAAAATGCACTTTGGTCTTACTCCACAAACGTTTCAAGATCTGTTGTAACCTAAGTAATCAAGATTCATTTAGGTAATAATTATTGATAATATAATAATCGTTTATTAGCGCTTGAAAATATTTGCAGATCCATAGCTGATCGTTTTGGAATTAGTAAATTGACTTGTTGGAATGTTTTTTACCGAACATGAGAATTGCTATTACGAGTGAACACCTCTTACAGGATAATTTCATGGCCTTCTGAAAGAAGCAACGGGAAATTAATGCAAGTTTTTCACAAAATCGATTTGTTGGTAAGTATATCTAGAAACATTGTGCACAATGAAATATTTGAAAGTTACGTTTTCATTTTTGAATATGAATGGAATAAATTTAGGTCTTTTGTTTTAGGTGTAATTGGCTGCATATACCCACATTCCTATTAATGTTCCTCTATGTTCCTACTTTTCTTACATTAACCGAAAATGATTTCATTCCATCATTTTGCAGAAAGTATGTGATCATAGAAAACTTTTTATGCATGTATATGCTGGAGAAGTTGGTTCAATTCATGATTACATATTATATAAAAGGTCGGATTTACATTCAGGAATTTATAATGACGATTTAGTTTTCCATGAAGAAAACCATTTAATTGGTGATTTAGTTTATAAATTGGGCCTGAAATCCTTTTAAAAATTTTGGAAATCTAACTCATATTGAGAAAAATTACAATTACACTTCAATAAAATTATAGTAGTGATTGAAAGTGCTTTCTGTATGTTAAAAGGTCGCTTTGGGCGATTAAAAAAATTGAAAATGTTCGTTTGGATTTAGTACCAAGTTTAATAGTATCAGCATGCATACTGCATAACATTGTGCATATTAACTGAAGAAACTGTAGGTGGCATTCCTAATATGATGGAACTTCTACAAGAAGAGAGAAGTGTGCTCCCAAAGAATGAACTAAGTATTGAAATTGAAGCTGAAAACCGCAACGCCGAAGAGAAACGAAGCAACATTGCAAATAACCTAGCATTAATTCAAAGAATCTAAGAAATTATAGCTACCGATTTTTTTTAAATAAAAATAAATTTTGTTACCACACGAAACACTTTAATTTTATTCCTAAGACAAAATCATTCTACAATAAAAACAAACAATATACTTCTACATGTAACAAAACTAAACTTCTTTATAAAACCATATAAGTATAACGCAGTTCTACATTGCATGTATAAACATATATTCCAATATGGAAAATACTTTTCTTTATACATATAGCTATATACATATAGCATATATTTATAGCTACAGAGTGTTTTTACAATTTTTCTATCATTTTTTCGAAAAGATAATTGAAACGATCCATCCTCGCCATTTTCTAATTGCCTAGCTTGTACTGAATTCATGGCAACTTTTATTTTCTTTGAGAAAGAAATTTCACTGCAAGTTTCACTATTCAGTGATTCATACACTTCAAAATCGCATTTTAATATTTTCACTAAATCAGCACTTGAACTACTGGAATTGGATCTGCAGACAGTAACCGGATTAATTTAGAGTTTTTTATACATACAATTGTGAATATTATCGAAGTATCGCCAATGCTGTGTTTCATTTCGAGGTGCTTTTTTTTGCGTAAAACTAGGCTTTTATACGTCCCCTTCAAGCACTTTCGCTTTAGTTCACACTGCTTTGCAGAAACCATTATGTTCGTATTGTTTAAGTTATTTGCAATTTTAGCCCATACATTTTTTTTATTTCTTTTCAAAATCATCTTGATGCCCCTCAATTTGTTTTATTAAAGCAACAACATTGGATGTTATTTTCCAATTAATATCACCCTCATTATTTTGATTTTCTTCGACATCGACATTTTCTTGAATTTCAGAAAATTGTATATGCACACCAAAGTCTGAGCATATTTCGTTTGTTATGTCTAAAAAATAAAGTTGACAGCCCGAAATATACAAATAATTCTTTATTGCTGCATTATCTAATTTTCAATTAACTTTCTTTATTCTGCAACAGGAGCTTTAAAATCTTGGATTATTGTATAAAATGTAATTGGCTTCCATTATTATTGTGTAGTTTGTTTTCGTTATATATTCCATTTTTTGTCGTTGTGCTATTCCGAATGTGTTTCGCAGTGTACCGATGTATAGTACCGATAATTTTAACAAACCAAGGCAGTTTCAACCGCTTTAATCTCAAAATCACAGCTCAAAATGATTTCCCGCCAGTTTGTTTGACGGTTGTCGCTGACAAAACAACAAACACTCTACACAATAAATCGCGATGGTGTGTACGGAGTGAACTCCATATGCACCGTTTTATCGAAACCGAACACAAAATTGTGAATACTCTTAACACCATCCTTGAATAAACAAACGATTTTCTGCACACCCGCGCTTGAAGTGCACATCCAACAACAAAAACGAACGCGTTATAAATTAGTAATTGTAGTTTTGTGAAGGAGGAAATATCTGAATGTCTAAATAATATAACCTTTAATTTTTATTTGTAATTAAAAAAAGTCTATCATCTTATAAAGTACGTACATATTTATTTTTGTTGTATGATTGCAAACCCCAAAAACAAACCAAGTTTGAACCATTCTACCTCGGTCAATTTTGATCGCAGAAGCTATGTTAAAGCTCATTTTAATCACTTAAAAAAACTATAATTCTCAATTTAAGCGATATTTTGGTATTAGCTTTTAGCTTATAATTGATTGAACATGATTTTTTATAATAAGAGTGCTTTTTATAAAAAAGTACTCTTGTATTTTTGTCCAACTCCGGGTAGATTTTGATGTTATTGAAAAATCTGAAAAACGGTTTTTATACCATAATCTTGAAAAAAACACCCTATTAAAGGTCATTCATAAATCACGTGACTCTATTTGAGGTCTTATTTAACCTCTCTCTCATCGAAACATACCATGGCTTTTCATTTGAACTCTCCCCCCTCTCCCCATGGCACCACATGATTTTTGTTAAAAAATAATAATATAAGTATGTTACACCGTTAACAGATAAATATAAGTAACATTTTTATTTTTCTAAACCATGTGAAGTTACAAATGGCGAGAGTAGTCTTGTACCAAATTTCTATTTCTAGAATATACTCCTTCATGCCTAATATTTTCTTTTTATGTCTATATTTTTTTATGTCTCCACATTGGCATTAACTATGCTAGTTGAAAAAAACTGTTTACCTTTTTCACACTCAACGGATTAACTTGCAGTAAATCGAATAACGTCAGTGGGTAATGTAATAACTGTCAGTAATCTTTAAAATTTTTTATTTCCTTTATAACGTCAACATTTTATATCGCTAATAAACTTATCGCAGTTGAATAAATAATTCGCTTTCGTTATAAGTAGTTCAGTAGAGTTTTCCCTGCTGAAGCGTAAAGGCAATGTAGATGGATGTGATGGGAGTTTGCACGGAGGTAAATTGTTTTCGAAAAAGTTTATACAATTTGGAGTTTAGAAATGATTTAAATTGAAATTCAGGAATGTTACATTTCAGTATATTCAAGTGTGAAAAGTGTTCGTAGAATGTTTTTATTTTTTGAAAAATCTTGTGCCTTGTTTCAACTACGTGTGAACGTACTAGTTCTGCCAAAAATTGCTACGTTATTTTGATATCAGTTCATTGAATTGACGGTTATTCAGTCATTACTTTGAATTAACAAATTATGAAAATGTACATAGTTACCTGCTATCATAAACATTTCTAAAACATAATAAGTATAGATACTAGAAACCTTCATTTTTTATTATAATTTTTTATCCATTTTTATTATTATTTAGCATACTCCATTCTGAATCGTTTAAAATAAATACAAAATCCACCAGAGATACCAGAGAAATCTCCCTGAAGCTTGCTATTAAAGTGTTTTAACTTTTTCTACTTTTAATACGAAGGTGCCCTTTGTTCACTGCAAAAGACATATTTTGCCTATGCTCATTAAAATAAAGCAGATGATGCATTACGAGACAAGTCCATATAACTTTTCACTTCTTCATTAAAACCTTGCTGTCTCCAGGGATGGCTGTGGATGAAGACCGCCGACTCCGAATGGAACCGCAAGTGGATCGTCCTCTGCGTCCCGACGCTTCAGATCTACCCGGACCAAGACGAGCAGGGCACGCCCGAGGTGACTGTCGAGCTGTCGACAGTAACGAGCTACTGCGAGGTGCCGACGGACTCTAAGTATGGTTTCGAGGTCCAGTGGGCCGGCCCGGTGCTCACCCTGAGCGCGGTCACCCAGGGGATCAGGTCGAACTGGCTGCAGGCGCTTAGGAAGGCTGCCCCGTTGTCCGAAGAGAAGCTAGCGCTGATCGAGAGTCCGATCTCGCCGTCCACTCCCAGGTCGATCCTTGCCTCCAGCGACGAGGAGTACCGGACTGCTTCGGAGGGCGGTAAGTGGATCGATGTGACGATTATGTAGGGACTAGGTTTAAATAGATCGCCGGGAAGACTTACATCCGATCTCAGATCAAAAAGTCTTCACGTAGTTCATAACAGCCTTAAAATTATATCGTTCCAGTAAAACCTTTTACTACATTTAGCCTTTGGGAAAAGACCTCAACCATATTCGAAACTGTGCAATATTACATAATTTCTGAACAGCCTGTATGTGATAAATCTCTACCTAATTACTGGAAAGTAAATATTGCAAATAAATTTATAACTTCTTTAATACGGTAGGTAAAAACCTACTTCAAAATATGGCAATAATGGATATAAGAATAATATACATATTAAATAAAAAAAGCATAAATGAGTCAGTAGTCCTAAAACCTACAGACACAGCAGAAATTGCACAAACTATTGTTCGTTCAAAAATAAAATGGGTGGTATGGACCAACGACACAAATATATCGAAGAACGCTGGTTCCCGTATCGCTGAACTTGAAGATATTTAATAAATGTTTAGCTGGGAGATATTGCCCCATTTTAAACAAGCCGCGAAGCTTGCTCACACAATTCTAGGGTTCGTTGGAACCGTTCTAGTTTTAAATTATTTACGATAAATAGGAAAGAGAAACACTATAATTTACATCGAAAAAGTTTGATACATTGAACATTGATAATTCAAATAAATGTGTATTATTAAGTCCGTTTATACAACTTTGTAATAATTATGCTATACTCATAATTATTCAGAGGGATTTAAAATTTCTATAGAGGAAATTTAATATTTCTAATTTTAAAAGTGTAGATTTTAAGCAAAATATCCTATATATCAGTTTTCTTTAGAAATACGCAAGTCAACATGAAATAACGATATATATGCAAAATATGCCAAATATGCAAATCGCATATATGCCTAAGCTTAATGATGAAATATTAATTGTAATGTTGTATTGATGTACTTTGCATTTGGAAAAAATAATATGTACACAATTTTCTCTAAGATAAATTATTTATCATCATTCTTGGGGCTTAAATAACAGGACTAAAATAATTTTTAAATAGTATAAAGATTACGGCTTCATGACATGACGAGATTATACATTAATGGTTAAATGGATTATAAAATCGCCATTTTATCATGTATATTAATCAATTAATGAATATGTGTTAAATTACAAATCAGTATTAAAAAGTAGATTTTTTTTTATTGGCATTATGTAAGACAATAGAAACACAAGATGGTTTTTGTCACTTTCAGATACACAATTATGCATTTATGAAAAATCTTTCTATGTCGTTTAAACCATAATCATCTTGTAAATGCCTGTCCAGCTGACTTAACAGCTCAATCGTAAGTAATTAAAATTAGCTGTACAACTGTATTTAATGGCATCCTTACATTTATGCATATGAATTAGTTCAGGCGGGATCTGTTTGAAAACGGGTTGGTTCTACTGTTTCGTGTAGCCTTGCTAATTTTTGCTTAATATATGTTAATAATAGTAGAAATAATAAGGAATAATGCTAGAAATAATAATTTTAACATGCGCCAGCTTGAAAAGTTGCGCTAAATTTATTACTAAACAAATTGTGAAAAAAATAAAAAAAATGACGAGTTTTCCACCTTTTTTCACATATACCTCGTTAGATATACATGATATATTAAAATGTAGGAGAAAAAGTAGTTGTGTAATTAAATTTCACAAAATAAATGTCAAATTGAATAAAATTGAAAAGTATAATGAACTTGAATGGTTAAAACATGTTTTTAAATACTTATTTTTTTCCAATTTCTTTTTTGTTGATTTTCGCCTTTTTCGTAACAAAAATAATGAATTTTTTAAAATTCAACTTGACACTTCTAATATGAAATTTAATTATGCAACTTTTTTCTTTTCCATTTTCCTCCAACATCTAACAAGCTGTAAGTGACGAAAGATAAAAAAAATTCATTTTTTCAGATTTTTTCACAATTTGTTTAATAATAGATTTAGCGCAACTTTTCAAGCTGGCTATTAAAATTATTATTTCTAACATTATTCCGAAAACATGTAAGCAAAAATTAGCGAAGCTATAATATATACTGTCATATGAAACAGTAAAACCAAAACAAATCCCGCCTGAACTATATATATTATGAGTTATTGTTCATTGTGTTCGTAATATCCCTAAAAATTAAATGAAAATAAATGTCGTCTACTTAAAACAACAAGTCGATCTGTGTTAGGATTTTTCAAAATTCACTTATAAACTGGAAAAGAAACTTCTGAAAAAGGATTATTCCACTTAACTTTCCAAGAAGTGGAGATGAAATTCTATTTTTATTACTCTTCTGAACTGAAATCATCTGAATTTCTGTTCGTCCTTCCAGTTTCATCAGTTGACGTCTGCCGAAGAGGTTCGGCGGACTGGAGCGAGCTGCCTCCGTCTCCGCCTTTGAGCCGGTTCTCGTTAAATCGGGTCAAAGACAGGACGAGGCTCCGCCCGAGGTTGCCGAGATGTCAATCGAGGCAGTCGACCCTGGATAGCACCTCCACGGACGAACTGGATTGCTCCAAGGAGTTCGACCACCTGGAGGTCGGCAAGCAGAATGATACTATTGAACTGCAGAGGAAACTGTCCAAGGCGGAGGACGAGGTTAAGGTGTTGGAAGAAGAGCTTGCCAGGTAATGCCACTCATTGTAATGTGCAGTGCTCGCCAAGATGTCGTAACATAGATATCTTATCGTTGCCGGCGACATATTGAGAGTTGTTGCGAGTAATCTGCAAAAATTGTTTTAAATTTTTTTTGACATCTTAATCCGTTACAGAGATATAGCCAATTTTTTAAAAGGAACTGTTGGAGATTTGTGTATCAAAAGCATGATTCTTTAATCATCGGTTAATTAATTAATAATTTCAGATAGTAAACAATCTCAAAGCTATGAAATTAATATAGGATATTAATATAGGATATAGGAATATAGGAAACTGCAAAACTTTCAGATGATAATATAGAAAATACGATTTGAAAATTTTTTTCAAAAAAAATTGAGTTTACAAATAGGAAACCCAATTTTAGAGAGTTTACAAACATTTTTATTTATAATTATTTGTAGAATAAAAAAAATACATATTCCTTGTAGAAATATATCATTGAAAATCTATTTTTTAATTTTATTGAATTGAAACATGGCTCACTTGTAGTGGAAAAATATGTTGAATTTTAATCTTTTACTCCTTGCGGTGAGACAATTATTTTTCTACTTTCAATATGGTATCTTTAATATCTTTAATAGGAATTAATATATCACAACAAAAATTTGTTGAACTTTTTCGTATAGTAACTTTGCTCAGTAAATTTTTAGCAATTCTAATGAAAACCCATTTGTATGCAAATAGGAATTTTGAGAAGTGTTGGATGCCCTTTTTTAAATTGATCAATTTTTTGCATCAGTTTTTTGAGGTGTTTTTTTTCAAAAAATCCTAAAAACAGTTTTGTTAAGCTTCAAGAAGAGAAAAACTGCGTGTCCTCCGAGTCTGGTTAATAAAAATCATATTCGGTAAAGAATTAAGATGTGGAATACATTTCCAATACAATTTTAAATACATTAGCTGTAACTTTTGTTTGAAACATTTTTTTTTTGTAATTTTGGTTTTTTTAATAAGTTATAGCAAAAAATAAAAAGGCAATTTTTTCCAAAAAAGTTAATTTTTAAAAAAGCGGCCATATCTCTGTAACAAGTCTCAATTCATAACTATTGTTAAAAATATATTTTTTTTTTATTTCAAACATTTAAAAAATCTACAAAGTTATAAACAAAATTGTGTAGTTCTCACTATTTTGTTGATAGCTATTGAGCATTGAACGAAGGGTATAAGGTCCGAAATCTAAGAATTTGGAGTTCGTGTTTGAATACCTTCTCTTACGCGGCAATATTCGGTTAGGAACATATTTTACTGTGTTCATATGGAAAGCTTCTTTATTGGTACTGCGAGGTTGTTCGTTAACCTAAATTAACTCGTGATTTCATAAATGTACTTTAAATTACAAGCAAATCTTGTGTGAACCCAAAAATCCATTATAGCGTGACATTCAACGCCACATTCTTTCACATTACAATTACTTTATATTATATTTATATTCCATAAATGTTATAGGTTGAAGAAGTTTCAATCTGATGCAGCAATTCGTGAAAAGAAAGCTAAAGAGATGTTAGCGAATTTGGAGAAAACCGAGTTGGAACTGAACCAAAGAAATTCTCAGATCGAGCTCAAGTTCTTGAAGGAGCAGAGGGCGCTGCAGAGGAGGCTGGAAGAGGCAGAGGTCTCGTCGAGGACGAACGAGGAGAAATGCAACCTTCTTACCAGAGAATTACAGACTAAGCAACGGATCTTGGTCAACCTGCAGGAGGAGTTGAGCAGTTCGAACGAGAGGCTGCTGAAAGAGAGGGACGAGAACGACAGGTTGTACAAGAAAATACAGGAACTGGAGGGGAAGTATTGCTTTAAGAATAAGGCCTTCAAGGTGGACTCGTTGACAGAACTCACTAACATAAACCTCGACCTGGACCTGCAGGATTTGAACGAGAACGAACTGAGAGAGTATTGCCTCGATCTCAAGTGTCGATTCGAGAGGGCGATCGTCGAGATCAGGGCCGTAAAGCGAGCCCTGAGGGAATCCGAACAGAACTGTGATCAGATCGAATTGGTGAATTACAGCTTACAGAATAGCATTGACATAATGAATAACGAGCATAAGGCCGAGATCGCTCTGCTGGTGCAAAGATTGGATCACCTTACCTCGAAACTGACTACTGCAGAGAGACAGTTGAAAATCAAGAATAAAATGGAGTCGAAAGATAAGAGGAGATCGGTTTCTTTGAAAGGTCAGTAACTGTATATAGGGGCTTAATAGATTTAAGTAAAATCATTATTGATAGTGTCTTGTTCTCTTTTATTATAGTTTATCGCTTACAGAAGCAGGATATTCATAAGGTCGCAGTTTAATGTTTATTGTCAAGTTTTTCCAGTGCGCTTACAATATTTTTTTCAGGCACATATACGAATACACTGGCGGTATTCACTGATAGAGAAAATATAAAAATGAGAGAAGGTGGAAACATGCATGTGGGAGCGAGAGCGAGAATTCGGGTCGAGTACAGTCCTTCCAGTCAGAATTGGTCTAGTTGAAAAAAAATGTAGTAAAATTTAATAGCCAACTTCACGCTACACAAAGACGGAGGTACCGATCCATAGGCGTGCCATATTTAAAGAAATATAAAGGATTGTTACTCACTTTGTCAACGAAATTTTATGACGGGGTTTAGTTAGTGGAAACATTATTTTGGAATTGACTTTTTGACATAAAAGTTAGTAATAGAACAGAGTAACTAAATAAATAAAGTATCAAAAAATGTCATTGTCGTAATGTCAAAGCAGTATAAAGCATTTTTTTATAATATTTTTTAATTTTTATATATTTTTTATATTTTTTTCATTTTTTCTTTACACGTAACCACAAATGTCCTCTTGGAGATTACATTTTTAAGTGTAATTAATAACCGTATATGTATTCCTAAATTAATCCGAAAGTTCATCTGAGGAGGAATCGAGGTTAGAATTAATAACTATCGGTTGAACAGGTGCGGAAACATTTACTCTTTTTCTCGTTGGATGACATGACGAGTGTTGTTTTTCCAAATAAGTTTAAAGAAGTCGTCATTACAAACAGTGCGAATATTATCTAAAACAACATTTGATAGTGAGGGGACAGAGTTATATTTTCGTAAACGACCCTTTACTGTAGCCCAAAGTTTATGTATAATATATATATATATATCGCATTCTTATGTGTCGTAAACTTGTCAGATTCTCACTTCTCTTCTATTGTTGGCACAGTGTTTTAGGCTTCTTTGCTTATTTTGTTTTATTTCTTAGGAGTTGATCAAGTTCAGGAATTTTGGTTTCATCTTCCACTTGAGTGACCCAACTGCTTCTGTAAGCCATAAACTGTGTCTCTATACTTTAAGAAAGTTCTAAAATTAGGAGTACCTTTATCGGGGCAGTTTTGAGAACAGGTAACAATCCGCTCTAATTTATTATTGAATACTATGTAGGCCAGGAGAAAATCGGTTTGTTCAGTTTTATTTACAGTAATTTTTCATCGCATTATTTAAGTGTCTTTGAGTGTAACGGAATGCTTTATACAGTTTGTCTAAACTGATTTCTATCTTAAATCTTTGCAGAATTGTTTGTAAAAAGCAGCACTTTCCAATTGCATACCTGTCCAGAAGTTGTTTTTGATAGGAAAATAAGAAAAATTCAATTAAGCTTATCAGATAAATAAAATGTAAATATATATTTTTGTTCATAAATTTTCCGTCATTTTAGTAAACAATTCAATTTTTTTCAATTAAAAAATAATTAAATTTTGATGAAACTTTTATATTGTAATGAAGAAAAATGTGTTGAGGAGGTTTAGTTCCGTTTTTTTTTGGGTTTTCTTCTCCTTCACTAAAACAGATTAACAATTAAAAAATGATTTTTTGGTGTACTTTCAAGGGGTTGTTATCGCTATTTTGTGTCAACCAGCCGTCATTTAACACTTAAGTTGCCTAACTACACGTGATTGTATTTTTTTGAACGTTTCGGCTGCAATATCGACTACTGTCGTCAGCAAATATTACAATTAGGAAACTATTAGTAAAAAAAACCGCAATTTTATAAATAATTTGAGAATGTCAGTGTTAATGTCGGTTTGACATTGGTACGTTGAGATTCGTGAGACGCATATTTTTAAAATCTCTCAGACTAAGTGTTTTTTTTCCAGGGGACAATAAATATTTGAAAGTTTTGAACATTTTGATGAGTTTTTGCAATTATTTAAACTTCAATGTGTAAACATTCGACTGATGTCTGATAAGTGCTGGAAATCTCTGGGTGAACACAAAAAAGTCACTGTGCCGAATCCCAACATCACAAAGTAGTTTCCGTTTGATCTAAAGAAACAAACGTTTTTAATCTCTCTTGTCAGTCCAGACTAGGAGGGATGCTATTTGCCACAGTAATACTCCTAGAGGTGCCTAACCAAAGTAAGGTAGGCCTTAGCCCATGCCTTTTTCCTCACAGTTTTAAAATTCCTTATCACAAAGTTCAGTACCTAATATGCGTGTTTGGTTATTTCCTTTATATGATAGCCGCAGCTTAAATTTGACGTTAAGTAAACTCCTAGGTACTTAATAGTATCTGTTGGTTTTAATGTCGAGCCATTTATGTTGTACTGAAATGTTTAATCTGCTTTGTCAAACATTAACTGAATTTACTGTATTCAAGTATATTTTGTTTCGTTTCACTTAATCCTCCGTCGCTAGTAAGTCCAACTGCAAGCTTCCACATTCACTGATATTAAAAATATTTCTGTAAATGATGTAGTCATCGGCAAAAAGACATATTTTCGGGATGTTAGTTATGATGTCATTTACAAAAAGAACTCTCTCGAAGCACTCCCTTGCGGAACGCCTGGTGTCACTGGGGTATCTGTAGAAAAGGCTTCTCAAACTGTAACACATTGAGTTCAATTTAAAAGAAATCTAGCCAGCCATTGAGTAACCTTAAAGTCCAAATTGAGTTGCTGTAGTTTCTTTAGCGATAATATCATGTGAAACGATATCAAAAGCTTTCGGAAAATCAAGTAGGATCGCATCAATTTAATCAGAGATGTCTAGGGATTTGACGATATCATGTCTCAAAGCAGCAAGAGCAGATTTGCAAGAACATCTAGAACGAAAATCATGCTGTCCCCGATAGAAAAATTTGTTATCTTCCAATATTCTCCTTATGTATCTATTCAGCAATTGTTCAAAAAGTTTACTAACTACAGACCTGACTGGCAGGTCTATAATTTATGGAGTTTGACCTAGCATCTGATTTAAATACAGGTACTACCGTTTTTCACCAATCATCAGGCAGAGTATTGTTATTTATTGTCATGTTAAAAATTGTATTTATGTAAGGAACAATTGCCATTCGCGATTAATACAAATGCACCATTGCGAGTTGCTAGACTTAGCACGGTACTACAAGAACTGGAAGAGAGTACTTTAGTGTATGTTTCATTTAACAAATTAGCTTTCGGAAAGAGCCATCCTGTTAGTCGAATACAAGCTGGGAACGGATCTATTTGGGCGTTCGGAGTTCAAGTACTTGCAAGTTTTTTCATTGATAGTCCTTATTTTTACAATCGATGTCGATCAGATTGTCAAGAAAGTTTCTGTGGGCAATTTGTTTTTTTCTTTGTTATACTTATTACGCGTTAATTTATAGCGCTACAACTTATTCCGACAACAAACGAAATCCACCTTCTCATTTTATCTTATGGACGTTGAGGTCTCTCTCTATAAACATATATCACAGATATATAACTTGTTTCAACATACATTGTTTCATGGAGACGATCAACCTGTATAAGGGACGAACACAAAGTAAATGTTACGTACATACAGAGTCCTCCTCTGCAAAGTGTGTACAGATGTATCTGGCTGACAATTCCTGACTTGGAGCCACATCCTCGGTTCTTTGTTGACTATTGCAGGGCAGTTTGTTATTGAATCGCAGAGTCCAATAATATTTATGTTGTTGTTATTGTTGGTGTTTACATTTTCATGCATCTGATGTGTGACTTGTGACAGGACGTTTCGATTTATTAACAGATTTCCTGCTCCATGACTTCTGAAGGTATTCCTTCGCTGCGTACATTGCAGGAGGAGCTGGCACGGATCTGTCACTTAAGGTTGGTGGCTTAGAAATAGAAACTGTATGTGGTGTCAGTGCGTGTTCTGCAGTTGGGAGGATAGATTGGTATAATTGACTCGCCTCCATGATACAATGAAAACGAAGATATCACGCATGATTGGGCGGGGCTGCTGACGTCGTATTATGAATAATTTGTATGTGGTGAATAAACAACTCGTAACATGATGAAATTTTTTTGTGAGCAGTGTTTTAATAACTAATGTTAACCAACACGCCAATAAACGCTCTAGTAATAAATATTATATCAAATTCCTACTTGCTCATATTAAACGCACCACAAAAACTCGCGTTGTGATGTCAAATCGTCACTTGTGACGTTCACCAACCAAAGGAAATTCGAGCGACTACATAGCATATCTTATCTTTCATTGTATCATGACTCGCCTCCGGACCGTAGCTTCTCTCATAACGTACCGTTACTTCCCTGAGAGCTATATATATTCAGCAATTCATTTTAGATGGCAAGTATGTTCTGTAATTCCTTAATAATTATATACTTGTTATGTAATATTGCTTTGAGGTAACGCGATTCTCTCTCTCTCTCTCTCTCTCATTGACCACTGCATTGTCCCCGATATTCCCAGCCTCACCATTTATTGGATAGAAAATCATCCATGGATGTACTTGGTGCCTTTTTACAGGTTAGGTTGAGATTCACAGCAGAGGGTTTGGTCATCTGATAGCTTTTCCACCAAGTTCGGGGCCTATACGCGCGAGTAGTGGTAGAGAGTTGACACTGAGCATACTGCACCCATTTTTGAACAGTATTTGAGTTGCAACCTCCACAACGAGAAGAATTATTCACATCATCTCTCAAGTACTCTTTACCAGCCGCCATCTTGATTGGAACTAAAATTTATGACTCATCATCAGCCTAAAATCCAAAAACCTGTCGTACAATTAACACTGTAAAAATTAAGTATTCTTGTAATTAACCTAACGTGATAATTGGGACTATTTTCGAATCTCCATCTCCAGAACAAAACTCGAGAACCCTATTAGCACCCTTGAAATAATACCGTCTTAATTTCTTTCAGTACAGCTTGTTAGCTGCAGTTGAACCTGATACAGGTTCTGTTCAGAATATTGAGAGACAGCTTAGATTAGTCTTTAGTTTGATTTACTGAAGTGACTTAAAAGGACACCTGAAATTAAGAAAAAATAAAGAGAATGAAAGATGTTTGTTATTTGCAAATTTTTACAATTTAACTTCAGTGTTAATAAACAACAGTGATATGAAACCTTTTGTTTCATTTATGGAGGGACCACATTTTCAACTTTCGACACTCTTACAACTCCAAAAAGTATTCAAGCTTACACAAACACCGTTAGTTAAATTACCTGAACCTTTCAATAAAAATTCTCTTCTTTTTCAGGTCGTGAAAGTTTCTCAATAAACAAAGAGGTGGAGGACAAGGTAACTGAACTCGAAGCTAAGATTCTAGCCTTAGAAAGAGGCAGAAACAAGAAACGACACAGGAGAGAGAGAAGCAGCGAACGAGGTTCTCCCATAGACGACAAATCCTTACGTCGTTTAAGACGTAAAAGCTTAGACAGTGCCACTTCATCGGAACCAATGAAGCTGCTAATACGTCTCAGCTCCCTAGAATCGAAGGTGACCAACGTGAATGCTTCAAATGAATCCTTGAATGTCCTGAATAGCAGTTCATCAGACATAACGAAATTAAGGGAGGATTCGGGCAAAACTAATGTCGACATAGAGTACTTGCTGTCAACGGCAAAAATTAAAGTCAGTGAGTGCCTTAACAGCGTCAGCATACTCAAAAACAACCGCAAGAGGGCCGCCTCGCCTAGCATAGATCGGCTGATTTCCCTCGAGAATTCCCTAAACGAACTTCAGGATATTCTAAATCGTAAAGACTGCATAATCAGCACTGCTGAAGTCGAAGTAATAAATACTTCCGCTGGAGCGGTCGTTAAGCAGTTACAAACGCTACTATTAGAAAAATTAACAGCACTAGCAGAGAAAAAAAGACTGTTGCAAGAGAATGATAATTGGGACAGCTCTGCCTCTCTTCAGTTACTGGCTGAAAAAGTAGCTTACGAGAACATTTTAGTCAGTAGGATACAAGAAGCTTTAAAATCACCAGCAACAGGGGAAGCAGTTTGCGAGAGGTTGATAAGTAAAGAATCAAGAGAAACTGCCTACCTCATAATAGCCTTGCAGAACAAATTGAACGGTACAAATCACAAAATTCAACCAATATGCAGGACGAGTGCAGATTACTTGTCACAGATTTTAGCAAAGTGCCTAATATCGGCATCTCAAGGTTTCAAGACGTTCAAGAATTTTGTAGAAACGAAAGGCCCATCAATCGATCTACTCTGTGATGAAAAACAGAAATTAGATGCCCTGCTTGAAGCATACAAGTCTACTAAGTTACCACAGTTGGCGGAAGCACTCGCCTCAGAAGCCATAAACTCCCCTGATAAGTTGAATAGGTTAACATCACTTTCGGAAGAAACCATAAAAGAATTCAATAAATCTGCAAGGGATATAGCTAACTCAGAAGTGATTCAATCGGAGATCAACCATATCTTGTTAAGGGCTGCGCAAATATACCAAGGAAACATTGATGCAGATCATACGTTTTTCTTTAGCTTTTTCGCTTCAGAACGTGCAGCGTTAGAACTATGGTCGGACTCGGTGGGGGAATGTTTGTACGAACAGATCGACAGGAGCATTACTGAACTAACCGAATTGTACCAAAATAGTTTAAATAAATTACAAAGGCAGAATTGGAGGTGCCGCGTCGAGCTGGAGAGGAACAGCCGCACCCCTACGAGTTTACTTTACGAGTACGCCGACATAATCGCTCATAAAGCTTTAATAGATGCCAGAATAGCAGTCTTGAGCGGGACCTATTCTGCGTCCACAGAGTACAATTTTAGTAATAGTAATAGTCTAAGTGGATGGTTGGAGGGCGAGAAGTACAGAGCGAGCATCGAAGACCAGCCACTTTTACAAATAAACCAAAGTTTAGAAGCAGAATTTAATTGTATGTTAGATAAGTATGGCAGTAATTGTTTGGGGCTGCTAGGACAGCCTGAATTGGACGAGGTTATTGGCTATTTGAACGACATGAGCGTCAAAGTGACCGACATACAGAAATATGTCAATGTGCCTGTCAGACAAGATGAGATGATAGTCAGAAGTTGGGGGGGCGTCTGTCAGAAATGTAACAGCCTGTGGAAGGGTTTAGAAGGCATACGGAACGCTTTGGAGAACTCAAATACACTTAAAAGGTAAATTACCTATTTCGTTGTATAACATGTAATGTAAGGGTATATTTTAATATGGCGTTGTAAATAAAAAATTCACACTTGCATGCAAATTATTTAAAAAAATCTAAAGAGGTGAGTACGATGAAGTAAATATTAACGAAAAAATTGATTTAGTTAACTTGGTAAATGAATAACTACATAAATTTATTAGGATTTAACATCCAAACCTTTAGTACTATAACTACGCTCGTAATAGTGAATTAATTACTCCTATAGATCCTCTGGTACTTTTTTAAGTAATTTACATTTATCAACAGGAAATAAAACAAATGATTAATTATTAGTAGTGATATAACATTAGTAGGATTTTACGTAAAACTTATATTTTATGCTCAACTAACATCTAACGAGTAACAATTAACATTTAACTGTTAAAAAGATAAAATAGGGCCTATGAAGCATATAGTGGTTAATACCCCGCTGAACAACTAACACTTAACTTTTTAGGAGGCAAGTTGGGAATTTTAATCCTTCTTTCATTTAATGTTTAAGGTGCTGTGAGTTGCAAATAGACAAGCACTAACATAGATGATTTTTGTTTCTAGACTGTCAACTCCCTTTTTTCACGAGGCGATAAATATCCATTGACCATGACATTGGTTTACATTTGCTCTCCAATTTGCTTTGTTCCTACTTCACTTTTTAAGTTGAGCTTGACATATATATTATAAATGTAACAACTAAAAGATAGAAGGTTTAGTCGTCTTTTATTCAACTTTAGTTGAATGCAAAGTGTATTATTCTTTAAAAACTCCATATTGCTGAATTTTATCACTTATAAGCGTTTCAAGTTTCAAAAAATACAATTAACAACAAAATTAACTAAATTGTGATAAAATATCAGAAGACGCCTTCAATGCCTAAACTGCCATTTAGCCTTATAAAAAATTTATCGTGTGATTGAAACATGCCTTGAAATATTTGAAAAAAATTAGTTTTACCTTTTTTATAGCACATTAAAAAAAAGTATATTCGAATAAAAAAACCAACTATTGTCAATCTATAAATGAAAGATTGTAAGGGTTACATAACATATGATAACATAGTACATTACATTAAATTATATAAAATGTTTTGGTATGTTTGCCTTTTGTCAATTTTATGACTTCCAATAGTTTTATCCCTAATAAAATTTTCTAAACATTTAAAAACTTATCGAGTCTACAGATACACATTCCTTCTAGGTAAATGTGTTTAATTATTTTCTACATACTCTCAATATGCATAGTAGTATTAATGCCGGATGTCTTCCTATAACAATGCCCATTTAAATTTATTGAATGCATAGTGGTTATAAAAATATTCATAGAATGCCATATGTTTATGTTTAAGAATATTTAAAAAATTGTGACGAACAAATTTTTCGAAGTAAAATAGTCTGTAAGTTCTATCTGTTAGTCTGTAGTAAGTAAGTCTGATCCTCAGTATCACTTATTTTACTAAGATTTTGTTGCCAGGCTCTATCAACATGCTAGGCCCAATACATTGTACATCAACAGTTGCCATGATTTTATTCTAGGCATTATTAAATACTTCCGCTATGTCAGACTTCTTCCTTAATGTCACCAACAGCTTCCTTTACCTCATTTAAATAAATTTTATTAACATATGTGTTCTTTCTATTAGTGAACATAAAAACAGCTGAAGAGCCTTGGCCACTATTACTAATATTTTGGGCATTTCAAAATCATAGGGGTTCATCTCTTGTGTACAATCTATACAAATTGTTACCTCCGAATTTAGTGAGAATTTGCTTTTGTTATACTCATAAATATTAAGCAAAAATCTTCCATTCTAAAAATTACCCGTTTTTCTAGATTTTGTTGCTTGTATAAAGAAATTGGATTGTCATTCCTCCAGTCAAATATAAACTCATATTTGATCCCTTTTGTGGCGATATCCATCCTTTACATGAATATTGTAAGCATTCTTTGTGTTTTTCATGTCTTCTGTTGTTAAACGACTATCTCTATTAAGGTCCATTAAAATGGTATCACCAATTGAATCGATAACATCCGAAAAAGAATAATTAATATGTAGATATTCATATATTTAGTAGCATTGCTCCTATGAGACGCCCACAGATAACTTTGGCGCGATAGTTTTTTTTGTTAGCCTTTGAGATTCGTAAATGCTTTAAATCTTCACCATGATTACAATGAGTCTCGTAGTGTTTTATAGATCAATGGTCTGTTAAAATACTTGCAATAATTTAGCTTGTACAAGCTTTATTTATTTTTGATGACCTTTGGCATCTAGGGTCTCTTGTGAGATTTTTTGTTGGAATGATTCTTTGCTTTTCTGAAAAATTGTTGGAAAATTAATTTTGACTTAACGGGTATAGATACTTTGTAAATTAACTAATAAGAATTGTGATTTGTATGATGTCTTTACAAATGTTAATATGGTAGTATCTTAAGTTACAAAAATAAGGATACAAATGACTCACTAGATGTAACACAATTAAAATATATATTATCGTTTTTCTACACCATCCATTTTTTTCATTTTATGTCCACTTTGTACATATAACTGTTTTCTTCTAGTTTTGTCCATACTTCAAATTCTAAAAAAATATATATGTAAAAACGTGATTTTTTTGTAACATACTTGTTTCTAATTTCGTACCCTCAGATGTAGAAAATACTTTTCCAATGATATGACGGGATACAGTTAGTTTTATAAGTGGAATCTTAATGTTTATTAAATTTAAAAGCAATATTTTGCATCCCTGTAAACATTTATACGTACCAACGTCTGTATGATACTCAACAACGCATAAGGAGCATTATGCAATAGTGGATGGGATTCGAGCATCTAACACCTCCTTTTTTAAAGCTTAACGATTTGTAAGTTCCATTTCCTGTGATTCAAACCATTGTAACCTTAAAGCAGAGATGCGTGATTTCCATTGAAATGATTCGTGTGTAGTGCCATTGTTCATATTGATGTGATAGCGTAAACTCTAATTGTTGCAAACTGTGGCGCGAACGTAAACTTTAGGGATTTAGACCAATCAGAGCTCACCATTACTTGATTGTTCCTGCGTATGAACCATTTCAGTGGAAATCTCGCATCTCTGCCTTAAAGAAAACTTTGTGTACTTGAGGTAACAATAAGCTGTTGCTATGAATGCTGTCATTTGTTTATATTAATCCTTTCAGAGCATGAACGTTCATAATTCATGTTTATCCTTGATTGTTAATTATTTTCATACTTTATTGTTAATTGTCAGATGTCACCTAGACAGTGGTCTAGTCAGCAGGGTCTGCCGGCAGATCCACAGCCATCTGCAGCCAATTTTGCCTGTCAAAATGGGCCTGACATTTCATTGTCAGGCTCTGCTAACAGATGTCTGTCTGTATAGCTGAGCATAAACTCATCTTTAGTTAATATTACTTCGTACTTGTTAAAAAGCAATTCGAAGTTTAACAAGACATTTTTTAAAAAAAATTTCCAAGTTTGTATGTAATTATTGTATTGAAAACAAAGAGATTTGTACAAAATTTAAATAGATTCAAAAAAACCCCGATGGCACGACCAGTCCGAGAGATTTATTTCATGCGCTTCTCAAAACAAAAACTTTAAAATTATAAACATCAAGTGGTCCGTCATAGAAAACGTAAAAGTTGCGACCCTTAACAGGACGTTTACCAAGCTGTCATTTCCACCAATGACACATAAAGCTTTTTATTTTTACTATATGTAATATGGAAATAATATTGAATTATTTGCAAATAACTTTTTTGTTACAAAAGTTGTAGAAGTTATAGTTGTGCGCGCGCACACGCACGTGTGTGTTAATAGACTCTACATATCTAATAAAAATGCTATTTATATCTTATTGGTTATAAAAATTTACATAATACTTTTAAAGAATCACCGCCTGTTTGTCACTAATTAATATCTAGTACGAATTTCTTTCTTGATTTCTAGGTAGTACTACTCCAAGTGAGATATGAGCATTTAAATTTGGAATAGGTCCAACAATGTATTTTGGTACACCCCCCTTCTAAATTATTAACATTACATGAAGGATCATGTTAGAGAAGACAAAACAAACTATTATGTAGATAATAAAATTTACTCCTGTCGAGCTTAGAAGTACATTATTTTTAAATTAATTTATAGTAAATTACTGTGTTTTAAAGAAACAAAACATTAAATCTCAATTTGTACATTAAAAAATATGCATGTAATTATCCTTACATCACTTAGCACGATACACATACACACGATACACATACAGGCACAACCTACATACACTTTGATACTAATTCATCCCCAATTTAAACCAGTTCTAAACCCCACTAAAAATAGTTTTAATAGTTTTTCAAACTTGCATCACAACAACTCATTAACATCTACTGAATTCTCCATCTAGATACCATCTGATTGAAGACCGAAGGCCAGTCTACCTAGGAACAGAATATTTGACACAGATAGAGAACCTAAGGGCCGCATACCGCAGCGCACTGGCGGTGTGCAAGGAGCGACACAAGGAGGCAGATATCGAACATCTTCAGCAGTTGTGCGAGAAAGTGTTACTGTCGATGGAGCAGTGGCATTGCAGAACTATCCATGAATTGAGGGAGGCGCATGCTCAGGAGGTCGAGCTGCTCAAGCAGGAGAAAGAGCAGGCGCTAGCTGAGGAGACTCAGGCCACCTTGTCTGCCCTGGATGCCATGAGGAAGGCCCATGTCGCCGAAGTAAGATTTATTCATACGGGATAATGAGAAATTTAATTGAAGAGAGTATAATCAGTTGTAATCATGTACCCCTCCCTTCCCTCATTGTCTTATTCACTACTCTTTCAATAAACCATTGTTTTAGGTGCAAAGGGAGGTGGCAAAGTTCAAACAAGAATTTGTCCGGCAACAACGTGATGATATTTTTGATTTATCAGAAAAGTTATCTGTGAAGTCTCTGGAAGCCGCCGCGCTCGAAGACCAACTGGGTAGTGCTACAAGGCAGTTGGCGCACGCTCAACAGCACATTTTGATGCTCGAACGGAACCCCCAGCTCTCTTCAGTGCAGGTCAGTATATTTTAGAATGAGTGTGATTTTTATTGCAACTGCATATAGATCTAAAAAATTTAGTAATTGAACACATTACATAGAATCCATTAATGGCAATTTCAGTTCAAGCTAAAAGATTTAGCCATCCTAAAAATTTAGCGTTATTAGCTTAAATTTTACAAAATTTTTCCATCTTTGCAGTATATACTATTACTCTTATTCTAACAATGTAACTTGTACTATTTCAGAACTGAATGGTGTGTGTCCGAAGCAGCTAAAATTTACTAGTCCTAACAAGCCTCATACCACTTGTATGATTATCAATAAGTACAATACCTACAATGTCACCGTTGTGTACAGTTCATTGCACGTCATTATATATACATAAAGTTTAATCGATTTTTACCCCGCTCCCCAATAGAACATTTTATTTATTACTCTTACCTTTACCTCATCTAGTTATCCCATAGTTGTACAAACACTATCAAATATTTTTTTGTAACAGTTAACAGTTCATTGTTTATATGTGTTGGGTTTATATGGAGTGTTTATAATAAAATATATTTGATTATGAGTTTAATTCTGAGTTTTATTTGAATATTACCCAGTTGTTTTCTGTATAATAGGGTTTTATTAGGCAAATTGCCTAACAAACTTGATGACTGGAAGAGTTAACCACAGTCTGCGATTGTAAAAATAGGCAGTCTTTTATTTTAAATTAAATAAACAATATGCAATTCGCAAAATAAAGTGATAACATAGACTAGTTAAATTGGTAACCTACCAATAGCTACAATATCAATACATAAAACATCACATTTAAATATATTAAAATATAAAGATATTAGCTGAAAGCTCTAATACTGACATGTTGAAAGTTCCCCTGAAAATTACATGTAACATATTAGTAACGCCTCGACCAATATTAACAATCAAATAATATATACTCACTGGTATCCCAATATCCCACCCAGATCCCGCAGGATTAGCTGCACAAATACCAATTCTTTTTGCTATTACTCCAGCATTCGTCACAGCCCAAACTTGATTTTTCCCTGCGCTGACATGCCTGAATCCAGTAGTGTGTGGAGCTGAATCTAACGAGAAATGAATGATTTAAATTAAGAGTTCTAATGTGGTTTATACATTAATTCATTTTAATAAACTTTTAAGAGTTCATCACTCGGCGAGAATTTGCCGTCGCTATGAGGTAAGAGAAAAGGGTGTAGAGATGCAATACGATAACATCCTATCTTTTTCTAATATGTTTGACATACGTTCGCATGTCTCCCGAACCTTTTCGTATGTGATATATAGTGCACGCGCGAATATAACTCACTGCAGCTTTATTAAACACACATAAGAAAATCGCTCGGATGGATCGATTTTAGTTTTTAAAACATTTTTTTGCTTAAATAATCAATAAGTGACGTGGTGGTTTTCGGATGATGACGTCATCTGTATTCGTTTAAACAGAAAGTACCATGTTTCTCCTTAATTTGGAGTTATTCCCATATTGTCTGCATGATCTTTAAAAATTTCTAAATATGTAAGGAAAATGATATGTATGAAATGTATGATGAAAACATCCTTATTGGAACATTCCATAAAGATGCTATTCCTGAATACGAAGACATACCAATATTGCTGATTTGCTAATGTACAACTTTTGTGGAGTGGTTCCAATAACAAGCTAAGTAGGGCTAAGTAAGCTAAGAGCAATTCGCACACTCACATCAGTTCTAGGCACACTTAATGCTAGGATTTAGTCTGAGACTCATTTTATATTTAAATCAAATAGTAAATAAGAGAGAAGTACTTGAACTTTCACTAGAAAAGTTATTGAAATAAAACTTTTGAAAATAGCTCTACTGGTTTAAATTGCTAAATATTTGGCTAGTATATATTTCCTAAATCACAGTAAAGTAAAAAATGAAATGCTTAATATGAGTTGATAAAGTGTCTAGAGCTGTTTATAAGAGTTACTTGCTTAAAACTGATATAAGCATATGCATTTTTCTCAGCTCTCTAGAAACGAGATACCTGTAATTTGTTGTTCTGGTAAGGCTGCCTTAATAGTAAAACTGCTTATTTGAATTTAAATTGCCTCTCTCACTTATTTATGATTAAGAATTCAAAGATAAAATAATTCCACAAACTCTAGAATTGGGTGTATAAGACGTACAGTCTTGATAGCTGGTAAGTATTTCTTATTTTAAATAGAATTAATAATATAAATTATACAAATAAATTTATGATAAATATTATTAATTCAATAAGTAATTTGCTGATTTGCTGAGATTTTTCAATGAAAAGGTTTTAATCACGTTAAGCTTATGTCAACTATGGATGTGACAATAGCTGACAACACGGCTTGATAGAAACGTCGTGTCACTGGCTGGTAAAATTCAAAAATGACACATGCGCCAACCTCAGCATACGAATTCGTAAATAATAAAAAATAAAAATTTTTTTTTGAAATAATTTAGTCGATTTGGAAATGAATTATGAGTACTTCACTTTAAGTGACATCTATGCTTTAAGTGCCGACTGGAAGTCACGAAGGCCTCGTCCATTTGAGCGTTGGCGATTGATGCGGCAGGATCTCTCGGCAAAGAATTTTTTTTTGTTAACCGCGGGGTTCTTCATTTTGTTAACAACAAACGAAATTTTTTAAACAAAAAAAAGAACAATTTTCTTAAAAACAAATCGTGATTTCTTGCGGTTTCAACAAAAAAAAAACAACAATTTTCTTGAAAAAAAAATCGTGTTTGTTCGATACGTGTTGTTGTTTGAATTTCACGGGGGTTGGCGCGCGCAAGCGCGCAGGGGACAGAGCCCCCTAGTTTATAATATTCGAGATATGATAAAATAGCGTTAATTTTTACTAACAATAGAGAGATTTGCATTTCACATAACGTCGGGCGCTCTCGTCAAAATAAGGTAAACGCTAATAGCGCCCGATGTTACGTGAAATGCAAAAACTCTCTATTGCTGGCGAAACGTTCATAGAAACATATAGTGTCACGTGTAGTTAGGCAATTTCAATGTTGAGGACGGCGGAATGACAAAATAGCGATCTATATCTGCAGCAACTACACCAAAATCTTCAATTTTTTTATGTTTTAGTAAAGGAGGAGAATACTCTAATAAATCATGGAAAAGCCAAATCATACCGGAATCGCCGTAATAATTGGAATAAATTCTTTCTTTTTGTGAATTTAAAAAAAAAACAACACGGAAAATGCACTTCATTAGTCTTCGTAAGTGAGATTTGAGGTGAAACTCGTGATATACATCACAAAAGATTAGAAAACGTCTGAAATTATAAAATTTCCGGTGCAATGTACTTCTATCCTGTGCGCTGCTTTTTAGTGATTGAAAGGGTGTAGGAAAAACATGAACCTAGGATTATGTAACACATATGTATCAAAACGAATTAGCGTTCAGTGAAGAGTTTAAGGATTGGCATATCAGTATAGTAACAGAATTTTGAGTTTCCTCTGAGTTTTATCTAATTTTGACCTGAAAATAGTAAGTAAAATAGGTCAACTTTAGGGCAGTTTTTAAAGAATACAAAAAAATTATCAAAATTATGGTACTATACCGATGTGTGTTTGAACTTTTTATTTCGATTGATTTTTGTTTTAAAAGGATATTTAAAATAACGTCCGAGATATCGCATAACTTCCGGGTCCCTACAACTATCTTAAATTAAATTGAGTGATGAACTCTTAACCACAATATCTTACTCAGTATTGGTGGATCGGCATATATCGTCTGCCAATGAGTCCCTTCCGGAAACGTAGGCGTCACTTCCTTTCTTATATGAATCCTACCCTGATGATCAACAGCCCACACCCCTATGGTGTTCACAGAAATTTGCTTCAGTTGTCCACTGCTCGGTGGTTCAACGCAGATCCACTTATCGCCCTTTATCTTTTCCTCCGTTATTCCCGCCCTGTAATAGGCACAACCCTTCTTGCTGGTCGCCCACAGTTGATTGAAGGGGCCACAGCTGATGCTGCAGAGTGACTGGTCAGTGCTCACGTGTTCCCAAATATGTCCCTAGGACAGAAATGTGGAATATTACACTGTGGAGGGGTAAAAATGAAAATTTTTGAACTACTATGAGGAACATCGAGCAGAAATGATACAAACTACTCCAGAGAAACTCTATGGGGAGAAGTGTACAAGGGGTTATTATGATAGATCGTGATTATTGAACTTTGTAAGTAAATATATTTTTAAAGCAGCAATATATATTTGCTGTTTTAGAAACTTGTGCTTATTATAATAATAACCAAGCAATTCTGTTTTTTATATGCAACATTCAAGTCTTTTAAAATTATTTAGACATTATATATGAGCATAGTTGATAATAAATCTTTTATTTTTATTCATCTTAAGTAAGAAGCTATGAAACATTTCACATGTCCCACCCAAAATCCAACTTCACTCACCAAAGGATTAGAGGTGGAAACCCCCACCCTCAGCATCGCCTGGCCTCCGGAGGCTAGTGCCCATACGGCGATGACCGAATCTGCAAAGTCGTTCACCGGTTCCAAGCAGACCTCCAATAATTTCGTGTGTCCAAGCTCGTGCCACGGCCCGGTCGTAGCTATCGCGCACCTCCTGTACCACCTCCTTCTTCTGACGTAGTCCGTGAAGTGCTTGTTGGCATGGTAGGTCGCTGGGAAGTCAATCGCGTACTGCCAGCCCTCTCTGTCTACGCCGCCAGGTACGTGAAAGTCCACCATCCAGTCAGAGACCCACTGCCAATGTATTGAGAGAAGCTTCACTTGGTCTCTGGTGCGTTTCTGCTTTCCGGAGGCATCGCTCCACATGTAACGGTCTGTTGGTAGACCTGAGGGATATGAGATGCTGAGTAGCAAATTGTGATAAAACTGGTTATATTGTGAATTTAAAAAAAAAGCTTCAAGTTTTTACATAATACAAACTTTTGAACTCCATCGATATTGCCTGCGGAGCAGGTGTGTGTGTTTGTGACATTCACACAATTTATACCATTAAGATGAGCAATCAACGTGTGATTTTTAATACATGTGAATGTACAATGCACAGTGCCCAAAATCCATAAACAAAATTTCATCAACATCTAAGACAGTATTATAACTAATAAATGCATCGAAATTGCAATTATTAGTCGAAACAAGTTTTTTTTTTATAATACAAAAGAAAATGCATTACACAAAAAAAGCGTGTCTTAAATAGCAGTAAGTATGACAAATGGAGTTGGGAACCGGTAACATGGCATCTTTTTTAAGTAATTAATAGAAAAATCAGTCAAAATGAATTCTTCATATGCAGTCTTATTAAACAGCCAACAAAAGATAAAGAATCCATGTATTCAATTTGACTGCTGAAAAAACCTTAAGTACACTAAATGCAGCGAATTAAGTTGCATCGATGTCCCGCTAGAACATAAAAATACCATTGCAAAACCTACTGAAGTTTTGAAATCGTGGAGATGCTACAAAACGCAATAGTCAGAAAAAATTACATTGCTCAACAGCAAAAAAAAGTAATAGAGGTAAAAACAACTACAGTTCATTCAATACAAATCAAGTATAAACGTCATTCATGGAGAGGCTATCACGGTTGTCGACGTTTTCAAAAGGCAACAAGATGGAATTTCCTTAAGGTCAGTGACCTCCCCCTTGCCTGTTTGGTATATTAAATACACACATATTCAATATAATCCATTCACAAATACGTTCTTAATAAGGTAGTTAATAAACTGTACAAGTGTATTTAATGCAAACTATAAAGTATAAAACCACAACCTATAATGAATTTTGTGAAAGCGATGCATAAAAGGGGACCGGCACTTCATATTTTCGAAGGAAATTTGATAGGCTAAATAAAGCAATAATAAAAACAGGTATTTTCGTTGGCCACAAATACAAAATCTCTTCAAGGGCGAATGTTTTGAAAATATCTTAACAAGTGATAAGAAGAATATTTAGATAAATTTTCGACAAGTAGCTACACACTTTCTAGGATAGAAAAGGTCTGAAAATTACACTGAACTTATGGAGGAACTATTGTTATCATACAAGAAACATGTCTTTGAATATACATTTTCTTGATTTTTAGCGAGATTTTTTCTGCACTGCGGTGCGATTAGTGATGAACACGGTGAACACTTTCACCAAGACATTGCAGAGATGCTCCAAATGTATTTACAAAATTAATAAAAAGCCGCAACTAACTTTTCAATTTCATTGTTGTTTTCATATGTAGTACCACAATTTCCACATAAAAATATATTTTATATCAAGGATAATGACAAAAAGTTCAAATTTGTCGTCTAGTGTTATAAGGGATCTAGACACTAGACTAGAGTTATAAAACTAATGACCGAAAAAATAGAGAAATTCGAACAAACAAACCAAAACATTTGCCTCTATTCTTCAACAAAACCCAATGCCAAAGACGGTAAACATATACCTACCAAAAATGATCATAAAACCAAAAAACCAACAACTCTACAACAAATTAAGAAAGACTCTAACGCAAACATTCACATATCATAACATTTATAAATTACAAAATGTAAAATTAAAAATGAATTGAACGCTTTAAAATATACAATGGAATGCAATCTGAAATACAAATACAAAATAAAAGTAGTTCATATTCATTTCAAAACTTTATATCCTACCTGCAGAAGTGTATCCTGTGACAGGGTTCCACCTCTGGTTCTCGTAGACTCGAAAATCTTGAGAGTCGGTCATTGGTTGCACATTATGACTGTCCAAAGTGGCTAGGAACGCCCCTCCCCAACCCCCAGTATATACCCAAGCGGTATGATCGTAACTGATACCCCATGTGATGCCCACTTTACAAGTCTCTATCCTACGTAAATGGCCCCCTATCTGCCGCCAGTACAGGTCTAACATATCTAGTATTAACACAGGACTTTTGATGATCAGCTTGAAGGGTTGCATTTTACCCCAGAAACTTAATATGGAAACAGATTCTGGAGGTTGCCGATGTCTAAAAGAAGTGAAATTCTGATCGTTCACATATATTAGATATGCATCTTCAGTCGTTTCTATTTTAAGGGTGAACTCTTGACCTTTCACGAAAGGATTCTCGCCGGACTTTTCCTCTTCTCCCCATTTTCCGTCAATCATCGAATTCCTCACCACCAGATTCTCAGAAAATCTCGGATTAATATGCACACAGATGTTTTCCAACTCCGTAAAAGCTTTATGTTTCTGTTTGTAAAAACTAGGCGCTTCTAAGTTAATTCCTACCCTTTCTGCATCATCGCCGATGCAACCTGTCAATGTGATGGTAGTTCCCGGAATGCAGTTTACGTGTAACGCAACTTTGAACGGTGATCTTTTCCCGCTCAGATCGTACTTTTGTACATAGAAGTTGTCTTCCCTAAGCTGGTTTCCTTCTAATTTCATCGGATCCCAAACGAATATGTCTCCCAGAGTTGTTACTGCCCAAACACTTTCTTCACAGGGCTTACCTACAATAAACGATCTTAAAAAAGCGACTGATTTAGGTTTACTGCAAAGCATACCAATGATGATTTTAAGAGTCCTCCGGACTGCTGTGAAATTTTAAAACCATGCTCTGGGTTCAATATTTGATCAACCTTTACGGGTCTGTCTTGTTTTAACGTTTTTAAGTACATGTATGTTATCTTTAAGAAATGCTCCACAACTCAAAAAGAAAAAGTTATCAACGGACGCACATTTCTGATGAACATCAATAGATTGCATAGATCGCATTTTTGTAAATTATTAGTTTGTGCCAAAAAAGATCTAACTTTTTGGAAGTTCATGTGGGCATCATTAATAGATCTCTCCCTTTTCCATCCTCTTAAGATGAGATATCCGTTTCCAGATTCCTTGAGTTGCATAAGCTATAAAATTTCAAATTTCTAGCTATTTGATAAATGTTTACAATAGAAAGAACCCTACTAGAACAAGTTTTCCAAGTTACAAGTTGTCGGTTACGGTTCCCAAACGGTTTCCTCTAAATGTTTCAAGTGCCTTGGAACGATTTGTGAACCAGTCTTGAACAATAATTTTGGTGCTTGCCCTAGATTATGTATCGCGAGGAGCGTCGTTAATGCACTTATTTAAGAACACGCACTTATGCAGTTATTCGATAAATCTGATTGAAAACAGGGATGGAAGCGAATTTAGACATTATAAAAATTTTTAGGTAAGTAATGACTAGAAATATTTTAAATTCTATAATTGCATAAATATATTGTGAAATTGTCTAGTACAATTTTAGAGATTACAGTACTGAAATATAGTGAGAAAGTGAATATTTTTCGGGTATTTTATGGTTTCTAGAAATATGGCAATTAACGGGAGTCAAGACTATGGAATAGTTCCAGAAAAGTTTTCAAAAGCTATAAGGTTGACGCTTCATATATAAATATATATAATATAAAATCAGTTCCAATAGTAATACAAGCGTTCGGGAACCATACAAAAAAGACTGCTCAGAGCAAACCTATTATATATGGTGGCAGGCCATAGTGAATTAGTCTAAATTGCTTCATATTTCAACTATATTTTGTTATTTCAAAAATATCTGCCCCATACAAAGCGTCTGCCAATTCAAAGTGATTATATAGTATGTATACCGGATGACAATTTAAAAACTTTCAATCGGGTTTAAATTAGAACTAATGACAATTATAAAACCATTTTGCGCATATTTTCAACCCTATCGCTTCAACCCTTTAACCCGGGTGTGTTCCACCCCTAAAATTTAAATAGGAAAGAGGAGTCAAGTTTACCTCATTTTAAAGCGTATCAAATTCTGAATTCGACGGTTTTTTGTTTTTTAAATTTGGTTTAGTAATTTTCGAGAAAATGAACAAAAGGCATTCCTTAGATAAAAAAATTAAGTGAATTTAGAAGATCTCGGTGTTAATTTCTTACTTAGGTATTGATTTTTTTGTATGCCTGAGTTGGTTTTAATCGTATCTTATTAAAAAAAAGTTTTACGAAAGTCTGAAATAAAATATTGATCATTATCAAAGAATTAAGTGATTTATTTGAAAAGAGGTTCTTACAATTGATGTTCAAAATGGGTTCCGTTATTTTCAAGACAATAATAAAGCCTATTGTTAAACTGTCCTTGAACTTTCGCAAAAGTGTCTCTGGATATGCGACAATGTTCTTGAGTAACTCTATTTTTTAGTTCTTCAACTGAATCAGGTTGGCAAGGGAGGATCGCAGATTTTAAATAACCCCAGAGGTCAAAAACCATAGGGGTTAGGTCGGGTGAACGTGGTGGCCATTCCACTGCTCCACTTGTACTAATCCACTGATTTTGATAGTATTCATCCAACCATTTTCTAACAAGGATTATGTAGTGGTGAGGTGCTCCATCTTGTTGAAAATAGAGTTACTCTTCTGTTAAAGAAAGATTTCCAAGTCTTTTTGATTTCTAATTCTTTAATTATTAATGGTTCTATGGTTATACCTAACATTTCAGCAAACTTTTGACCAGTCAGAATCCAGTCAATCTGGATCTTCATCTTCAAGTTCTTGAAGAATTTTCATCTTATAAGGATGGAATTTGTGGAGTTTCGAAACCTTTCTTACAGACTCACGCGATAGACCAGCCTCTGTGGCTGTCTGACGAGTTAACCAAACTGGATTAATAACGATTTGTCCAAGAACTTCTATCTGAGCAGCTTCGTTCAACAACCTTGGTGTTACGTCGTGTACGATTTTAGAATTTTCGTTACTGAAACTTTTTCGCTGTTCGTACACTTCACACGTCAAATTAATTTTGTGTGAACAGTTCAAATGAATAACAATAATTTTAGTTTGCTGAGAAGGTGTCTGTTTGGTCTCACATAAGGTGAGAGTGAACTTTACAAATGAGTGAATAGATGTACCCGCTTTGAGGTTACAACATATACTGAATCTTAAACTTCACAACAAGATCCTTTTGTGTTTCTACTTAATAGGAACAGACATCTGTTAGCCATATGTTTCCCAAACTACACTTCTCAAAAGTCAGGAGGAAGTGCAATCCCGTCCCGACCACCAACCGGGAAACGGGTTATTCCTGACCGAAAGGACCATTGTTGCCCTTACAGAGGGAACAAAGGCAAACGCAATACCCTGTTGCTACCAAACACAAAGACATAATCCATGGACGTAACACTTGGTGTAATTCTTTTTTTATTGGCGATAGATCCTGTTTGGTGATCAACTGTCGAATGTAAGTATGGCTTACGTGTTTCCCGGGATGTCTTTCGTTGGAAACTTAGGAAACAACGATTTTCGGAGCCACACATAATTACTATTTACTTGTTCTGCTATATTATAAACGAGCTTAGCGCGGATTAAAACTGAATTGGAAATGATTTTTGAAAAAGTAACACAATGATTGAAACGTTTGGTATATCGTACCGAACCACACTTGGAACTGTACTGTTATCGTTCTCAAAACCATATTTTTCATTCCTTTTTTTTTACAAAAAAAAAATAAAGATGTTTAAAAACAAACAAAACCTACGACAAAATCAGTACTGAAGTAAAAAATTAACATCGAGATCTTCTAAATTCACTTAATTTTTTTATCTAAGGAATACCTTTATTAATTTATTAAACCAAACTTAAAAACCAAAAAACCGTTGAATTCAGAATTTGATAAGCTTTAAAATGAGGTAAACTTGACTCCTCTTTCCTATTTAAATTTTAGGGGTGGAACATATCCTGGTTAATGGGTTGAAAATATGCGCAAAATGGTTCCCCCTCGAAATAAAAATGGCGTGTCTGGTCAATTTTTATAATTCTCGCCAGTTCTAAATTTAAATCCAATTGAAAGTTATTAGATTGTCACCCGTTATATACACACCGCACGCACGCACGCACACGAATAATATATTTTGCAATAAATTAATAATAACTTCTAAACAACTTTTTACCTGATTGGGAACTGGATTTCGGTTTCATTTTAAATTGTAGAAATATATTCTGTAATAATTAAACCGTCAGACTGTAGTGAGTCATATCCTAAAATCTGTTATATAAAGTAACTGTGTATCTTGCGATCAAATTGACGATGCGCTCCCGAGGACTCTTAACTATTAAATCAAATACTTCATGCAAAGATGAAAAGGTAATAGAGTGCGTTAGTGTATGATATTACTAAAAGCCTCTGACACTTAGGCTTAAAACACACACAGCGGTTTTCGCCGAGCGGCAGCAGCTCGACTGCTGCTCGTTGCAAAACACATTTAGCGGTTTGCAGAGATGTTATTTCGTTTCATGGTGCCAGTTTTCACAAAACATAAACATTTCTATATTTAGTTTTAAGCCTTAATTAGATTTGGTGTAACAAATTATACATATTTGCTTAGTAATAAACAACTATGTAGAAAAAGTTATAAAAATTTCTATCTGGCTTATAATTTAGTACTCACTCACTTTAAATACAATAAATAAGAATATTAATAAATGATGAGTAATAAACGTTTTGAAAGTTACCTAATGTTTCGTGAATTTTTCCACAAGTAGTTGCGAAATGTGCCTGCCACTCCTCCAACAATGTATCACTACTAAACTGCAACCGTATCACCGCAGGTACCCTCCTTGGAATGTGTATAGCTAACCTCGGACTCCCGGGCTCGCTGCATAGTTGCACACAGGTAATATCACTAAGACTGAAGGTGTGCTACAGAAACACCACCAGTAATTAAAAACAAAATATGTTACCAATACATTACCATCATAGTTGCTCCATCAGAATTCAAAACAGTAAAACTACCAGTCGTCTGTACCCATTCCAGCTGTAATATGCAGTCCACATATCCAGACGATCCGCAACTGATTCTCGCCTCTCCGGAATGCACCCAGGATGTCATATCTATGGCGGGCTCGTAACCAGCATAAGTCTCCTGTGAAGGCATACGCGCTTTCAAATCCTGGATTATCTTCAACCGCCAAGGCTGATCTAGATCTTCATTTGGATTGGTACAGCCAGATTCAGAGAACCAATAGGGTAACTGGGAGGTGTCAATGGTGCATGCTCCAGCCTCAACCTAAACAAATAAATAGGTTACTGATCTACACAGATAAGTGGATTTATACATGTAGATTAATACACTTAATGGAGGTATTAGCAATGGTAAGACTAAATATATTCTTCCACTTTAGATATAATTCTCAGGAATTAAGCAGATTCAAGCCAAGGTTGGGTTCAAGAAGGGAACATTTTACCCAGGACCAAAGCGCTTCGTAATCCGCCCAACCGAGTTCCTCATCCTCGGCGAAAATGCAGGACTCCCTGCTGGAATCACTCCAGACGCTCTCGTCAGTGTCCGGATGGGCTTCAGTCGCTACCACAGAACCTACAGAATGAACGGGACTCCAGGCCTTACAGTTCTTTGGTTGGATCTCGAATTTAGCCCCCAGGTCGCCGACGGGTAAAGAAGTGGGAGCTGTGGGCGCCGAATGGGAGTGGTCGTCCCATTCTGATAGGGCGGATTGTTCTATCATACTGCTCGGTCGACTCTGAAACAAAAAATTTTGAAATAACTATTTGGGAAATAAGGGGAAACAACTATTTTGAGGCAAATACCTCTACAGATATTGAATTATATTCTTATTTCTTCCTTTCAAAAGTTTATATTGTATTTTACACTACAAAAATGCACACTCGCAGAAGCTTTTCACAAAAGTTCAGGTAGATTGAATATTGCACAAAAGTCGGATCTTTTAAAATGTATACGCAATTTTCAACGGTTATATCCAAACCATCGCTCTGTAATTTATATGTATCTATAATATGAAATAATTGAGTAATCTTCGGAAGGCCAACTTGCCAATAAATTACCGAACAAGAACGAAAATATCTGGTCTGTTTTAAATGGTGGGGTAAGATGGGATACCCCGCCCTGCGGTTTCTCGAAATTGTTTCCTCTCTGTTTAATCAGCCTGTCAAAATGGATATGAAAGAGAAAAGTTGTAAGAAAGAAGAGTCCTTAACACAAGTGAAACAGACATCTTTACTCAACAGCTTTGCGTAGAATTATTGATGAACCGAATAAATTCTGATAAACAGGGTGTACTTAATTGATTTTGTAAAAGTAGAAAGATGCTGTCTAATGTAAATAAAAAAACTTTAATCGTATTTATATGAACATTTATATTTACACAAAATCAAATAAATTACAAACTAAGCGAAAACAAACAAACTGCAACACTGCTACACATAACATGTGTAGCACACACATATTTTCTTGCTATAAGACATAGTACATATTTATATTACTAATGATCTATATCCGAGTCCAATCCAGATGAACTTGTACCAGCGTCGTCGTTGTTATTAATAATAATGGGCCATATATCGATATCAAATTGAATTTCAAATTTCCAATATTAGCAATATTTTCTGTGTGTTTAATGCCCTTTTGCCAATTGCCCTGTTACTTGTGACAATGCTTCATGTCACACATTTATAGAGTGTCATCATCATGTATCTGTTTATAATGTTTCTTGTAAAATATTGCTCACTCTGAGCCCATATTAGTTCTATGGCATTAATCACACTGAGAAGTTGGAAGACTTAAAACCGCATGACCTGCTTTGTAAATGTGCAAATCCATAGCATATGGCAAATTCGATTCGTAGTTTTTAAGAAGCGGTAATAACTCACCCTTTTTAGCGCCATTACGAAAATCAATGTTTTTATTTTGCAACCAATGAATTATTTCTTTCTTTTTGGCATTTTGATATGAGAACATTTTCACTTAATCCTGAGTAATATTGTACATTGTCAATTAATATTAATGATGGTTCTTGTAAATTTGGCCAAAGTTTTTTAATTAACCATTTTTTAAAAGGATCTTCAGTAATATTATCCTGGTAATCGGCCTTTATATTTTTGGTCGAAAACATGAGCTCTGCTCTCGGTATAAATCAATTTTTATTATCTGCATGGAAAATTATAAATCTTTTGCCACTATTTACCTGTTTTTTTTTTAAGAGATTAGGAATTTGGATCATGCCTAGTCTTGATTTCATTTCCATGCTGGAAACCCAGGTTTCATCAAGAAACACATCTAACGGAAAAGTGGATAAAGTATTCTCAATAAAATGCCTCAAAAATTGTATCCTCATTACTGTAATATCCGGTTTTTTAATTAATGCCCGCCTTCCGATGTCAACAGAATATTTGAAACCTAAGTTGTTCAACACTTCACTTAAAGTTGTTGTACTTACATATATGATGCATTTATCGCGAAACTCTTTACGAATTACGTCTCTAGTAAGAAATTGTTTTTTTAATAATGTATACAATAGTACATATTGCAGATTTTTGCATTTCTGAAATATCCAGCGTTTTAGGTTTCCTGTTCGGTATTGGCTAAGATAAAAAAGCAAGTTGTAGAAAATGAAATTAAAATATGAAGTGAAACTGGCCGACTTTCGCAATTCTTCACCTCCTTGACATCTTATTCTGGACCACGTCTTTTCACCAATTTGTAACGCTTCTGACGTACATTTTAATACCGAAATATATTTCGTATTGGTTTCCTTTTTTGTTCTGAAAATGTTCCAGAACATTTAAAATCAATTTACTACTTTGTAAATTGAACACTTCACGCTGCATTTTATCAGTTTCACACAGAAACGCAAAATGTTCACAACAAAACAACAAACTGGTGACGGTACTGATTTGCCTTTTATACCCACCCACTTCTTAGAATCGACCCTGCTTCAATGTTTTAACAGGCTGATTTAACAGATGTAAGGTTAATCCATGCATGCATGAATAAACCATGCATAACTTCCTATAAAGAAAACTTTTCTTTTCTAAAAATTAATAACAAAAATGCTTTATATATGGTTTTAATTTAAGTCCATACAATTTTGCAAATTTTTGTAGCTTTTTTTGTAATTTACTTGCTCTTGTGTAAATATAAATACAAACATGAATAACGTTTTCATTAATACGAAACACTATATATTGGAAATTTGGAAGTCAATATAGAGATAGTGCCCATTATTATTAATGTGAACGATGATTCTGGTAATAGTTCATCTGAATTCGATTCAGATATAAATTTTTAATAATGTAAATACATATTATGTAATACGTAATATTTAATGAGAATATTTTAAATATTTTTAAATATCTAAATATTTTTATTTTTACAAAATCAATGAAGTACACCTTGTTTTCAGGATTTATTCGATTCATCAAAAGTTCTATTCAGAACTCTCAATTCGCCTATGTAACTACTACGAGAATAGATGTTTGTTTCACTTGTGTCAACACACCTCATTTCTTACTTCTCTCTTTCATATCCATTTTGACAGGCTGCATAAACAGAGAGGAAACAATTTCAAAAAACCTATGGGCGGGGTATACCATCTTGCCTCACTAGTTAAAACAGGTCAAATATTTTCGACTTTGTTCGATAATTTATTGGCTAGTTCGCCTTTCGAAGACAACTCGATTATACCAATTTTACCTAGTGCACTACAAAACCTTTTGTTAAAGTAATAAGTAGGTGTGAGGTGATGTGATGTGACGAAACAGAGATATGACTCATAAGCAGAAGTTTAACAATCAATTAAGCAAATTATTTTGGATTTAATTAGTAATGATTTAGTCTATTAAAACAGAAAACCAGCTTATTAATATAAAAAATCAGAAAAGAAACAAATAAAAATTTCCTTTGATGTTGTTATTGATCTTGTATGCAGATATAAATAATAGGAATTATTTTTATTAATTCATGTCTATTAATAGACTGTAATAAAGAAAACGACGAGTGGCAGTCCGGAAGAAATAGGAAATATAAAATGAACGTGAAAATAAAACAAATGAACATTTACTTTATATTTTGTACAACTGCAACAGTCTCATTTTTTTCTGAATTATTTATGGTATCAATTCATTTTATTTAGTGTCTCATCATCATTACTGCTTGATTCATGCATTATTTCTAATGGTTAATAATGCACCGATTTAAAAAATAGCTCCACATATCTAGTAACTCATTTTTTTAATAAAAAATTTGTTCATCATAGGACAGCCAGCAGAAGTGAATTAATTATAATTTGTATTTGAGTTTGATTACTAAGATTATAGTGAAAGATCAATTGGTGAAGAACCAACCAAAAGACCCAGAAATACGAAAAATTAACACAATAATTATTAATATAATCATTTGACCATATTAAATATTAACTATAAATATTACATATTTATACGATATTCATAAAAGAAGGGAGAGAAAAGAGCGATGAGGTTCGCTTTTCTGCATCCTATTCATGACGTCATTTCCGCCTCGTTCGGCCCCCGTTGGTTTTTAACATTTAACAACATTTATTGCACGAAATGCGTGCAATAAAAAAGCAAGATTCTAAAACTATGTGTGACAATAATAGACGCTCATAAAAGTTAGAAAAGATGTAAATGTTGCTTGAACATTCCCTTCTTTGAAATAATATATTAAAAAACACTACCTTACCTGGTTACCTTTACAACCTCATAGCAGGGAAAATTCAAAAACATTAAATATCGCAAAACAGTCATTATGCCATTACCAAGCTGTTAAAGCTGCGATGAATCTTATCCCTATTCAAACTAGCCCTACTGCTCGCCCTACTGACTTGAAGGGGCGCACGTAATGCTCGCCACCTTTTTCCAGTCAAATCTTCGAAACAAACACCGGTCCTATGATATATCAGCCTATCATCGGCGCCAATGGCGAACACTTGATCATTGACGGTTACAGAAACCTGCGCCATTCTGCCAACCATCTCTACCCAGCCGCTGCCTGTGGAAAGCTCCTCGCTCATACTGGTCGCTTCACCTTTAACGCCCTTCCTAAGAAAAAAAAAATATAATAGTTATTTGTATTTACTTGTTCTATGTTAAACTGGGTAATAGGATTAACAAAAAACATGTTGACGTCATTCAAATTAAAAGTATAAGTGCTAGAGTAGCTTATTTGGTACTTAAAGTAAACTCTACATATAAACTAAAAGTGATACAAGTATATGCGCCAACGAGTACACATTCAGATGAGGAGATTGAAGAGTTCTACGACGAAATAGATAGAGCGCTACGAGAGACAACAACATATTGCATGGTGCTAACAGGGGACTTTAATGTTAAAACTGGACACCAGGAAGATTCGTCGGAATATGTTGTGGGACCCTATGGCTATGGAGATAGAAACGGAAGGGGGAAAATGCTAGTGGCATTTCTCCTACACCGTAACTTATTTGTTATGAATTCCTTATTAAAAAAAGTCCACACAGAAAGTGGACATGGCAAAGCCCAGATGGTAATACTACGAACGAAATTGATTTTGTTATGGTATACAAAAAGGTAATAGTACATGATGTTACTGTACTAAGTAGATCTACAGTAGGGAGCGATTATCGATTGATTAGGGCTAAAATAGTTTTAAACATTAAAAAAGAGAGGAGGAAGACGGTAAATGCAAGAAAGATTAAGAACTGGTCTGGGATCGATAACACAGAAGCATACCAAAACCATATAAAAACAAACTAAAACGAATTCTGCGAATATGCAGAAGGCCTCAAGGAAGTAATAGATATTGAAAAACTAAACTCAAATATAGTTAGCACAAGAGAAATACAAACCAAAGCAGTCATCAAAAGAAGAGAAACAGTGAATATACAAAAGAATTAATTAAGAGACGCAGGGAACTGAAACAAATATACATAAAACATATGGAGTTCAGAGAGTTGAACATATCCAAAGGAGTTTGAAAGGATATTCGTACATTTAACACACAAGAGACAGAGTAATTGAGGAGAATAAAATTCTAAAAGTACTAAAGAAACACAAGTATGGGCACAAAAAACATCTGTAAACTAAACAACCAATAAGGAGGAAATGTTGAAAATAATAGAACAGTTTTAAAGACAACTGTACGAGATAGACATTATAGAAGATTTTGAAATACCCCTTGTTCAAAATCAGGGCTCAGAAGATATTTCGGACATTACAATGGGCGAGATAGAAAGAGCGCTCCTGGAGATAAAAAACAATAAAGCACCTGGTGACGATGATATAGTGATAGACCACTATCACCTATCAAAATAGGTGGTGAGAGTATCTTAAAAGCTCTACAAACTCTCTTCAATGCCTGTTTTGAAAAAGAAACAATCAATATATATATATATATATATATATATATATATATATATAAACTGTTCGTGAGAGTTATTACAAATGGATTGAAAAGAAAAATAGACTACTATCAGCCACCAGAGCAAGCAGGATTTAGGAGCGGCTATAGCACAACCGTAACACACACGAAAAAGTAGTCAAGACGCTCAACGAAAAATCGGTCGAGTATAACAAGCCCTTAATTTTGATGTTTGTCGACTTTGAGAAAGCATTTAACTCAGTCCATCACAAAGTAATGTTAAAATCACTTACAGCTGTAAGAGTTGAATCAAATTACAAATAAATTTCCGTTAAAAAGGGGGTACAACAGGGAGATTTAATCTCCTCTAATTTATTCACAACTCTTAAATAAATAAATAAATATGCTACTAAACAGAACAAATGGGAAACAATGGGAGTAAATGTGGAGGGCAAATTTTTAAATCATTTGAGATTTGCCGACGATATTGTCTTGATAGCCGATCGAATAGACGAAGCACGGAAATTGTTAGAAGATCTTAACAGTCAGTGAAAAATGAAGGGCTCCGTATAAACTTCGACAAAACACGATTTATGACTAATCTGGTTCTTAGTAAAAGTATAACTGTTGAAGACTCTCCAATAGAACAAGTGCACTCCGATAAATATATGGGGCGAGATTAAACTTGGCAGGGACAACCAGACTACTGAGCTCAATAGACGGACGGATGGGCAGCATTTGGGAAATTGAGAGGTATTTTGTAATCAGACACACCGTTTTGTTTAAAAACCAAAGTCTACGACCAATGCGTCCTCCCTATATTGACTTACAAAGCGAAAACGCTGACTCTAACAAAGAAAACAGTACACAAAATATGTGTTGCCCAGAGAGCTATGGAAAGGTCTATGCCGAACATTTCACTTAGAGATCGAATTTCCAATGAAACTATTAGACGTAGAACAGGAGTGACTGATGCTATAGATGGAAAAACTAGACTAAAGTAGGAATGGGCTAGACGTGTAGCTAGAGCGAGGGACGACAGATGGACTACAAGAATCGTTGGATGGAGAACCAGACAGGATGCCTACCGAAGCCGAGGTCGCCCCCAGGTGGTGAGACGACATAAAGCATATTGAAGGAAATTGGATTCAACGTGCACAAAATCTAGAAAGATGGAAAGTTTTACGGGAGACCTACGTTCAGCAGTGGACAATTTGTGGCTGCTGATGATGACGATAAATAGAGATTAAACTGCTGATCAAATTGAAGATAAAATTTTTGAAGTAACCTTTTGCATTCAACGCCTTTAAGGGCGGGTTATATCGTCATGAGTTAACCTTCAGGTTAGTTGAATCGTTGGTTACAGTTGAACCAAGGTTATCTCTGATTGCGTTGTATGGTCAATGGTGAGCAGACGGTTTACTAACCGACAATTATAAACGGTTGGCACCACCTGACGAGTATATTCTCGTATATCAGTTTACTGTTTTATCTTGACGGAACGGAACGCTGTAGACCAAATGTGTTTGGTCGAATAGTGACAATGGGTAAGTTATAATCTCAAATAAATCATAATGAAAATTGATGTTAATTTAATTAATTTCAGAGCGAGAAGCAGGCAAAAGAAGTACTAACTTCTCCGCCAAAGAAGAAGCGTTGCTCGTTAGCTTAGTGTGAAAGTATGCAGACAAATTAGAAAATAAGAAGACGGACACTGTCTCGAACAATGCCAACGCTTGTGTGTGGATGGAAGTCACTCACGAACTTCATAGTTTGTCGGGGGAGGTGCAAAGGACGTCTCTTGTATTAAAAAACAAATATTTAAATGTAAAGAAAAAAACGAAGAAAAAGTTTGCCGAGCAAAAGCAATGCTTATCTGGTATGGGAGGCGGTCCTCCTGTGAACAGTGTGGACACTGAAGTAGATATCCAGATCTCGGAAATAATTGGATCTCAACTAACGGGATTTCAGTCCGAATTCGATGGTGATACAGGTATGTATTTATATATAAATATTTATGGATATCAGTTTTGTCAATCAAATATTATTGTGATTTTTTAGAAAGAACAGCAATGACTGTATCTCCAGATATACATAAAATTAACGAAGATGAATCTTCAGGCAATGAAGATGGACCTTTAAACAAATGGTAAGGTACTCTTCAAATTTTTATTCTAGATTGCCAATAAACTAATTTGTGTGAAATGTGATAGTACATGTATGTACATTTATTTCAGAACTGATGACGCCGAAAGCAAGTTGCTCGACCGATGACCATACGCCGTATGAATCAACCGCCACACCGTCAAACAGATCTTCTCGAAAGACAAGTATGTATTTTCATCTTAGACATTTTGTTACGTGTTACTGTTATAACTGTTATATGTATATATATTAAGGCAATCCACTTAGAACAAAGTTGACGGATTCGGCTAAGTCAAAAAAATTTTTGTGGAGTTACAGCAGCAGCAGCTAATAGAACAACACAATCAATTAATGAGACACAGGGAGGAGGAACACGATTTGACGATGAAGTGTTTGCAGGAGAAACATGCAGCAGAAATGGAGGTTATAAATGTACGTAAGAAGCAACTTCTCGCAGAAATGTTGTAAAAAAAATAAACAGTTTGAAAATGTTCATTGTTTATATTTCCAATAAGTTTTGAAAATATTGTTGAATTAAGTTGACCCTCACAATGTTATTCACATTATACCTTAATTCAAGTTCAACATTCAAATGCAAATCTTCATCTATTTCTTCCTGATTATTATCCACATGAGGTGCCACTTCTCCTCGATCCATGGCGATGTTATGTAACACACAACAAGCTATTACGATAGCTTCAACTTTTATGTGATTCAAACGAATTCCCTGATTCAATACAGGAAATCTTCTTTTCAGGACGCCGAAACATCTTTCAATACAATTGCGTGTTTTTATGTGACATTCATTGTATAGCCGTTCTGCAGGAGTTTGAGGGTTCCTTAATGGAGTTAATAGATAAGGCTTAATAGCATATCCACCATCCCCTAATAAAATGCCATTGCCAAAGTCCCCATTTTCCATTCGTGCTCTGATTCTACAATTATTAAAAATTGTAGAATCATGAGAAGAACCTGGCCAATGACAAACAGCATCTAAAATTTTTAAATTACAATTACAAATGATTTGGACGTTGTATGAAAAAAATCCTTTTCGATTACGAAAAATTTCAGCATTGTCACCTCCTGGAGACATAATCTTAATATGCGTGCAGTCTACTGCTCCAACACATCTTGGAAATCGACTGATTTCATAAAATCCTCTCTTATGACGCCCAATTATATATGGATCATTTGGAAACGAGATGAATTGAGTAGAAAGCCGAGCAATACTTCTTAAAACCGCAGTTACTGTCCGACTTGCAATGGATTTATCTGTCACAAAAATCTCCAACAATCTGCAAAATCGATCCGGTCGCTAAGTACCGCAGTGTAAGTAATGCTCTTTCTTCAGATGTTAATGATGCGGTTCTAAACAAAAATATATTTAAAAATTTTGGTACAAAAACCATTATTTCATATTTACACGTTTCTCCAACATGAAATGTCATTTTTGATCTCCGAAATGATCTCTTTAACTGTCTCCTTTGAAAAGCGAAATCGATCAAAAAACTTATCTTCGTTCAATTTCTGGAAATGGTTGATCCTTTCACGAAAATGCCTCGGAACTCTTGCAAATGTCTCCAATTCCACCAACTCCACGAAGTCTTCGTCGTCAGTCAAGTTCATAAACTCGTCCATGTCCATATATGAAATAACTTCAAAGTAAAAACATCAATTTTTTACATAGAATATAACTCATAAACATCAATTTATTTTACATATAAACATAATTCATAACTTACCATTGTTAATACACATAAAGAAATGCACAGCAAAAAACGGCAGAATATGACCAAATTAAACGAAATAACCCACAACTAGAACGACTTTACCTGTATTTATAACGAAAACGATAGCAAAATAAACGAATGACGATACATAATATTTAATAGGATTCTAAACTTTTACACGTTTTGTACTTAAACCGAGGGTTAACCCGACGACATCGCTTGGTTAACTTACCAACGATTTATCCTGGGTTAACCTTAGAATTAGGCGCGATACAACGCATATTTCATGTTTAACCGCAGTTTAGTCTTAACTTCAGGTTAACTCATGACGATACAACCCGCCCTAAGAGATTTAACTTACTAGTTAAAAGTTAAACTAGGTAAGACTTATCCTGGGGGCAACAGTGGATCATGTAGTGGCTCATATTTGAATAAAATTGTAAAAGGTAGGAAAAAAGTAAAAACACAAGGAACTGACACATTAGTAATAAAAGGTCCACAAAAGAAAGATACTTTAGCTAAAGAAATTAATATTCACATACGAGAGGAATGAATTAAATATGAAACAAACTGAAATGGCTTTAAATAAAATTTAAAAACACAATCTAAAAACATCTGGAAACATTTTAGGAACAAGGTCGACAAAATCTAAAAAGAAAGAATGGATAAATAATGAAATCCTAACACTAATAGCAGATAGAAGAAACAGAACGAATAGTAGGGTAGAATACCAAAGAATCCATAACTTGATAACAAAGAAAATAAGAAAAGCAAAAGAACATTAAATTAATGCGAGATATCACGAAATAGAAAATATAGAACAAACACAATGCTATTAGTACAAATAAAAAGATCAAAGAAATGACACACACACACATGAAAGAAATACACAAAGTAAGCTGGTGGGACCTGTCCAATACATTATCGAAGAGGAACGAATAAAATTAAAGGAAGGGTATATATCTGAGCTACTTAGTGACATCCGAACAGAGACTAATAACACTGTCACCAAGGAATTAAACAAACAGCAAAGAATCTGAAGGAAAAACTAGAAAATGCACTAAAAAATATCAAATATGTAAATAACCCTGGGCCAAATGGATTGAGTATGAAGTTACTTAAACTGTTTGATGATGACAATCTCAGTCCTATTCATGGATTTTCAATTAAATATAGGATAGTGGAAATATTTCCTGAGAATGGTTAAAATGAACCATTGTCACAGCACCCAGTGCCGAAAAATGTAAAAAATATTGATTAATAAATTTAATGTGTCACCTTATATATTAAATATTATTATGAATTCTACGTTCGTCTTTGGAGAAAAATTGTCGAAAATATCAGCGATAATCAATTTGGCATTAGAAGCAGTTTCGGCACACATGAAGCTATGTTTTCTCCTTAAGTTTCAATCCAGAAAGGTTGAGATCATTGCTAGGACGTCTATGTAAGTTTCATTGACTATGAGAAATGTTTGATAACGTAAAAATGATAACGTGCTCAAGCTGTTGGAATATATTGGACTTGATAGCGGAAACATACGTCGAATAAAAAATATGCGATGGTGGCAGCGAGTCAACATTAGGTCCAATTAGAAAGACCAATTAACAATATACAATATGCCAACGATTCTGTAATACTAGCAGATTGTGAGGATGCCCTTCAAGATATGGTAAATCGAATAAATGAATTTAGTAACGCCTATAGACTCAAAATTAATAACAAGAAAATGAAACTCATCATTATTAGCAAAGATTCAGTCAATAATCTTGGCTTGAGAATTCATAGTCAGCAAATAGAAATAGTTAGCAAGATAAAATATTTGGGTTGTCAGTTTAATGAGAAATGTAACTCTGACGAAAAAATTAAAATTAGAACAGAAATACTCATAAATATATTTTTTAATTGGAAATACCTGCTATGTAACTGTAATTTGAGTCAATTAATTAGATGGAGAGCTACAACATACTAAATAACATCGACTTTTTTATATGGCAGAGTGACCAACATTGGAAAAAAAAAGAATAATTGATTAACATCAAAAAGAGAAAAGCAGCCACTCTGGCTACATGTTTAGAAACAACAAACAAGCTACTTCAACTTATCATGAAAGGCAAAACTGAGGTGGAATTGATTGGAAGAAGATATCTTAGGTGAAGAACTTGAAAAATTCGTTCAATATCAGAAATGCGACAATATTAATTAGTTTGGTGCAAAACAAAGAAGTATCAAATGATGGTCATTAACTTCCATTAAGGAGAAAGCACTCTAAGATGAAGAAGAACAGTTATTGGGTTAGTTTTTATTTCTGATGAACTAGTACAAATATATATTATCGCACAAATAAAATTTATAACAAGGTATTTTTTGTTGATTCATCTAATGGCCTAGATGAATTTGACAATAACCGTATGATAATTATAAATGAATTTTAGTCACTATTATGGATAACTTACCTGAACCAGATCTGCTTATCGTGCGTGACGGCCCATACAGAACAGGACCCAATGGCGACCTGTGTTATCTTCAAATTTTCCCCAGGACTATTCACCTCGACCCAAGAGTCACCCTGAAAATTTTCCCTTGTCACCCCAATTCTTACTAAGGCCCTACCATCGATCAAAGCGGTCCATACTAGTCCCGTTGGTCCAACTCCTATTTGAGATACTTCACAGCCATTTGGGGTTTGGATATGAACCCAACGAGCACCTTCTGGGCACTTCGTGCTCACACCAGATCTAAACATCACCTAAAAATGAGAAATAGTAAATATACTCTATCTAGAGCACATAACAATTATTTTGCGATCAGTTAACATCACAACATTGGAAGAACAATTAAAATAAGATCAAAATAAAAAAAATGCGGAAGTTTTCACATTTGAAGGTAGAACTAATACGAAGTGGTAAAAGCACTGTAGAATTTGTAACGAAAACAATACATATGTCCTAGTACATATTTAACAAATAAAAAAAAAGATACCAATACAATGTTTAGGATTATTACTAGAGCAAAAGATATAGGAGGATCATGTGTTGATAATATGTATGTAACGGATATTCAAAATATAATTAAAAAAGGAACGTCGATGAACAACAACATCTGGAGATTTAAAGTGATAACTTAACATTTGAACAAGCTTAAATTCAGATGTTGTAAATGAACAGATATGAGGAAATGTTTATCAAAGTTATGTTAACATAAACCTGATACAAGTGTATGCTCCTACATCAGATAAACAGAATGCGGAGGTAGAGCAATTTTGTGAACAAATTCAAGAGGTTATGAAACTACTGAAAGCACCGGAGATTATCATGATCATGGGTGATTTTAATGCAAAGGTTAACAAGGGCACTGTTTCGGATCGAGGTGCTTTGATTTTGGATTGAGAGAAAGAATGAACGCAGACACATTAATTTGTTTTTTTGACGAAGAAAATTTGGTTATCCAGAACGCATATTTAAACTCCCAACATGACGTCCCTACATCTGGAAATAGTTAGATCTCTGTAGAAACCAAACTGATTTTTTCAGATTAACCGGAGATTTCAGACTAGCGTAATTCACGTAAAAACATATCCAGGCGCAATATATCAAACATTACTAATTATTCACTAATTATTTTTCTAAAATCGGAGGGTATATATTAAAGAAGCTTCATGTTTCCCTTCCACATAAACCAATATGACAATTAGTAAAGTAATCGCTACTTTATACCATTCTCCCATATCTTGCAGTAAAATTTTCAGATACTTTTTGAGCACAAAACACTGTCTTTCCGTATGCGACGTTTACGGAAATTCGATCTACTCGATTTGAAACGTCCTCGTAAATTAAAGATGTTTTAGAGGACGTTACTGAATTAACTAGCTACGAAGTGTCACTCTGATTTGACGATGGTATTCTCTTTCTACATTTCACTATATGTGTAGCACATGAGCCGGCCTTTAACTTATTAGTGCGCGAGAGCGAAATAATGTTGGTTGTATTTGCCACTTTCTTTGATAGGCGCTTAGAAAGTGCCGGCGTTGCCAAGTTTACCTAGCTAATCTCACAAATGCAAACTATTGTTATTAAATCCATCATACATCGTGATGCAAGTATCCAAAAATAATTTTTAATAAATTAATCGAAAGGGGAAATATTTCATCATTGTACCAATTTTTACTTAATGCTTAGTATTAACAGTAAAGACATAATAGTTTGAAATGCTGATTCCCATAATGATCCATGTTAATTTTGAAAAAAACTATGAATTTCGTTTTTCTTATATCTCGAGTTAGGGGTTCCGAAGCGACTTGAAAATTCATATGAGTTCCTAACACTTCTTAGTTGAGCAGTCCTCACATTTTGAAGTCATTCTCAGCATCCTAATAATTTTTCATTTGTAGATGATACTGTTGTACTGAGCACTTGAACATAACTTTAAGATTTCTGAGTGTAAACAGAGTATGAAAGTTTATGAAAATGGATGGAAAAATAGTATACAAATATAATATTGAATAATACTATTGAAACATATAACAAAGCTACATGATGTGTAACAATAAATAACTACATATAACCCTTATTACTTTTCCGATGTCATATCTTTATTTTTATGTAATATCCGAGAATAGAGGTTCCGTCTCTTCAGGCTTACTTACGTATCTCCTTCAGGAGAATGTACATGTACACTTGTAAATTAATAATAACAACAATAACAATAACACCACAATTTTTTTTGGGTTTTGGTCAAATTTCTTTAACTCATGAACATACATGCACTACATATACTGGAATAAATACAACCATTACATGACTCAATAGTGATAAAGTTATCCGATCTAAAGGGCTTCGCATAGTAAACACAAAAAATTTAAGATGTCTGAATTAAAAATATTTGCTTAAAAAATAGATGGAAGGATGGGAGCAACATTAACAGGAAAATGAAACAAATTAAAAATAAAGTATCCTTTAAGGAACCTTTGAACTTAAATTCATAATTAATAGAATGAAAAAATCCATGTCCATCTTGAGATCAAATAGTAAAGGTGGATTTTGATATGATATCAACTGAAAGTAAGATAATTACAAGTTATAAAAGTAAATGGCTACAACTATAAATCTATAACCTATAAAACGAAAGTTAATATTAATTTACCCTATTATTTGAAGTTACTGCCCACACTACCATAGTGCCCGGTTCACTTCCACTGATATTTTGTCCTCCTACGCAAATATCAATAAAGGGCTCCTTGAATAAAAGAAAATATAACATTAAAATACACAAAACAGTTTTGAATTCAACATGATGTATGTAAAAACCAATAATCAGCATATAAATTAAATTAAAGCAAACTGAAACAAAGAACCAAAGCTTAACATCTGAAAACTACTTGCAAAGAATGCAATACTTTAAATGCAATTAAAGATGACTTGCAAAGTTACAGAATTAGACCTTTATGATAATAAAGTAGTATTAAGGATGTTTTACAGGAAGTTGCTGAATTGACTAGCTACAAAGTGTCACTATAATTTGACGAATGTATTCTCTTTCTACATTTGAATTATTCAATCCATTATATATTGTGATGCAAGTAACCAAAAATTATTTTTTATTAAATCAATCGAAAGGGGAAATATTTTATGATCATTGTATCAATTTTCACATAATTCTTAGTATCACATTAAAGATATAATATTTTGAAGTGCTGACTCCCATACGTACCATGTTAATTTCGAAAAAAAGAACTAAAAATTTTGTTTTTCTTATATCTCCAGTTAGGGGTTCTGAAGCAACTTGAAAGTTCATTTGGGTTCCTAACAACTCTTAGTTAAGTAGTCCTCACAGTCGCTGAAGTCATTCTCAGCTTTAAGTCATTTTAGACTCAAACATCCTTAAATTCTAAACTATTTCCTCATACCAATTTTTAAGCACAACATTAAATATTTAATAACATGCTTTAGTGTAAACTTGCTCAACAGTTATTTGGAATGCCTATGTCATCTATAACTATTACACACATTTGTAGCATCTTTGTGTAACGGTGCTATGGAGCACCAGGAATCCATTGCGCTGTATCTCCTGGTCCTCACCCATAACCTCCTGCGTACACAACTGGACCATTGCTTCTTGGGATAGAAAGTACCAGGAAAATCTACGGCGTAAGTCCATCCATGATGGTCTAAAGGCTGACCATCCAGCGTTAATTCTACCTGCCATGTACCTTCCCACTGCCAGGCCATGGAAGGGAGATGAATTTTATCAATCGATCTGTCGACAGTACCGTCCATGTTAGAAAAGTGGTACCTGTCTGTGGGTAGGAGCCTGGAGCTGAAGCCTTCAATCGGTAGCCAACGCTAGGAAAATTAAAATCATTTGAAATTAACCTTATGGTCAATTTGTTTCGGTTATGGTTACTTTTATTCCATAAAAAATGTTCTTGACAATGATACCATTGGGTCATCTTAAGCAAAACTTTGTGCATGGAAATTGATTAAATATCCCATCACGTCTATGCTATGTGAGGAAGCTTATCCCAATGATTGTTTTTAATAGAAGCTTGAATTTTTTTCTCAGTTAACTATGTAAACCTACTGCATTGTTTGCACCTTTGGAGTTTAGACTTCAACACTGTATAAACATTTTGTAAATTTGCTTACCTCGTTCTCGTAGGCCTCCTCCCTGACCCTAATAGGTACATCCATTCCGTGTACATATACATACACCTGATGGTCTCCACCTATAGCCCAGAGGAAGTAAGGGACTGCGGATAACTTCTTGAATTCTTGCCCGACATACTGGATCTCTCTCCACATTGTACCTGTCGTCGATAGTGTGTACACACGGCCCTCATTATTAATGCCAAACAACAAGGAATTAGGCATTTTTGTTTAATGTACTGGGAACATCTGAAATGCGTATCTGAGTTTTTATAGTTAAACCGGGAGTGGTTTTGTTTGCGTAGTTTAAATGTTTAGCTTTCGGAAAATGCTGTATTCACTCGGTTAGTTGCTGTTACGAAATATATATTTACCAAAACATCAATTTACCATCATTTACCATCACATCGATCTAAACAGCGCCCCACTACCGAAGACTAAGTGACACGGAACCAAATTCCGAACACGAAACATACAATTTGAAAGTGAGTGCCATAGGTGAGTCCTATGGTAGAAAAACGGTATTTCTTTTATTTACTGTCTCAAGTTTGAAATTTGAACTGTTCATGTTCAAATAAATTTTTGAATAAAATATTATCATCTAGAATTTGTAGTCCGTAGACGAAGACTGGAAAACAAATAAAATATAATAGTTCAGGTATAATGAGGTAATCCGAATATGAATCGTTGTGCTGTATACAGAGCACACAGAAATATTCGATTATAGTTTTTTTGTTGTGAATTTTAACAAAAACTAGTACAATATGGAGATTATAAGTGAATGTCATTGGATTATAAGTAGAGTTGTATTTTAAAGCAAGATACAAAATAAAAAAGTAATCTTATGCAAGTACAATGCTAGTAGAAGTGACTACACAAAAAGTTTGGGTACCCGCAAAAGTAGTATAGCTAAAAAGTACAAGAAATATGTTAGGTATTGTTACGGACGTAGCTATAGCTTCTACATGGGGAGGGGGGATCAAAAAATGCACAAGGGTAAACTGGTTTTTGCTTATGACTTCACGCCATAAAAAGCAGAGCCCTAAACGCTTAACCACGCATTTATCGTTCGTTGCTATGTCAACCAAGCAACGCGTGCAACTATTTATTTTGTGATAGGAACATATACGAGGGCAATTCTTTAGAAAATTTAAGAGATGGCGCTCATAACATTGCAAATGGTTTGTTTTTAGTAAGCATCATTACTCATCAAATATTCATCGAGCGATTTTGTATTTATCGTCAGCTGAAGTAAAAAACATGTGCTTGTTAAAAAAAAACCTGAGAAAAAAGTAAATTTAGGGCGGTGATTAAACATATCAAGGCTATAATTGGATAAATGAATTTAAACGTGGCCGCACATCAACAGTAGACGAACATCGTTCAGGATGTCCCGTAGACATGAATACCCGGAAATAATCGATAAAACTGGACACGACTTCCTTGCCGATCCCTATTTTGAGTCCATGTTTGTCTCGATTTCCTTGCCGAAGCGATGCTCGACTTCCTTGCCAAAGCAAGAAAAAGGCACGATTTCCTTGACGTGGGCAATTTGAATAGGCAGGTAAAGGACGTGGTGCAGGTAGTAGGCATTTATACAAAATTATAAGATGAATTTTATTCATATTTCAAGAAATACATTTTCTTACTTTTCCTTCACATTTGTTCCAGGCTTAGGACTGGCAGCAGTTTTACTCTTAACTGGCGTGTTTAAAAAGTATATACAGAAAGTTTTTATGTACACCAAGCAGTTTAAAAAACATTTGTCAATTCGCAATTAGTAAATTTAGCTTAAGTATTACGTGTTGAAAAAGTATACATAGAAAATGTCTATATACATAGAAAAGATTTAAAAAACATAAGTCCACTAATACTTAGTAAATTCAGCTTGTGTATTAAGCCTATGTCGATTAAAACAAAATAAATGCGTATATGTGCATATTTGCGTGAAGTGATATTCACATAACTGGACGAAATTTGTCACATACTTTAGTAAAGAAGTCTAATCGAGCTATGTGTCTATTTTGTAACAAGAGCATTTGCTCACGAAGATATTCCTCAATTTTTACCATTTTTTTAAACTTTTTTGGTTTACTACTGGTTAAACTTGTTAGTTCCATGCTCGTACCTCTGACAGTTGTAGCACTGCGTCTTTATCGATCTTCTCAGGTATGGCTCCCACTTTACTTTGATGTTGTCGAGGTCCTGTATTTTTTGAATTTCCTGAATGGTGGTTCTTGCCGGAAGTTACACTAAGAATGATCTCGATGTCTTGTCTTCTCCCGTGGTTCATAGTCGCGTGCAGTTCTGTGGTATGAGTTTCTTCTCGGCTAGCTTTGCCACTATTTCTTCGTTCTCGAGGAAGTGCGCCGCTTATAGGACGATTTTCGTCGGTCTGCAGTCCTTGGGAGTAAAGGGGTTGTATTCTATGTTCTGACGAGTTAATAGTTGCCTGGCTTACCTGTACAATCCTTCGCTGTCCGTTAGGATTTTTGTCGTCCGTCTCAAGAATTGAAACTTCACTCCCAGTAAGTCTACAGAGAGATTCAAGTGGAATTTTTGATAATTCCTGATGCCTCCGTTGATAATAACCAGTGGCGGTTTTGTCTGGGTTTTATTGTTCTTTGTTGTCTTCAGTGTCTCCTCTGTCTCCATTGGGGTTCATTTCCATTGCTTCGGGCTCCGAACGAACCCCATATCGGTTCATCGTCGATACATTGATTGTGTGTGTGTCGTCGTCTTCGTTGGCGTTGGTGTCGTCGTCGGTGTCGGTGTCATGGTTGGCGTTAGTGTGATAGTTGGTTGTCGGTTCCTTCTCTTCTTGTCCGCCTTGTACTGCAGGACGGCGTCCTGACGTGTTCGCCGGATAAGTAGGCTCATGCGTCCTATCTTGCCGCCGGTCTCTCCTCCTCACTCATTGTTACTGTTCTCGTTGTTCGTCGTTCACTTGGTGTCGCGTTCGTTCGCTCGCTGTTCCGGGTTCGTAGAGGGTGCATTTCTTGCAGAAAAGAATATTTATAAGAATTCGTGTACATGGCCTTAAAATAATAACTGAATTCTACGAAAAAGAGTTCCCAATGCGGGTCCGGTCGCGGTGGCCCCTGCAAGATAGCGATCAACTAACCCCGCAAGGAAATCGTGCCTTTTTCTGACCGCGGCAAGGAAGTCGAGCACACCGGTCGATAATATCCACGATATGGTCATAGTGTATACAGTTATAAGTGTAGTCACTCTCCGAATTGCCGAAAACCATCCCCTCTTGTCATCTCAACCCCCTCACCCGGACGGATTACTCGCTGAGCAAGAGAAGCTTGTGGTCATTTTGTACACGGTGTCTTCGCGTAAGATTGTACACGGTGCGACAAACGCACCGTCAACGACTAACGCCCAATTTATTGGAAAAAAGTATTTCTTTGCAGCACAACAAATCGTCATCGTGGAAACAAAAATCAGTTTTAGCCATTGAAACTTCTGACTAACGAAATTTACAAACTGTAGAAGGTAACGCACTTGTATATGTCGGTGGATACTTTTTACGTAAGTGTATTTTAAAACACCATGTTACATTTGTGTCAATTACAGCAACAATAAAAAATCCGATAGAAATACCAAATTTTGCGAGCTAAAGAAATATAAAGGCAGTCATAGTGGGATATTTGGAGGTTTAAACGTCCCTCCAATTGATTTTATTAATTATTTAGCAGCATTAGAAGAAATTTTTACATCCAAATTCAACGACCTCTGTATACATGAGGGCGTAGGAATAGCATTGCTAAATCTATTTAAAAATGTTAAATTTTCACACCCATGTCCCAATTTCCCTCATATTTATTTTATTTCTCTATACGCAAGATTAAGAATTTACTACACGTTAAAGTTTGCGAATAGAGAAATAAAACATCAAAAAACAATAAGGAAAACTCTAAATTAAATGCATTAAAAACATGTAAAAACTAGAGTAAGTACTTGCAAATACACAGTAAACTTGTACTTCATTATATTTATACCTAATACGGTCATTATGTATGTACTTATATGTTGGTTGCTTTTATGTGTTATCTTAGCAATGAAATATATGTATCTCTAAGTACTTTGACTATTTAGGGTGTACCTACTATGCGAACCTTTTCCAGTCCTACAACAGATTTCAATCTTTATCCCTAACAATTAGCAAACAGCAATTACTTCAAGAAGTACTGATAAATTCCTAATTGTTTATGGTGTACTTCGGCCTTATACGTTTGTAAATAATCTTGCGCCGACAAAATTTTAACTAGTCTGAATCTTCGAATATGTTTAAAATTCGTTCGCCTCTCGTATGTCGACGGTTTAATGAAATTATCGATTTCACAGTCGCTTTACCCCTGTACATTGCAGTTTCGGATCCTTTACGGGGACTATAAAATGGTTTATGATAGGTAGCAAAAAATGCTGGTTTTTCGAGGAGATCATAGGAGTGACTCGACTAGTTGTATGTATAGACTATGATATGGTGTTGTGACCGAAGAATGAAATTGCGCGATATAGTTGAGGCCACAGGGGTTTCAAAAGGTACTGTCATTTCAATTTTGCTTAATAAATTGGGAATAAAAAAATATCTACGAGATGGGTGCCGCGTTTGCTCTCAGCTGAGAATAAACACAACCGCGAGACCTCTTCTAGGGTTATTTTGGAGCGCATGCGTCGCAACTCAGATGAGTTTTTGCGCATATTGGTAACTGTAGATGAAATATGGATACACCAATACACTCCAGAGACGAAATATCAGTTAAAACATTTTAATTATTAAAGGAGAATGGGCTCCAAAGAAGACAGGACGGTGAAATCAGCTAGCAAGGTTATGGCTACTGTATTTTGGCACGCACATGGTATTATCTTCATTGACTATTTGGAAAAGGGACAGATGATTGGATAGTATTACGCATCATAATTAGGTCAGCTAAATGACAAAGTGAAAGAAAATTGTCCCCGATTTAGGAAAAACAACCAGTTTTTTTGGCCAGAATAATGCACGAGTGCATACGTGCGCAGTTTCAATGGCTAAAATTGAGGAATTGAAGTTTGAATTGATAGACCATCCACTGTATTCTTCAGATCTTGCCCGAGTGACTTTTTATTTCCAAATTTAAAAAAAAAAAAGCTCAGCGGACAACAGTTTACGTCAAATGAGGAGGTCATCGCTCATACAAATGCTTATTTTGAGGAACTACGACAATCATACTTTTCTGAAGGTTTAAAAAAGTTGGCGGGACGTGTCAAAGTGTATTGAACTAAAAGAAGATTATGTTGAAAAATAATAAAAACAATTACCCCAAAAATGTTTCTCTGTCTTTTTATAAAGACATATTGACCCTGTTATAGTTTTTGCGTAGGCTAAGGGGAATATCTGGGGGAGTACCTACACCTCCCCCCCCCCCTAATATACGTTCCTGGGTATTGCTGAATATAAAACAGTGAATAACCCGAGGAAATATATACATATCAGGAAATTAACAATGTAAAAACTCATTCACAAAAGTATACCAATGTCCAAAACATAAAACCATTGATTAATCAAATGCAATGATTTTAATTTGCGTGTCCGACCGAGACCGAGAAGAAAAGTTCTAATTAATGGACGTTGTAGGGGCCCACATGCAGTACTAACCATGATAGTTGGAAACAGCTCCCCCCTCCATATAAATAATTAGCGTCCAAAGTTGGCCGAATAAAGTTTTTCGAGAGTAGTAGGTAAGCTATATATTGAAATAACCAAATTTAATTTAAACTAAAATATATAGTATATAAAAAATCTAAAACGTAAGTTCTACTTTATTAAATTTCGATCATCAGTTTTTTGACGGGAAAAAGAATTTTTTCACTAATTGTTTATCATCCATTAAACACAAGGTATTACTACTACGCAGAAACATAATTTTATTAGGAAATGTTCTTAGATGTATTCATGAAGATAAAGCGACTTTCTCACAGCCACGTGGCGAATTTTAATATTTTTATATACCTAGTCATATCCATCTTTTTTTTTCGTTGCCACTTATCTTACTCTGTATGTCTTAATCGCTTATTAATTTCCGGCAAAGGATAATAATGTTTCTTAACTACCGGTTTGGACTTCTGACACCCGTGGAATATAAATCCCTAATGTAGATGAATACATACGCATAATCTAGCATCGAAGCAAACTAGAGGTCGTAAATAGCAAAAACACGTTCGAATAGATAAAAATAGTAATAACGTTATCGGTCAACTACAAAGTCACATTAGCTGAAACTAAGTTGTCTTTTTTGGCGTATTGTGTAGGTTTTAGTTGTCGCTATTAATTTTATCGTGTGTGGCGGCAAAATATTAGCCTATATCGCTCGCGCTATCGTTCAGCCACTCGTGCATTTTTACCCGCAGATACCGTGTCATTTGCATAAGGCTATAATAAATAAACGAAGTTATCTAGGTGCACCGCGAATACATATACATATATGTAGCTATAGTATATATGCATGGTCAGCTCTGATTACCTAGATTCGATAAGTGTGCGGTCGGTATCGTGGAACGAGAAGGGATTTCTTTCCTCCCACGAAAAATTAACTCTAGGGGTATTAAGGGAAAAATTCATAATTTGGCTTTAGAAACTTTTACATCACCAATGAAACCTTTAAATTTTCTTTATAATTAGTGACAAAAAATTAAATGTAAAAAACGTTTTCACTTAGAATTACCTTTTCTATCGATTCCTGTGATCAAAATGAAAAAAAATTAAAGGTGAGCGGTCGTCGGACCGCCGATAGAAGCTTGCTTCTTATACACAATAGACTGCGAGTTTACTATAGTGCTATAGTACTATAGTATAGTTTAATATGTGTGTGTGCGCGTGTGTGCGCGTGTGTGCGCGCGTGTGTGCGCGTGTGTGCGCGCGTGTGTGCGCGAGTGTGCGCGCGTGTGTGCGTATGTGCGCGCGTGTGTGCGCGAGTGTGCGCGCGTGTGTGCGCGTGTGTATGTGCGTGTGTGCGCGCGTGTGTGCGCGTGTGTGTGTGCGTGTATGTGCGCGCGTGTGTGCGTGTGTGCGCGTGTGTGCGCGTGTGTGCGCGTGCGTGCGTGCGCGCGCGTGCGTGCGTGCGTGCGTATGTGCGTGCGTGTGCGTGCATGTGTGTCCGCGTGTGTGCGCGTGTGCGCGTGTGTGCGCGTGCGTGCGCGTGCGTGCGTGCGCGCGCGCGTGTGTGTGCGTGTGTGTGTGCGTGTGTGTGTGTGTGTGTGTGTGTGTGTGTGTGTGTGTGTGTGTGTGTGTGTGTGTGTGTGTGCGCGTGTGTATGTGCGTGTGTGTGCGCGCGTGTGTGCGCGTGTGTATGCGTGTGTGTGCGTGTGTGCGCGTGTGTGCGCGTGTGTGCGCGTGTGTGCGCGTGCGTGCGTGCCTGCGTGCGTGCGTGCGTGCGTGCGATTGGTATAAAACCAATCCGGAATGTTTCAATATCTTTAAACAATTTTGATATAGGTTGCAAACAGTTCAGTTACTAGAATGGTGTAATTTGTTTCTGGCCTGCATTAAAACTATAGTGCAACAGTAATACACAATAAACCATATTTTCATAACCATTTCGCTCACAGGGGCGATTTTTACAAAAATTGTTTATGATGAGTAATATTAATTTGTTGTTTCGTGAAGTTTTTTAAAGTAATCGTTGCTCTACTAGGATCCACAAAGCTATGCAGTATAAAATTGCGCCATTGAGTAGTATAAAAGTATATCGAGCAAAAATGCACTATAAAAAACGCCATTAAGCAATGTCGCCGCCGCCAGTTGTTTCGAATGTATTTTGTATAATGCGTATTTTGTTGACTTAGTGCCAATATTTATTGGCCAATGTCAATATATTCTATAATTTTTGCCATTGATTCCAATTTTTATTTGAGTATGATGTACCAGGGTCATCCACCCCAAGGAATATGACAAAAAAACCAATTAAAGTGTCTAGATGTAATCTTTGTCTTACGCTACAGGATTTAGGAGATTTCATTGGATTGATCACAGATCTACAGGATGATTATGGAGAAAAACATCCAAACCCGTGAAAGCACATAGCAGCTTTTGCTCAACACGGATTATAGTGTTAAAACACTATCCGAATTTCTCGGGATATTTTAAAAAAAAATAAGTGAACATCGTTTTGATAATAATGAGTTTTTGTATGAAACGATTTAATTTTAAGCTTAGGATGTTTTTCTCATTTTTCTGCAAACGTATAAACGAAACCGATTTTAAAACGACTTAAAACGAAAATTTATCGATATCTTTTAATAAAACGTGGTAACACTGGTTTCTCGGTTCGAAACGGACGGACCACGATCGATGCCATTATTAAATACACTTTCTTTGGTGATTTCGATTTCTGCTTGCAGGTGCTTATTGTGTTATTTAGTTAATGTGGCATTATACTGTACCGGTGATGAAACGACGCCACTGTCTATTCCAGCATCGCCGAGAAACTTCGACTCGAGCCTCGATGTCTACTAGATTGTTCTGGACTTAATACTCGATTCGAGAAATCGCGCGGAAGCGTATATAAAAAGACAGGCAGCCGAGCGGGAGGGAGACCGAGACCGAGAGTGAAGGAGCCGAGAGGAAAACAAGTCGAAAAGAAAGAGAAGAAGCGGACGAATTCCTACCTGCGACTAAATACGCGGTATATAAATTAGTCTATAGAGTTAGTGTAAATAAATTACACTTAGAATAAGTAAATAAATTACGTTAAGAACAATAAGTGGACAATTAAATTTGTGTGAACCCGCGTAAAACGGAACAATACTTTACCGTAACAATGTGGGTGTTAAACTGTGTTAAGTACCGTGATGTGATGATGGAGCATCTAAAAGGTATTCATGTCGCAGCTAGTTAAATTTCTTAGCATTACATAATACTAATCTTTTTAGGCATATTTTCCCCACGAATCCCACACAAGAACAAGTTTGGGTTGATTGGATCGGCAATCCCGCTGCATGAGAGAACTACGAGGGCCCCCGGGTTTGTCATGGACACTTAGAACGCCATTGTTTTTGGACAAATCGCTAACTGCAAATTGCCTCGTATTCAGCGTTAGAATTGCAAAGTATGTGTATCGATTGGTTTACAATAAGACCATACCAAATTAGATGGTTTTTGCCCAGACTTTTAACAAACTCTATTGCTTTAACACAGATAGTATTTATGAAATGGTAATTGAGAAGCTAATCTGTCTGCATTCTAAGACAGGAATGAGACTAATTGTCCAGTACACGCATGAAATGTATTATACTTCATACATTTTTATTATTGAATTGTATTGAGAACCGATAAGTTCTTATGTTATTAGCAGTGAATGTCTTAAAATAACATTCCATTTAACAAGAATGGAAGAAGTCACTGAATATCCGTTCCATTATTTGTTCATTGATGATCGACAGTCTTGACTTGGACTTTGATTCTCCATCTTTAAAATTTGGGATTATTTTAAGAAATCTCATGACAAAAGATTTGTTGGATGTGTATATATGCAGTCTTAAAATTATGTACAATATTAAAAGATTGGGTAATTTTCACTTTGCCTTCTCATTTCTTTTGTCTTTTTTTTTTTTGCACAAGAGCATTTACAATACTTGTAGAAGTCATGTTCATGCAATAACGACCAGCGCAACTTTTAGGTTTCTGTTTTTATGTATCAGTTTTTGTTGTTCTGTTGAAAGTAATTGCAATCATGAGAAAATATTTAGGTAGTAAAGAATGCATAAGTAGCACTATACAAAATTTGATTTACATTTCAGTGTGTAATAAAGTAATAGTAATAAAATAAATTCTGTCATTAAGATATAATAATTTAAAGGAAATTCCTATAATAAAGAAGTCTAATTATTCTACTCATATAAAAACATTGTGTTCTGATTTTTTATTTTAAATGAATTTTATGACTTTTTCTGCACTTATTTATATCTTATCTCCTTATTTTGACATAATGAAGTATGTTAGATGCATTGAATGGGCGTACAACTGTCATATAAATGTTAAATGTGATATTTTTGTGCATGGCATGCTTGTTATATGTTTAAAAACTTTTTTTTTAATTCAGAATTGTCTAATTTAATGGATTTTCCCGTTTAATGTTTATCTTCAAAATACAGCTCATTACTTTATATAGGAAGAAAAAATAACCCATTATTTATGTTTAATCTAATAAATATTAATAAATACATTTCTATACGAAAATTGTTTTCTTTCTTATTTACGTGATGCCTTTCACAACCCTATTTCAATCATGTTTCAAATTTCTTGCTATATTTAATTGTTTGGTACATATCTCTGTGGTATGAAGCAATGAATGCCATAGACGACAGGCGTCTCAGGATTCAGTTTAATTGCAAAATAATTCTATTGCCGACTTCGTATGCAACAGTCTAAATAGATTCGAAATTGATGGCTACATGTTATCTTTGTTCTTCTCAATACTATTAAGAGTATAGTTTGACTAATGCATACGAAGTTGGCAATAAAATTATGTTGGTCAATTATTACTTTCACATCGTGATGACGTGAACGCCATTTTATCTTGGCAACGTTGCCAGCTATATGCGATTGATATTGCTATCTATGACATTCATAAAGTCCATACGCAGTATTTATGCCACCCTAAGGAAAGAAGTAAACACTCATGTAATGTCCTTCTTTTTTTATTACAAAAATAAAAAATAATTGAGAATTATTATAAGAAAGGAGAAATAAAATTTGTTGTTATATATTTTTCATTTCCAAAAATTTTAATTAGTGTCTACCTGATCCAATTTTGAACAGAAAATTTAAAAAAATCAATAAAAAATTTTTCTTAGAACCCTATCGCAGCGCCATTACCTGGTCCAATTGTAAATCTAAACAATTCGGGGACCCACTCAAACACACAAAATATTTCATAAATATTGGTCCGGTGGTTCAGGAGTAATTCACACACGTACAGAAGAATTATATATATCAAGACAGATATATAATTTGTATTACAAAGATGTAAAATTTCCAACAACTATTGTTCTATTACATTTGTTTAAAACATTATGATGATCATGGCTTCATAACACACATTGTGTGTGCCACCATACGAAAAATGTGTAAAATGCCAAGAAAGTTATATCTGTCGACGATGTATTGAGGGTCCTTGAATGAAATAGATAGTAGGTCATCGTAGAGGGCAGCACTAGTCAAATCTATTGCAAAACCCCACAATGTTAGAAATAGTCTACATTGTCTCACTCAGAATATTGACACAATCTCTAAATTTATCATGGGGTCAATCCGACGTTGTAGGTAGAGTTAGAATCAACATTTCGCGTAAAATCATTTAAAAATAGTCAATTGTGGGGCCATGAAAATGGCCACATAATAGAGGCAGGTCCCTACTGTGTCTGTTCACGCATACGCGCAGGCACACGCGCACGCACACGCACCTCTCCACAACTCATAAGCGCACCCCCAGGCTCTCTTCTAGAGCTCTGGATGTGACAGAACCACAGAGCCCTTTTATTTGGAAAGATTCTTGGAAGGCTTTGTCAAAATAAAATAGCTGATCAGCGAATTTGTCGAGATTTAATCATTTTTCGGCGAAATCATTTGGGGAAATAATGACAGAAACAAACTCCGTACAATTTTGCTCAGAAATTTTGGTAATACTTTTATGAGATACTAAATATTTTTATAATGGGGAATACTTTTTATGAATAGTAATTTTTGCTAAAATCCCGTGGTCAACATAAAGGGCGTTTCAATAAAAGTGCACTGAAATTGCGCGTCACGTTGGCTGTCATGGAGGTCACGTGATTATGATAGGTATGACAGGTCTATAGGAGAGAGGTGGGAGTTAATAAACATGGAGGGATATACGATTGAACAACGCGTCTTTATTGTTAAACACCTTTACCAAACTGGTCAAAGTTTGATTAGCACTATTTTTAACATGCGTTCAATTCTCAGTGGCAATAATGTTCTTATTCATCTATATGAAACGATAATTCCCAAAATTTGAAAGCACTGGTACTTCCAAAGGTCTACATAATAACTTATAATTAACAACTTGTAATAACATCATAATTATTTCAATGCTTTGCTGCAGAGAGCCATGTTTTATCGAACCTTGAAATATTGCCCTTTTGTTAAATCACGCTTCATACTAAATAATTTCTCAATGTCAATATTTTTCCACTGACGTTCTTCGCTTGCGTCCTTTATACATAAACAGTTCCTTTACTTGCTGCATTACCTTTTGACCTATGTCGTCACTTGCATGAGGGATGTAAATTAAGTGTACCTACTGGTAGAACAAAGTTTCCCCGCTTTGCATAATTATTTACAAAAAATAATCTGAAATACGTAAATTATTTTTTAAAACAATCTTTTTCCGATCGTGTGTCGCTGATTTCTTCACGCACATTATTAAGGTTAATTCTATACATGGAAACTGTAATGGGCGGTATAAATTACGGGAATTGTAGACTTGGGGAGAGTACGAGCTTCAGGTCAACAGTTTATACGGCTATAAAATTAACAAAGTATTTATTCGTCGTAATTTTAAACGTAATTACATCAATTTACCTTCTATTCATTTAGGTTGGCAACGTTCTCGACGCAATTATAGTCTTTCACCATAAATGGGCGACGTCGCCAAATCATGACATTCCCTTACGTTTACCCGAATAGCCAGATCTGCTGACACCGGTTGGCAGCAGATTCGCTGCCCTTTATGTCTAAATGTGTAGAGAGAGAGGGAGAGGGAGAGGGAGAGGGAGAGGGAGAGGGAGAGGGAGAGGGAGAGGGAGAGGGAGAGGGAGAAGGAGAAGGAGAGGGAGAGGGAGAGGGAGAGGGAGAGGGAGAGGGAGAGGGAGAGGGAGAGGGAGAGGGAGAGGGGAGAGAGAGAGAGAGAAGAAAATTTGGCGTGGGGTAAGAAACGAAAACATTTTCCTTACTGGCGCTTCATACATTATAAATTCTACATTTTTAAAATACAAATTACTGATTATTGGAACTCTGCGAAATTTGTGAAATATGGAATTATTGCCTTGCAGCGTTATTCTAGTTACTTTTAAGTCATACTTTACCCAATTCGGGAGGTCACTACAATTTGTAACCCTGGAAACCTTTAATTTTATTGCTTTCTCCAATTGGCTCTTTTTCAATTAGCAAAAATTTTGTAGATCAAGAGTAAAGGGTTCTTCTACTATTGATTTGGGTATTTTCGTCATCGTTTCCAAAATAATGTTTCAAGAGGCTGGCTGCAGATCGCTATTTGTCAGCCAGCTTTCTTAACACTGAGTTAACTACACGTGACACCTTATCTACTTCAATGAACGTTTCGGCAGCGTTGTTTGGTGCCGTCGTCAGCAAAATCAGTATTTTGACATAGTCCCATTGGATTATATAGTTATCCGTTTTTAGAATATTAACTGTCAATTTTGATTTGTCTGGGTGATCTCTCCTAACATTGTATTGATTTTATTTTAAGAAAAAGAAAGAGCATTTTCTTTGCACTTTGGTTAACAATAAACACGAAATCATTACGTGATCCTCAATCTTGATAAAACTGCTCTAATTTCAACTAATACGGTAGCAGATATTGCTGCCAAAACCTTCATAGAAGCGGATAAGGCGTCACGTATTGTTGGGCAACATCAGTGTTGATGAGGAATGTTGACTGACAAATAGCGATCTATTTCTGTATTTGATTTGAAACTATTTGAAACTACACTAATTTTTTTTAAATACCCAAATCAATCATGGCACTACAGAAGAACCCTCCTCAACATAATTTTCTTCATTATCAACAGGAAAGAGATTTACAATCCTATTCAGGAATTCAAATTTCTTTTTGCATAATGTTTTGTTATGGTCTATTAATTATCTTTCTATCAAAATAAAGGAGTTTACTATCTTATATGAGGTATTCATATAATGAGTTATGGTTTTCGGACCAATTTTCGGAATTTGAGATAGTTTTGAGAATGTTTGTGTATGTATATGTATATATATATGTATATATATATATATATATATATATAATGTTATGAATCCTTTCGGCGCTGCCCGTTTTGTCGCCGAGGCCGGGCCTGGCTGCCGACCTTCAGGAGGCGATACGATCATCAGCTGACGCGGCTGGAGTCCGGGGAACCACCGAGGAGTCGCCGGGATTCCTAGAGGCGGAATTCGGTGGACGGCGACGGGACGGGAGGCGGAGAGGGAAGTCGGGATCAATTCAGAGAGAAAGACAGACGTGCGCGCTTTTGTACGCTCTCGGCTTTTCACATATTTTCCAATAATAAAAACTTTTGGTGAATACGCGTAACTTAAATTTAACAATCAGAAGTGGGATCTGAAACTCAGTGCACGAGACATTAGTGCAAGTGCAGAGTGCAGCCTGCAGGACGGTGCCGCCGTCGAGACGCCGCATCCGGAACTCCTGTGGGAGCGCCGCGACGCCACGACGCCAGCCGGTGAGTATCCAAGCCTCTTTTCTATTGAGAACTTTCGGTCGGCAATCGGTTCGTTCTGGTCTGTCAGAACTATTAACTAATTAAATTAATTGTATCTTGAACAATTGCGAATAAACAATGAGTGCGTCGAAAAGTAGATCGCGTTCGAAGCGCCCCAGCGCAAGGCGTCATAAACGCGCGCGAAGTCCGAGCCCCGACGTAAATATTGCATTAATAGAACGAAGACTTCGACTTCTTGAGAGGATGGCACATGAGTCGTCGGATTCGCCGACGTTGCCGACACAATTTTTAAATGAAGCTGTGTCACGTACGTCTTACGGAGGTTCTCCGTCGCGCACACCTCCCGCGAGTCCCGCGTCGCGCCCGAGAAGAAATGTCGACGTAGAAGAACAGCGCAGTTCCACGCGTGACTCTTGCGGTTCGAGATTCACAGGTCGCTTAGAACTGATTCCAACTTTCAATGGTTCTACCGACGGTATGACGATAAATCAGTGGCTAAATAAAATAAACTCCGTTAGCAAAGTGTACAATTGGGACGACCAAACAAAAATATTTTGCACTATCGCGCGCTTAACGGACAATGCAAGGTCCTGGTACGAATGCCTGACGGATACACCTGAAACGTGGCAGGAATGGGAGCAAAGGTTACAACGTTCTTTTCCTCCGTTCAAGGGCATTGCAGCAAAGCTTAAGGACTTTGTGAACATCGAAAGACGACATGAACAAAATCCTATTGAGTTTTATTATGAAAAACTACGTGTTGGCAGACACTGCAACCTTCCTGATGAAGTTATTGCCGATGTAATAATTGCTACAATGAATAATAACTTATTAAAAGCCAGCGCCCAAGCAGCAAAGTGTACAACACTAGATAAATTACTGGAATTTCTCTCGGAATCTGATTACGGAAGTAGTGTATCTGATAAAAGCTTTAAACCTAAACGTCCTACTGGTGACTTTAGTGAAAAACCAAGACGCATGAACTATTTCAAATCTGCAGGTAATAAATCCGGTCGTGAGGGAAACGGTGCAAGAAGGACAATAACTTGCTTTTATTGCAAAAAAGAGGGCCACATTAAAGAAAACTGCCTAAGGAGAAAATCAGATCTAAGTACTAAAAGGATTAACACGATTTCTACAGGCGATAAGAAGTACCATATCGAGGCACAAGTAAACGATGGGACAGTATCCGCCTACGTCGATTTTGGGAGTGCGTGCAACATAATGAAGCTGAACACAGCAATAGGCCTAAAATTGCCAATAGACACCAGTAAACGAATAACGATGTTGGGATTCGGAGGTGCCGCAGTTACATCAATAGGACAGACAAATGCTCGTTTAAAAATTGACGAAGTTGAACGATCTGTACCTATTGCAGTCGTCAATAACGAGGTTCAAGAGATGGATTTGCTCGTTGGACAACCATTTACAGAATTAACAGATGTTTTAACCATTAAGATTGGAGAATCTTTGAAGTTCCATAATCGCACCAATGAGGAATTGTGACAATTACCCTCTGTAATCACACAAATTGCAAAATACCCAATTACTACTGAAGAAGAAACCCAATTACTTCCTGGAATTAATAAGATTCGGGTATATTCCCAAGTGAATCATGCAAATTTGATAATAAAGTCCTCCGAACAACACCGTGATGGGTCAATCATCGTAATTCCATCGAAACGTTTGGAAATCAATCATGAACGAGCAGTACTTACTGTTGTAAACCTAGGCAAAACACCAGTGACTTATAAAGCAGGCGAATGTGTCGCTCGAGGTGTGGTGGATGAATCGGCATCAGAGGATAGTTTAAGGATACCCGGTGCTTGGGGACATTCTATTGAGCAACGACTTCAGGTCTTATTAGACAAATATAAAACTTGTTTTTCTGAAAATATGTCTGCGCTAGGACAAACTAGTGTTGAACTAGAAATAAAGTTAACAGATGACAAACCTGTGTGTTACCGGCCTTACCCCATATCATATCACGAACGCGAAATAGTCCGGAAAATAGTGAATGACCTTCTTAATAACAAAATAATAGAGCCTACTATTTCTCCATATGCTAGTCCAATTTTGCTTGTTAAAAAGAAGACAGGTGACATGCGGATGTGTGTGGATTATAGAAAATTAAATGCAATCACGATACGAGATAAATATCCGTTGCCAAGGATAGAAGATCAACTAGAAAGGTTAGCTGGTAATACGTGTTTCACTACCTTGGATTTAACAGCTGGATATCATCAACTCAAGGTGGCTAAGGATAGCAGGCCTTACACTGCCTTCGTTACACCTGATGGTCACTACCAGTACCGAAGAATGCCATTCGGATTGACCAACGCTCCGAGTGTATTCCAGCGCGCCATCAACGAGATATTAGGCGACCTCAGATTTAGTTACGCCCTGGCTTATCTTGACGATGTGTTAATAATATCTCATGGACCTGAAATGGGCTTAGAGAGATTGGAGATTGTGTTGCAGAAATTTAAGACTGCAGGTCTTACGTTGAACAAGAATAAATGTTCCTTTTTAAGCCCCGAAGTTGACTACTTAGGCTACACGATCCGTAACAACGAACTACGACCATCATCTATAAAAGTAAACGCAGTGCGGACCTTTCCAAGGCCGGAAAATATTCATCAGGTACGACAGTTCCTAGGCTTGGCTTCTTACTTTCGAAAATTTATTGAAAAATTCGCAGCGAAAGCTAAACCTCTGACACGGTTAACCAAGGCAAACATTGAGTGGAACTGGGGTGAACAAGAAGAAGCAGCTTTTGAGATAATAAAACACGATTTGACCAGCGATCCTGTTCTTGCACTCTACGACCCTAATTTGGATACTCAGTTACACACCGATGCCAGCAAAATAGGCCTCGGTGCAGTTTTGCTGCAAAAACAGACGGACAACAACTGGAAGCCAGTCGCTTACATGAGTCAGCAAACTTCGGAATGCGAATCACGTTACCACAGTTACGAACTAGAAACACTTGCAGTTGTCGTAAGTGTGCGTCGATTTCGTAATTATTTAGTGGAAAAAAATTTACGGTTGTGACTGACTGTAACGCCTTACGTTTGACATGGACAAAAAAAGACCTGCATGCTCGAGTAGGAAGGTGGTATCTAGAACTACAGGAATATGATTTCGACGTTCAATATCGACCTGGAACACAAATGAAACACGTAGACGCTCTTAGTCGAAAACCAGTGCACGTCAATTTGATCAGAGAAACCGACTGGCTGCATTGTGTACAGCTACAAGATGAGGAATGTCAACAGCTGAGGACACAAATCACCGATGGTACCGCCGAACATCACTTCAAAATTATAGACAACAAAATTTGCATCGAAATAAATAAAGAAGATAAGCTATTTATCCCAAAAGATGTTCGTTGGAGGATCGTTAAACAATACCATGACGACAATGGACATCCAGGACTACGAAAGACTCTGGAAGCAATATCTACCAAGTACTGGTTTACCAAAATGAAGGAGTTTGTCGTAAAGTATGTGAACGCTTGCATACCATGTTTATGTGCGAAACGACCGACCGGCAAACGTCGTGGACGCCTACATCCTATACCTAAATTCGACAAACCTTTTCACACCATCCATCTAGATCATTTAGGGCCGTTCTGTAAGAGTCCTAATGACAATAACTATGTGTTAGTAGCTGTAGACGCTTTCACAAAGTTCACGTGGATTGAAGCTGTCCGAGACACTAGCACCAAACCAGTGATCGAATGTTTGAGACTATTAATGAAATTTTACGGGCACCCTGTAAGGATAATTACGGACAGGGGAAAAGGTTTTACTAGCAAGGAGATGGCAGATTTCTGCCAGAAGGAAAACATTCAACATGTTTTAAATGCCATAGCTTGCCCGAGGAGTAACGGTCAAGTTGAGCGATTCAATCGCACTATCCTTAGCGCGTTAACTGCGGCTATTGGTGAAGAACATGGCTCATGGGAGAGTAAGATATCGGAAGTACAACGCGGTATAAATATGACTGTATGCGCGAGTACGGGTAAAACTCCTTGTGAACTTGTGTATGGTTTCCGCCCTAAATTAAGATACGATGTATGTTTACCGAGTGAATCGGGTGTGGACAGACTAGACGAATTAGACAGAATCCGTAATTAGGCTTCGGGTAAATTGGTAAAGACTGCAAACGCTATGAAAGTGCGGTACGATCGTAATCGTTTGGACGCCGTCAAATTCCAAGAAGGAGATATGGTCATGGTGGAGAGGACGCCCATCGTCAAAGGTCTTACCAGCGGGAAATTGGTCCAAAGGTACATTGGTCCAGTACAAGTCAAAGAAGTCCTGCCAAACGACCGCTACCGTGTCCAGTCCTTGTCCAGTGACCTCAGACGATTTAGAGGAGTAGTTGCGAGTGACAAGATGAAACTCTATAACATCCAGAAAATGAGCTAAAGGTTAGTGATATCCGTACACGAGCAGCTCCAGTTGAGCCCTAGTTTCTGTCGAGCCGCTCCAGTTGAGCCCTAGTTTCCGTCGAGCCGCTCCGGTTGAGCCCTAGCTGCTGTCGAGCCGCTCCGGTTGAGCCCCAGCTCCTGTCGAGCCGCTCCAGTTCAGCTTAGCTCCCGTCGAGCCGCTCCAATTCAACTTAGCTCCTATCGAGCCGCTCCAATTCAACTTTAGCTCCTGTTGAGCCGTTCTCTGCAGCTCATTTGGAATCTGATTGGTGACATCTTGTGTTCTATATAACATTTCACAATATGTGGTAACTGGGCTGCGTGCTGGCTGACCACTGGCATTATTTCACAATATGTGGTAACTGGGCTGCGTGCTGGCTGACCACTGGCATTATTTCACAATATGTGGTAACTGGGCTGCGTGCTGGCTGACCACTGGCATTATTTCACAATATGTGGTAACTGGGCTACGTGCTGGCTGACCACTGGCATTATTTCACAATATGTGGTAACTGGGCTGCGTGCTGGCTGACCACTGGCATTATTTCACAATATGTGATAACTGGGCTGCGTGCTGGCTGACCACGGGCATTATTTCACAATATGTGGTAACTGGGCTACGTGCTGGCTGACCACGGCTGTTGACTTTAGGGTAACTGGGCTGTGCTCAGTTATGAGTTATAGTAAAGACAATTGAGTTGTTTGATTAATTGATATCATGAAACTCGATATGAACGAATAAAATATCAATGGTGTTTATTTTACATTATATTTTCTTTGAATATTAAGTACTCTGTGCATTACTGAAAAAGAAAATGAAGGATTGCTGCCGTAATTGGAAAAACTGACAAACCGTTTCTGCTGTTGAATTTGTCTAATTTCAGAACCAAATTAGTCCAGTAAGGATTGGCCCCGAGACGTGTCCAACTCAGGATGGCCGAATGTTATGAATCCTTTCGGCGCTGCCCGTTTTGTCGCCGAGGCCGGGCCTGGCTGCCGACCTTCAGGAGGCGATACGATCATCAGCTGACGCGGCTGGAGTCCGGGGAACCACCGAGGAGTCGCCGGGATTCCTAGAGGCGGAATTCGGTGGACGGCGACGGGACGGGAGGCGGAGAGGGAAGTCGGGATCAATTCAGAGAGAAAGACAGACGTGCGCGCTTATGTACGCTCTCGGCTTTTCACATATTTTCCAATAATAAAAACTTTTGGTGAATACGCGTAACTTAAATTTAACAATATATATATATGTGCCCGACCTTTTTTCAGGAACTGTAAATAGTGAAAAGTTGCATAGGGCATATAGGGCCCACTAAAGGGCTTCTCTTTCACAGGGAAGGAACTGACAACTCCCGCCACTATATCTTCGGTGCTGCCAGAACCATAGAAGCTAGGGTGATTCCAAACTTAGCCGAGGGGGGAGGAAAGAGGACGATCTTGGCGATTTGCTCCGCATACCTACCGTATGATTCGAGAGAACCATCGCCAACTAAGAAATTGTTTGAACTTCAAGAATACGTGGAAAGTGGATCCCACTGATTATGGAGTGTAATGAAAGCTCGCATCACGTAATATGAGGGCAGCAACACAAACCAAAGTCTACTAGAGTATCTTAGCATCATGTACCTGGGGATACATAACAGAGGTAGCAGGATAGAGGACATCAGATGAACCGACTGTGGCATATCGTCGATACATTCCCATTAAGCTGAAAGGATTATACGGAGCCTCCAACCGATGTGACTTTCGCAACCTAAGGAACACGGATTGGAAGAAATACAGTGACCTTCTGAAAGAAAACCTGAAAAATGATGCAGGAACCTGTAGAAAGATGTATGACATCGAGAACCTGTCGTAGAGGCTTAGTGAAAGTATGAATCTAGCCTTAGAGAGCAGTTGCCCCCTACAATGCTTGGAGGCACCCGGGAAACCAAGTGGTGAAATCGGGAGGTAAAAAAGCAGCGTGGAAATACACGTAGGCTCCTTAATAGAGCCACGTGGATAAAGCAAACGGAGAGCTGGGCAAAGCATAAGAGGCCCCAGAAACTTTAAAAGACCTTCATTAAGAGAACCAAGAGGGACAGCTGGAGGCTATTCTGTGAAAGCATAGAAAATATACCGATTTCCGTCAAGCTACAGAAGGTTCTAATGGGATCTTCTGTAACAAGAACGCGAGTACTTCAACTATCCTCAGGGGATTATGCTAGCGACCAGGAGGAGAATCTCAGGGAGCTAATCAAAGCACATTTTCCAGGAAATGTCATCATTATCGACTAGCAGGATGTTGAAGGGGAAACATCGAGCCTGACTTGGAGACGGCTACTTGTCTCAGGAAAGTTGTCACTATGGACCGATAAGATGGACTATCGAATCTTTCTAACCATTCAAAGGATAAAACTAACAATTAGACCGCAAAGAATTACAGACCGATCAGTGTAACGTCTTTTTACTGAAGACACTGGAGAGACTGGTTGATGTGCCCGTGTGGGAAGAGGCATTAGTTAGTAAACCTCTTCACCTCAACCAGCATGCCTACCAGAATACAAAATCCACTGAAACAGCCCTCACACTCTTGTTAACCGAGTGGAAGAATCACTAGCACGAATCCCGATGCTATCGTACAGGTGGCAACTGAACATGAAATCAATCCCTCCCATAGAATGGAGTCGAGACATATTGAGCCTTCGGACCATCACAGCACTGATGGGGATAACCTTCATCAGCATCAAGACACAGCAAGAATGCCCACAGGAGGGGGTTCTATCTTCGATCATCTGGTGCCTTGTCTTCGACTCTACTGAGCAAACTGAATGCTTAAGAGGAAATATGCGCATACAGTTATGTGGATGATCTTGTACACAGTCGGACAAAACAGGAGCGTATCTAAAGTGATCTGGATACCATATACAAATGGTATCGGAGGACAAAACAGGATACCAATCCCGACAAAACACTGAAGGCTCCGTTCATCAATAAAAGAAGAGTGCAGTGGGAAGCTCCACTGTTCGATTGGCACACCAATACGGGCCGCCGGGGAGGTAAAGTATCTGGGCGTGAAAAGTGACTATTGGTAAAAAATTGCGCCTCCCGCCTGGAGTCATGATGTGGCTGTAGAAGGCAATTACGAGACCTATGTTCACCTACCCCAAAACCTAACGCCTTAAAAGATAACTGGGAAACGCCGGAGAACATAATCAAAAAACATGGGCTGATTTGGTTCCCGAACGGATCACATACAGAGCGAGGCTCTGGAACAGGTAATTCATGAATGATACCTCGAGTATCAAGAAGTAATACCATACTTCTACGACTTTTCAAGCCAGAGAGCGAAAGTGGGAGATCCACGCGATACTTGCTTGCGCACAAGAAAACCTCGATAAGGGATATCGTAATCAAAGCTTAGACATAAAAGCCATGGCATAAGAGCATTGACGGGAACAAGCGGGAGGATCGATGGCCCGGCTGGAGGCGGAAAGTTTCCTAATTGTGCCCGACCAATTTCGATCCGTACACGACCAAAGGTGCATACAGTGGGATACTCAGAAGGCGCCTTCAGGAGGAATTTTAAGAACAAAGACGTCAACTAGCTGAGTTCCGACAATCGAAGACTATTTGGAGTTACCTGATCAGGAGAAGACGAAGGAACTGTGATCTGACTGGACACTGTGTGTTAATCTTACACAACCTGACGCTGAGAGAGGACTCAATGTGCAGGTTTTGCTGGAAGGTGGATGAAGCCTGCAGAAGCTAGATTGACTATCTTTGGGGGCTGACAGGATCTCCTCAGCAGAGGCGATGCGATGAATCTGACAGTGGGAAACATAAGTACCTTGATATGGAAATTGCAACTAGGGTGAGATATCTGCGTCGGGGCTGACACAATGGTCTCCAGTCTGTGTCGCCCGAGGGCATCCCAGCTTTCATTAATTCATTAAATCATTAGGCTTTACATCTGACATACAAAATGAATGAATATCAATAATTTTTATTTCAAACATTATTTTCTAAGCGCTTTCTAAAGAGCATTTTACTCTTGAGCACCTTGTTTTTCTTCATTTTCTTAGAAACAGCTATAGTTTTAAATTTGACTTACCTTTCGAGTACTTATAATTATTGGGGGAAACGGTTTTTCTAAAACCGCTGAAAGGGCGCTTTACAGCGGGAATTTTTTAATTTTTCTTAATTTTTTCCTAAATGTCTTTAGCGATTTATTTTAAACTTCGAATTTGACTTACTTATTTAATATCTATAACTTTCACTTAACATTTTTTTTTCTAAAATCGCCCTAAAGGACACTTTACTACTAAGAGTGTTTAGTTTTTTTTAAATTTTCTCCAAAACATCTCTAGAGTGACTTCTTTCAAATAGGGTATCTATTGAGATATATCTAATAAATATAATTTTCATTTAAAATATTTTTTGTAATATGCCCTGAAGGGTGTCTATGAGAATTTCTTGTAAACATATATACAGAATGTGCCTCATATCAGAAAGTTATAAGATGGACATACCGCCAATTTTTTACTCAATATTTGAGACAAAATAAATGACTGCCAAAATAACAAGGTAATTGCCTGCTATTAAATTTGATAAATTGGCTCAGTTCCATGAACCAGGACGAAATCCGTACTTAAAGTAAGAAATGTATAGGATGATGAGCTAAATAACTTGAAAATTAACTGTTAGATCAATGTAACAGAAATCAACCATAAACATTAATTAGAAGAAAACAGATAAAGTGATGTAGGGAAATTAGATGGGAATTAAAAGAGCAAGAAAGGTAGATAAAAAAACTGAAATATAGATACAGCAAAGAAAATGGAAAACTGGTGAGTAATAAAACTGGACGAAGACTGGTAAGTAATAAAACTAGTAATAAAAGGTAAGTAAAAGTAAGTAAGTAAAAAGTAATAAAAGTAAGTATCGCTACTATCTTTCTACACTGAAAAACCCACAAGGGGATCAGGTTCAATTAGTGAAATGGTTTAACGTATACTTCAAATTTCTTAAGTTTTAGGGATGGATATAAAGGTTCAATTAGAAATAAATAATTTATTGTCTCCAAGAAGGGTAATCACTGTGTGTATAACATTAGGTAGATGTTTGTAACACCTCACAGCTATATAATTAATAACATGGATTCACTTATACATTAACTATTTGAAAATGTATGTTATTTGTTATCTTATCTTAACAATAAAAAACGTTCTTCAAAAGCATAATTCATTTTCTGTATTCAAGAAATAGAAAAAAAAATATTCTTCAAAAGCATAATTCATTTTCTGTATTCAAGAAGTAGAAATCCTTTATGAAAAAACCTAATAGTTGTAATTAAAAAAAATGCTTTGGCATAATATATATTGAAAATGTACACCTACGAAAATAAAACTAAACGAAATATAAATCTTTTATACAAAACAAATCTAGAATTCATTGGGTAATATTTTATACATTAATTGGATAATTGGAATATTTAAACATAATTCAATGGATTCAATGATCGCAAATTTAACCATCTACACTGATAACAATGTAAATTTTGATGCCTTAACACAATACTAAACAATTTAAACGAGATTGTAATATTCGAAACTAGAATTATTTCGAGTTCAAAAGTAAAAACAAATTAGGTAAGTTTGAAAAACTAAAAAAGTAAGTTCCTAGTATTCGCAAAACCAAAAATAAATGTCGAGGCATCAAATAAGATACGTATATGCGTATACAAGAGGACTGGCCCGTTTTTAACACCTAAATAATTATTTTTCGTCCATTTTCACTAATCTACAACACAGAAGCCTCCGCTGCACGAGTAGTGGGATTATTGTTGTTATTAGCGGAAGCGGCAGCGAGTTCTCCGGCATGGCTAGAACAGTAGAATTTCTTATGCGCTATGAAAGTCGAATAATAGTTGAAGTAGATGTCGCAAGACTTGCAGTATTTAGCCCCAGGCCTGGCGGCCTCCCGCAGGATCTCCTCCTCGGAGGATTTACTGTTAGGAATATCGGCGAACGGAACCTCTTCCTTTATGACCGGCTCATCCCCCTGCGCTATGATCACCTCCGGTTCTATGGCCTCCTTCTTCACCACGATCTCTTCCTCATCGTCGAGGACCGGCATCGATTTGTGGCACGTTTTCTCGTCCGACCCGTTCACAGGTATCGTCTCTTCTGACTCATGGACGAGCTTTAGGTGTCGGATGACATTCGCCTTGAAGACGGAATTGTAGGAACATTGGGGACACTGGTGGGGCGGTTCCGCTAGGTTCTCGGGGGCCGGTGACACGGAGTTGTCTTCGGAAGGGGCGCTCAAGGATGGCCCCATGTTTATCTCTACAGTGTTCGCGCTGTCGTCCTCCAAGATATAGCTGATGTACTTCTCTTCCTGCAAATAAGAACGAAATAAACGATTGGAAAGGATATGGCATTATAAAGGGGTAAAATGCAGTAAAGCCTAAGGCTGTTCGATACTTGGTGTATACAACTGAATTCCGCTAGATGTCGCTCGAGACAGAAATCGTGCAAAACAAAGTAATTAATTTCCGCCCACTTTGAGATATCCGATTATAAGCCGTTTCGACAGGTAGGTAGGCACAGATATTTATTATGTTTTATGTTTTATGTTTTGTTTTATTTTAGCCACGTAAATATCCGTTGAGCCGCCATTTATGTCGAAGAACAATTGACAGTGATTGGAAAATATGTAGTAATACACAAGTTGTGGGGTATGATGCAAAAATAAAGTCAATCCATATTCTTAATATCTACACCCTTCAAAAACTACATATATTTTACTTCCGTATATTTCTGTTACTAATTAATATATTAAATGCTGGTTACCCAGTTTTCGCTGGGTGAATTCAGAAACCATTACAACTTAAAAACATTTTAGTAATTTAATTTATGGGCCAATATAGGTTGTAATTGTTATATTTTATTTCAATTCTAATATATGTTTGAACACTTGTAAATAGGTTTATGTTATGGGAAGTAACGATAATACTAGCTACTATTAATATGAAAATGAAAACGATTAATTCGATCATCAGTGGAGTTTCTTGCTCCAAAAGATTACAGATGTAAGAGTTTTGACTTCGGTTAACATAGGCACAGATGGCAGACATGTATCAGGCAAATTAAGAGCAGGAATCCCATTAAACGAATAGCGACCACACATGAAATTAAAAAAAATTGAACATAGAATCACTGAGTCAATAAAGTACGAAGAAACTCTATTCGCATCGATGCACACATTTTAGCTCCTAAAACACTATACATACATGAGAATCCTCACACAGCGTGAAATCAACTAAAAAATAATACGGGGCCAAGGAAGCCATGTGGATATAGCCATATAGAAACGAATTTAAAATACAATAGCCTCCCAACACCAGGGAAGCGATATAAACGTAAGGAACACTGTGGGAAAGGGAAAATAAAAGAAGAATATTAGCAAAGGTTTAGTAATGAAATTGGCAGATATGTACGGGGCCCAAAAACGCACCTGGAAACTAACCAGAGGCATCAAAAGAGGCACAAATGAGATAATACAACTAAGAACAACACTAGAAGAAACGTGCAGCAAAAATTAAAGACCTTTATACACATACGGGACATCAAATGGACCTGCCACAATCGAATGCAACAAATGACACCGTAGAAGACAGTGTAAAAATCTTACAAAAGCAATCATGTCAAACATCAAGGATGCTTAAAAAATAGAAAATCTAAAAACGATGACAGAATTCCAAATAAACCGGTTCACTAACGCGGAATAAGACTGCTGAGCATCTCACTGAAGCTGTTTACAAAGATCCTAGCTGATGAAGTAGCAGCAATAGTTCCTATTAGATCCATCATTAGATCGGTTCTGACTCTAACTCTGTACCATTTATAATGGGAGAACTAATAGAAAAATCCTTAGAGTACAACATACGTGCATACCTCTGCTTAATAGGTTTGATAAGACCATTTGGCAAAGTATAACTGATAGCTGTAATCGACATACTGGATCACTCATTGCTAGTACTCAGTTCAGGCACAGTAGCACTAGTACTGAGTACTGGTAGTGAGTACTAGTACTGTACTCATGCTAGAGCATCACTCCCTTTTAATTCTCTCTTATTTAACGCTACTCTATGCAGACGATGTCGTTCTTATCGCAGAATCAGACCTCCAAAGAATGCTTCACGTACTTAACAAGAAGACTGAAGAACTGAATTAGAAGAAATATATTACTACATCAAAGAAGTTCGTAAAAGATGACGCAACAGCTGGCAATCGACATTCCAAAAACTGAACCGAAACTGAATACGTGGAACGCCTAACAAAAGAAGAAGAAGGAGAATACTAGCAGTAAAAATCACTTCATTCCTGGTTTTCGCTAATTTCGATAGCAATAGGTCATTGTGGAGAGTAACACGGCAAGACTTCGGAAAAATGTGAATGCGTCAATGTCGTTTTCGAGTCCCTAGATGCCAAAACAACCCAGCGGTTACCCATATATGGATGGTATGTAATGTGTATATATATTAAACAAAATTTGCAAATAATAGAAGGTATATTTTTGACTAATTAAAATGAAACTCGACACAAAAAAATTTCCGTAAATATTTCGGTTAAATTCGTTAATGAGCCAAATCGGCCCTGTAAAACCATAATGGCAGCCTTTCAAATTATTAAATAAAAATTCGTAACTGTTTAGTTTTCGACCTGACGTAGGAATATTGACAAGTTTATTCTAGACCTTAAAATGTTGTAGAACTTTTGAACTTAACATTTTTTGAAATAAGTTACGCAAACAATGAATTTGCGGAAAAATTAAAAATTCCACATTATTAAGCTTATTTTAATAGTTACTGAGGAGAGTAGCATGACGGGACTTCGGAAAGACAGTAGTAGTTTCTAGTTTCTTAATAGTTCCATATGTGAACTTATTTCTATAACTGGGTCTATATAATTCTTGATCCAACACCCCAGATATTTAAAATTCTCGACGTTTTTGATAATGCTGTCATTCACGTTAGGACGTTTTGGAGATAATCATGGTTTTGATTTTGTCATGTTGATGTTTAGGGCATAATTCAACATGTGATAAAATGGGTTCAGAGCAAGAAGAAACCAAAGGGAATTCCAACGAGTCCCTTATAATAACAATAGATTCAGTCTTAGTAATATTGTTACTGTAATTAAGTTGTAGGTTCGTTTCTTTATTTCGAGTAGTTTCCAAGTATTATTTTTATTAAATTAACCAACCTGTAAATCTGGAGACCTCTTATCGAAGTGCATCCGAATATGTGTCCTCATCCCTCTCAGCGTATTCCCCTTGTACCTGCAGATCGTACATCGATAGGCCTTGACCCCGGTGTGCGACTCCATGTGCCTCTGAGCAGCGCTAGCCGTGGGGCTGATGGTGTCGCAGCAGGGACACTTCCAGCCCGCCACCGCTGTCTGCGGGACGCACTGGTGTCCGGGCTCGGCGATCCCTCTACACTTTCCGCACTTTCTCAAATCCGCCTCTCCTCGCTTCAGGCAATAATAAGCCTGATGGGCGTTTAGGTTGTCCAACGAGGTGAACTTGATGCCGCATGCGAGGCATATGAGCTGCTGGTACTGCCCCGCGGGGCTCGTCGTATCGGCGCTCCTCGGACTGATCGGGGGACTGCCTGGCGCCTTTACGCCGTCCTCATCCTGGGACCTCGCGGAACAGTAGTGCTTCTTGTGGATGACGTAGTTTTCATGCTTGCAGAACACGATGTTACAGTCCTTGCATTTTGACACACCCTGTTTGACAAGCACCTGAGGCATGACTGGGGGCAGGGCCGGGATCTCTCCGAGTCTCATTTGCACCTCGGGGGAGAACAGTGGTAAACCACCTCGGGCGAGAAGAGGGTGGAGTGCGGGAGGTATGTCAAACTGAGGAGGTAACGGATTCATCTCTGGGCTCGTCCTGGATTTGTCCGCTCCCGGTGTCGACCTCGGAGCAGGGCGCGGGCGTTTCGGGCTGTTACTCCTCGATGTCTCCTCGCATTTCCTCTTGGGTGAAATACTCGACGGAGACGAGTTAGATCTTAAAGCAGGGACGACAGGTGATGATCCTTCGATTCCCTCGGGGGTAGGAGAACGTTTCAGGTTCTCCTTCTCGTGCTCGTCGCCGAGATCGATTACCAGATCGTGGGGTTCGGGAGATTTTCGTACGCTTAAATCTAACGGTGCCGATGAGGATTCCTTAATGACTGATATTTCTTTGGGTTTGTTAACGGTCTTCAGCACCTCCGGTTGATGGTGGGTGGCGGCAACGTTGGCCGCGAAAGGGTTCGTCATAGGCTGGAGGGTGCCGTTCGGTAAGAGGAAACAGGGAGTGTCGGGGTTCGGAAGCCCCGCGGCGGCGGAAAGCCCGGGTAGCACGCTGGCGCTTCGGAAAAGAGAGTATGGCACGATGATGATAGGATTAGTCGGTAATGCCAGAAAGGGTTGCTGCGGTGGGATCTGCGTCGAAGGCGAGGGCGGCGTCCTGCAAGAACTCGTGTCCGCTGGGGATGTCGGCGAGGAGCCAGAGGTGCAACTTGACGCAGCCTTACCCGCCGGAATCGAGGATGCCTGCTTGACCATGTGCCTCGAGTTGCAGTAGTGCATCTTGTGGGCGCGGTAAGTCTTCTGCGAGCTGAACCTGATGTCACACTCGGCGCAATACCGGTCCTGGCTGTCGTTACTCTGCTCACCACCGTTGGATATCGCACTGGTTACGTTCATCGGACTAGGACTAGGAGAGACAGTGTGCATCCGCATGTGGCGGTTCAGGCTGACTTTCTTGTCGGCGCTATATGAGCACTGAGTACACATGTACTGTTTCCCGGTGCGTATGTTCTTCGAGGACGCTTCGGCGAGATCAACGTCTGACTGGCTACCTCCTGCCTCGGCGCCGGTGGATTTCGAGTCGTCGTCATTATTCGGCTTGTTTATCCTATGTGAACAATAGTAGGTCTGATGTGCTTCCAGGGTGCTAAGGGAAGAAAATCGTATACCGCATGGAGGGCATTGAAAAACTGGCACGGTCGGTTGCCGGCTCTCGGCTGGCTCGGTTGCAGGTGCTCTGTGCGCCGCATCCTGCGTCCCAGATATGAGCGTCGAGAGGAAGAAGCCCCGGGATGCGAGTGCGGTCTGGATGGCGGGAGGGAGGGTCGACAGGTATTCGCTCGGGGACTGGCTTGTCTCCGGCTCGTTCTTCAGCACGTGCTGCGGTAGGAGCGCAGGATCGGTCGCCAAGTTGGTCTTGAGCCGGATGCGAGGCGGCTTCTCCTCTGGCGGTTCGCTTCTCAACGGTGAGCTCTTCCCTTCCTCTAAATCTGCCTGATCGGGGGTCTTGCTCTTCACTGGCGGTGAATTCGACACAGGGTTCTCGGAGGAGGCGTTCGTGTCCGTCGGTTCGCTCGGCCAACCTTCTACCTCGCCTGGAAATGAAAGAGAACGTCCTAAATTATTTATATACTTAACATTCAATATTTTATTTTTTCAACAAATTATGCCACAACATAAATTGCCAAACATTACGTTTCTACTGTGTTTTAGCAACTGAGCAAAATTGAACTCCATTTATTGTAAATGGGACGAGATAAATGTAAATAGGAAGATCCCATAACCTAATGTGACTTCACTTCACCCAACCTTATGTGTACAATGTACCAAACCCATCCGATCCAAGGAATAGTGAAAACACCTGATAAGGAGGATAGAAACTCTCATCAGGCAATGTGGCAGATCAAGTTTGTCGATAACCAATAACCTGTCAGTCCTCGTTCGATTTATAAACCACAACTAGACATCTGTTATTTCGCAATTACGGATCATATTTAGAACGAGGTCTTTGATAGATTGATTTAAATATGAACGCACCGAATTGATTGGCAGGAGGGGTTAGAAAGGGGTAATAGCTGAATAGCGAGGGAAGGAGAAAGAGGACTGGACGGTAACAACTCGACGAGAGAAGAGAGAAGAGAAGAGAGAAGACGTTTTCATTTAGGTCAATATTGGTGGAGAAAAATTCAGGAATTAGATTTGAATGGAGGTATGAATGATATATGGAGAGTGATATGAAGAAAACTCACATAAACATTGTTACAAAAATGCGTCATAGCAAATTACAACGCTTTGAAGTGATAACTAGGAAAGTATTTTTTTTATTATCCCCTTAACAGATAATACTATAACCGTAAAATTTGACACACGAGGATTTTGGGGGTTTGGAAACTTTGTTTTGAGCCCTGTGATAGAGTTGAGCAGTGTTTTAAACGAGCTAATATGCTAAAAGGTTTATGCATCCGAATACCGCCGCTTTTATACTTATAATATATAAACAGGAACAATGCAATAATACTCTAGTGGAGTACAGAATGAAGGTTAGGGTATTCATATGATATGTCAACAGTATACCTGTCAAGGCATCCTAAATATTCTACAACAATAACAACATGATTAAAGGATGCTTCAAAAAGTAGACACATCTTGTCATTTTTAAAATTTTGGTGGCCTTTGGTTCAAAACTGAGTACGTTTGTGCTATGTACTATGTATGTATATTTTTAAGTCCAAGTTCCCTTATATTTAAGAGAAGGCTGAAAATTGGTTATTTTTGAATATAATTTGGTTAAAATTTGTAAACAGAAAATGAAAATTTAAGAATATTTCATCACATTTATAAATGCATATATAAATGTGTGTATATAGTTAAATCTAATTTATTTTTCTTTTTTTTTCAAAAGATAAGTATGTGGTAAGTATGACTTTTCTATTATTTTACCTTTTTAGTCACTCACAATGACTATTTTTGGTGATATTTTATATTTTTGTTATTATAACTTGCTATGCTATGCTTGCTTGCTATAATTATTTTTGATTTTCATGAAGTTCGAGTAGGATTCAAATTTTTGTACTTCTCCTCAAAAAATGTCTATGCGTGATGTGAAGTCAATTGATTGGTGTTAAGAATATTCCATTGGGTTAAGTGTTGTTCAAATTTATAGTTACTCTATATCATTTCTTTAATTTTCCAACATTTGTAATTCTTCTAATTTGTATTCAACTATGTGCATAATTTAATTATAATTCATTTATTTAATTTATAATTCTCGGTGTTGTAATTTTGTGTAAAAAGCTACCTATAAATAATATGACATCAAATCACAAGTTGAAGCAAATTAAAGCAAGTTGAAATTTTTCACTAGTCTTATACATACGTCAAATACATAAGTAACCTCATTATTATTTTAATTACTCGTATTTTCTTACATGGATATTTTTGCCTTTTCTGATTTTTTTATTCAAATTAAATACATTAATGCTGATGTTCTGGCAAACTTCATGGCACTGGAACATTCGTGATGAGTGAGGTTTCCGGTTAAACATACAAAAAAATCTATAAATTTCAATCCATTCAGTTCTATGAGCAATACTTGCCCGGTCCGTCCTTTATGAATACAAAGCGGCACTTTTGATCTGATAATAAGTTTATTAAGGGTTATAATATCTGTAAATTTAATATCTTTTACAGGAAAAGAAAACGCATCTAAAATTATATTTTTCATACTAAAGGAAAAAATAAAGAAGGCTCAAGATCATATAGAATTTAGACATGAAAATAATTTATTGGCACTCCTTAGCCTCAAAGCTGAACGGCAGAAAAAATGTGTTAACGAACTTCATCCGTACATTTTCTGTACATAAAAAATATATATTTACATCTTACAAAATACACATTAAGAAGTGTGGAAGAACAGTATATATATATATATATATATATATATATATATATATATATATATATATATATATATAATTGATGAATATTCGCCTCGGTTATAAAATTTATATATTATATTATAATATTGTCACATAACGCCAAAAAGGAATATCTGGTGTTTTATTCAAAATCCAGTTTAATAATTCCTAATAGAAATCAGCTCCAAAACTCTATTAATTAATTAAAGTAAACAATCGAAATGTACGCAATATTTGAACGTGATAAGTAGGTGTTGCTAACGCTACGGTACCAATAAGAGGACGTTCACATGAAGAATTTTTTGTGCAAAATTTAATAATTAATTTCGGACGTTATTTTTGAAATCGGAAAGAAAAAAGCAGTCAGTCGTTGACGCGGGCTCGGCTCGAGGAGGGTGGTCTCGAAAGCTGAAGAGAACCTCTGAGGGGCTCTATGACATGTGTGTCCTCTGTGTATGATCTTGTAAGTACCGCAAGTCATATATCCTTTTATTTTTTATTTTGTTGGAACCCATTATTTTTTTTGCATCTTGTTTTTTTTTTCGTTTTCTCGTTGTGTCAATCTGTCAACCTCTTTGGCTTTCTTTCCTTCGGGGGGCCCGAATGGGCTTAGGGGTAGTGTTAAATCAAACCAGAAAAATCCTCCTTAAGACAAGGTTCCTGGAGTCACTGCCGTTTAGAGGCGTGTCATATGGTGGAGGCGCCGGATATCAATCCCGGCACCTCTTGCAGTTCGGTCCTTTTGTCCGTTCCTGGGTGTCCTGGAAGTCTACCGCGTTCTGGATGTCTTCGCTCACCTTGAAGTTCTGGCCATCTTAGATTGTTCCATCCGTCCAGTAGCTGCCGAACCGCCTCCAGTCCCGCTGCATGGACAATTTTTTTCTTTGGACAGCTTGTTCTTGGGGGTCTTCGGGTCCATTTCTTCTAGGAAGTTTGCTTCCGCCTTGGCCTTGTCGGTTGGTAGCTCTCGTTTCTTAGGCTGTGGGGGTGCCTTGTCTGCTGAATACAGCGTACTCTCACCCTGGTTGGTAAATTTCACTTGTTTCGTCAGGTCTGTGTCGTACTCAAATAACACTGTCGTGGATGTGGAACGGGCCATTCGTTTTGTTGACATATCACGGATGAATGGCTCGGGTTAAGGACGAATTTTATAGGGAAAAGGGAGATTAGTTGTTCGGGACGAGTGTGTGTCTATAGGAAGTGGACATATAATTTTATGTAACGGATACAAAAATAAAGTATAAAAACTTACGAGGACTCTAATTCCTTTTTACCTACTCTCTAGTGATTTTTAGAGAGACAACAAAAGGTAAGAAATTAAATTCAAACAATAGATCAAGTAAAAAAGAACAGATCAAAAAAATTAAATCAGTCAAAAAATAAAAAATTATTTAAAAAAGTATAATGATAAAACAATAATCACAAAAGGTATAAAATAATTACATGAATAAAGTAGGAGAGATTATGAAGAACCCTTCCTCGGGGTCGAAAACTGGCGCTTCCACCATATGTCATGCCTAGGGAGTAGGTATTCGTATTAAAAGAATAACATGTTTTCTGATTAGCATTACATATTATTTTTTTTTTGTACATTAGTGTACTACTGACTTGGTAATGTATGCAAGTTGGAGTGTATTTTAGTTGAACCAAGTAACGTAGTTATTTTGATTAATCCGTATAGTTCTTAATTATTTAAATATTTTATTTATCTGTTGAGCAAAAAATTAAAGCAATTGAATTAATTTTTCCTTTACGATTGGTGTAGCTACATTCCAGGGTTGGGACAACGTAAATAATTTAACTTTATATGTTAAACTAAAATCAATGTCTTTCACTTTTAAAATTTTTATTGCGTTGTGTAGGTAGTGGTTAATATAATGTGAAAATTTTATAATCATAATAAATATTTATAAGAATAAAATGATTAAATAAAGTACTTCAGTTCGCATGAAATGTTTTCAGAACTGATTGAATGATAGAGTCATTAAAATCAACTGTCCAGTAACGTCTAATATTTATCTATATTATTTCATGCCATGGTCTATGCAGAACGTATTCATTCTACTAATTCTACCAGTGTCTACTGTGTTTTCTGAATTCAATTGTTGAAATTTATTGAAAGTCAAAAGCATTTCAATTTATCGCATAAACCTTCCAACGAATTCTAATTAGCCCAGTTTATAGAGTTTTTTTTTGATAGATAAAATTTAACGGCAGACGGACGAGAAAAACTTCGTTTAAAATGGATCAAAGATGATAAACACCTAAAATTTAGACAAATCTGTGCTTTTTCTTTTTTTGAACGATAACAAGTAATAAAAACAGGTCGTTTTCCGTTTTTTACCATAGCATGAAAATTATTGATGAAAATACAATACGTTGTACAGAATAAGCTTTTCTCAAAGATGATCGGAGCATTTTCATCGAGAAAACTTCGAAAAATCGTTAAAATGGACCATTCACTGCTTTGCCCAGTTTAAATCTGAAGTGCTGATTTTGCATGAAATGATAGCTTATTATATCTACTTTAAGGATGCAAAAGTTGGGTGCTGTCGATTGAATAGTTTTTGCATAATTACGTTATTAACAATATACACCGAAAACTTGCAAAATTCAGCGTATAATCTGAGATACACCGATTTTAATTTTTCAAACGGTTTTTGATAGAGGAGTTTAAAACCTACAACTTGGTTATCTTCGATTTCCATATACGTTTAGAGAAACGCGCGATTTCGCATTTCTAGCAGAGTGGTGGGCGCAACTATACTATTTTATGCTGCTTGAAGCCCCTTGAAGAAAGGCAACAGCTCAGATTTGTCTAGATTTTTGGTTTTTATCATCTTTGATACATTTTAAACAGTTTTTTGGTGCGTGTGCTGTTATATTTTATCTACCAAAACATTTTTTTTGTTCTATAAACTGGGCTGTATTATCTACATATTTAACAAATTTAATTCCACATTTGAAATGACCGAAAAAGATTTGGGAGAATATTTCTTTTTTCTGATACCATGGTAGTATTTTAGCAAGAGTAGGATATTTTGGTACGGAAAATTGGAGTGAAGCAAAAAAACAGCCTTCTGTTCAATAAACTACCGATCGAGGTCATTGCCTCCGTATAAACTTTCACTTAACTTCTTTAATCGTTGGTCTGTTTTGGTCAAATCTTTCCCTTCAACCTTAAGATCTTTGGAGATAGACTCGAAGAACTTATGAATGGAATATCAGTTTTATGACAAAATTAAATTTGGGCAGTTTTGGTTGTTAGCCTTTGGTACTACTACGGTACCAAAAGTGTATTAAATCCCTAAGGTGTAAAAGTTCCCAAGATCCCAATAAGCCACTGTAATAGGAATCGATTCTTCAACACTCAATAACTCCTTTTGATCAGTCTCGGTTTGTGTATGTGTATTTCTCTCTGGTATCGGAGCCGTCGATGTGATGTACGATTTACTCTCCGGGTATTCGTACCCGAAGCAGAAAAGTGGAGGATTAGTTACGGGAACGCGTGGGCCGCCATTCTGACGAACTGCTTCATTAGAGCGGAGCTCTGCGACATGCCCGACCCGTGTACTGCTTGCTCTTATCACTGATGCATTTGTACCGACCTGTTCTTCACTCTCCCACGACTTATTCGCCCGTTCCGGTTGTATTTTATTCGGTTATCGGGGAACAGTATCGGACACTCACCGCAGATCGACTAGGTACTCTCCACTATATAACTGCTAGGTACATAATATATAAACTATTATTTTATCGCAGCTACGCTCTTTCGAAGTAGTACTTGTGCGATATTAGCCGTTGGAAATCGTATGATATTTGATAAAATAAAATAAGGACGTATGCATCAAATCTGATTCGTTCTTATTCAGGTATATTTCCTAAAGCGCAGTCGAATGATCTTATTGAAATGTTGAAATGTATTACAGTTGAGGTGGCTACAAACAACCGATTTTCGTGCATTCGCCATAATTTACATGAAATTGGTGGGTATATATTTTATATTTCAGTTCCCAAAACTTGTGTTTTTAAAACGAGCAGAAGTTTGGGCGAACAAAATATCTTTCCTATAAAATGTTTCGCTCACTTTGATAACATTGATCCATTGAATGTGTAATAATCAATTGCATTCAAGTTATTCTAAAAAATAATTGATCATTTATTGAAGAGTGTACAAGAGTTTTATGGAAAAATATTTTTCAAATATGTGTTGTCGTGAGTATGGAATATGATTTATTACCGCGTTAATCAATCTTCATAGTAAGATCGCTCATTCAGGTCTATTTTTGTTTTTAAAATCCAATCATTTTTGCTAGAAAAGCAATGTGGTCATTAGTTGATCGTATTTTTTTTATTGGACATTACCATTATGTCCCTCAATTTAGGTTTATCATCGAATTAATCATTTAATTTGACCTTTAAAATTTTCGAAATAATACATACGGGAAATTTCGAAAAATAAATATTTTGAAAGTTGTATTTCTTTATTACAAAACTAATGAGTACTCATTGATCATTCATGACTAACTAGTCATGAGTCATCAATGTGTCACGAGTCACGGTAAAAAAATATTACAAACTATTGTTTAACCAAACATATATATAATGTCTGTATTATAATATTCTATCTATCCGTTATAAATCTTAAGCGAAAAAATACACCATACATTTTTGAAATTTTGAAAGTAATATTGTCACGATTACGATAATTATCGACCTATATTACCGTGACCCCGCTCACAAGTTCGTCGCCATGTGCATAGTTGCAGATTGGCGACTGTTAATCGTTTCACGACAAAGCTAATTAATTCATGAGTTCATCAGTTTACCTGTTGTTATGTGAATCTCGCCAATTTGGCGACCAACCCGATCATACAGAATCGTAGAATCTGCGATATTCACAATATTAATATTGTCGATCCCAACAAAAGGGAACCAGTAGGTTTGGTCAGGTCGCCATGCTGCCGCCCGGCACGGTTGAGATCATCCCGCAGTCGTGACAACCTCCCTCGTACTTCTGAACCACGTAAGAATATTTTTATGTAACGATGTCTCTCTAACTTAGTCTTCTTAATATTGTAGTATTAATCAATAATCTTTTACCAGAGGTCGTAGTACTAAACGGAACCCACCTTAAACCTACTGATAATATGTTTCTCCTAAACTTTCACTTATATGGAAACGATGAATGCAGATGAAAGGGAAAGTATGTAGTAGAATCGCTACCCTCATTTCAGATACAATCCATCATAAACACTCTTCCATCAACATCCAAACTTCCTGTCTCCTTTTAGATAATGGACACCACTCTGCCTGAAGTCAGATAAACATAATCAATATATAGAACCTTAAAGAAGCAATCTTCCTACCGCCTTCTGGAAATACCATACGAAACATTCACCCTCCAATCGTAATTAAAAGAGATTTAAATAGTCACGGTAGAAATGACTAAACGACCTCACAGTCTTCAATGATGACATCCCAAGACGAATCGTGTATCCACATGGAATTGACTCCATCATAGACCTTAAATTAATCTCAAACAGTCTGTTTGAGATTGTTTTAGTTTGATTCACTCCTAATTATTCTTCTCCCAATTATTTCGTTTCTATAATTATCATTATGATCTGTGTCTTTCATTTGGTGTTTACACGTGAATAAACGTAACTTATTTTTGAATCCTTTTTACTTTCTCTACCTCTGAGAAAACCCTAAGATCATTCCTAGGAACACCCCATAGGTAGCTATTCTGCCATTGAACCCAATTACCAAAAGTTATTCTTTTGCCTTACCCTCGAATATGGACCATCATGTTTGGTTACTGAAAAACGGTACCTTATTAAAAAAGCTACTGAAACTATCTAACTACAACTTAGAGATATTTCTCACCATTTTCGCAATATAATAGTGAATGTAGTTATAACTTACGGAGCCTTTAAAAAATATGTATATCAAAAACTGAGGAATTTGATTAAATGATATTTTATCACATTTTCAACAGATCATATATATATAAGAAATACATATTAATAATTTTAAAACGTAACATTTATTTTCTAATTTAGTGACAGATGTTATGTATACAAGTTGCTTGCAAAGTTGTTGTCTTGCACTGCAAAAACACATCTGACACATCCTTGACCGTTCAAGCGGAACATTTTATCTCGGTTTAATTTGCAGACTGAATACGCTGGACGTCTATACAAAACATTTACTACACAACACATTGGAAAATTTGTATAGATTGTGTATTATAAAGAGCATGAAAACTGAAATGAAATTTATTTTAATGATTTAATAATTAATAAATTTATAATTAATAGATTTAATGAAATTCACCTGGTTGAGAAAGTAATATTCTCATGACTGCATTACTTTAGTGATAGTAGTAAGGTACTGTTAGTATTTATGTACTGACTGACCATTAGAATGGGCACCTTTCACTTGTACGCTCCCAACTGATTATTTCAGTAATTAGAGTTTAAAGCATTCGCCATTTCTCACGAAACCGCCATCTTTCGAAAAGTTGTAAATGTAACGATCATTTTTCGTTTGGACGTTTTCCGAAATCCCGAAATGTAAATTTCCGTGTTGTCGTCATGTTCGGCGTAATAACTCACAGTTCCTCTTCAGATAAAAATTGATAAAATACTTCTCCGGTTTATGCGCTCGATCTAAAACATAAAGAATTCCTCCTCTGGCCGTTCCTTTGTCCGATAACGATCTCCACCGAAATAATTTAAACAATTTTACAATATCTTGACTCTCGGTTTTAGTCGTCTTGAATTTAAAAATTCAAATACATCTTGAGCTATGATAAAAACGAACGAACGGCAAATATAAAAGGGAAACGCCGCCGTATAATATTTTAAAAGCGTTTTGATTCGGTGAGAGATTACACTGAATATGGGAACACCGAGATTGTTTGTTTTGGATTTGCTTCTAGTGCTCGGATAATCTCACAAAAGAGGTACTTTGTCGGAGGGAGAATTAGCTCTGGAATAGGTGTAATTAGTGGAAGGTTGTTTGCGTGACTAGAAAATCATTGCACTTTAACCGGCTTCGAATTAAAAACTATCATTATAAGAACTACTGCCAGATAGGGAATTTAGAGCAAGTACGGTCTGAATAAATGATCGAAAAAAGCTTTTTACAATATTAAAGCATAGGTACATGTAGAAGCACTGTTTTGAACGTGGATCTAATAAAGAATTTTCAATAAAAAAAAAAACAACACTATGCTCTACAGGAAAAGTCAAGGTTTATAGTGTTGTATAGTGCCTTATCGTTAAATTTTAAGACATATTTTATGAATTTTACTGTTAAAACTGCATGATTTATGTTCTGGCCAAAAATTCAAAATAATTTATATTTGTCTCGTGGTTTTTTGGCACCAAATTTTATTCATCATTTTAGGCTGTCATTTAAACGTTTTAGATACCAATATCAGTTTAAAATGTCTTTTAAAATTTAAACCTTTCTTCGATATTGATGGTATTTGTGTAAACTCTGCGGAAAAGCAATAAATTATTTATTTTTAAATATGTATCTAACTGAACGTATTTTTTTAAACTTCGCCAATCAATTTTTTATATTGATATCCTTTTTTAGATTTCCGCTAAAAAAAATATTTTGTCAAGTAATGCAGAATGAACAAAGGGATTATTAACTGGCTGATCCTCTTCACGTAAAATTTTTGCTCCTTTTCCAAACGTTACCCAAAAATTTTTTTGTTGTTTTATACAAAAAAAGTATCTATAAGTTCCGTATGATTTATTATTAAGATCGAATGTGCTCTACTTATGATCAGTATTATGCATCTAAAAATACTGAACACGCCTATGGAATCGTTCAGTAGCAAGACTTGTTCAGAAAATACAAATCCAGTACTAGATAATAGTAGTACTAGTACTAGAAAATACAGTACTACTAAATGAAACCCACATGCATAGAAGCACGTCGAAAGGAGGAAGTGTTATTACTTCTTAGAGGAAGAATAAAAAAAGCAAGAGATGCAGATTGGTTACCTGCTAAAGGATTTAATGTCCCATCTGCATATTACTAAATGTAGATGTAAAAAATTACAATCTAGTTGTTTCATAGCGTTACACCGTAACAATTTTATACTGTATCTAATTTGTCGGAAGATGTTAATTATTCATAAAAATAATTTCTCAAGTTTCAGCAATAGCCAAAACTGACAATGCCTACAACAAGGTTGTTGTCATCGTAGTGTCAACGTAGTTAATAATAAGTTTACGGTGTACCGTAAACCGTTTAGTAAAAGTAGTACGTAAACCCACTTACACCCAGTTTCATAATAGGTGTCCTAAAGGACGTTTAGCCAAAGTTACTTTTACTGAAAAGTCAGCATTAAAATCAAACCAGTTTCCGAATAAACTTCCATCCCCACTTTAGTAAAAATCTACCCGTAAAAATTAGTAAAATTTTTTATTTAATTTAGTAAAATTAATTTAGTAAAAATCTTTAGTAATTGCCTACCCGCGTTTTGTGATTGTTGTATGTTAATTGTGTTTGTTTTGTTTTATAGTAATAGATTGTTTATTTGTTTTCATTTGCGTTGCGAAAAACGAGTAAAAGGCGTACTAACTTCACAAAAGACGAAGAACTATTATTATATCGGGCATGATATAGTAAACGATCCAATGACGGAACATGAGCTTCAAATTAAAAATATAAAAACTATGGTAGGTTTTCCCACCCTTTGACTGTAAGAATTAGACTAGAATTTAAATAAAAACACTACAGAATATTTACATTTTAGGATACAGATACACTAATATTTCTGCCGTTACTTGTAAATGATGATAAGAAGGATGAAGTTTCTGCAGATTGTAGGAATACAAAGGGCGTAATACCAGTAAGTTAAGATTAATTCATTTTTTTTCAGAAACGGTAAAATAATCTCGATTAGTTTCATTTCAGATACCATCGGATACACAACAAGCTGGGCAGTCTACAGGTGGTTCGTGTTCTAAGGTATGTCACATTAATTATATTTAGGCTCGGTTTATTCACCTCCAAGTAAACTGTTCAGTAGTGCTACCGGCCATTAAGTGATCAGTAAACATTTATTCGCCCAACAGTAAATTTAATCTGTCAAGTTAATTTACTTACTGAACCGACATGCTAACACATGAATTTATCTCTCAGTAAGTAGTCGATGTGTGGAACAACATTATTTGCCATCTTCTTGCCAAAGAACCCATCTTTTTGCTGGTCCCACGCAGGCACAACCAATTTAGGCACTGCAGCCGCTCACATTTAATGCTTCAATTCAGTCTATTGGATCCTCACGAGTAAAGCTAGCGTACTTGTGGAAAATAAACATTAGAGGTTCATTGCCACCGACAGTATTAACAGCTAAAGCAATGATTACCAAACTTTTTTCGTCTCTGATGTTTCATTACTGTTACTTATTCCATTTTCTGTTTCAATGATGATATATTTCGATTCAGTTTTCTACCTATAGGTGATATTAGATGGATTGTCACAAAACGTTTTAACGTTCACGACGTTAAATCTTAAATTTTTGATAAATTTGTGGCGGAGAGTAGCTGATTAAAAGTTATGGATAACGCTTTATGACTCTAGATACAATCCACTCTCATGATAAGAATTCATTTCGAATGTATAAAGCATGTTTATAGAATATTTCACTGAACTGAAGGAAAAACTTACAAGTTCCTTTTAGGAATAGGCCAAAGGATGTGTTTTACTTTGATATGCTTTGATGACATACCCAGTAATGCTTTTTTTATGGTTCACGTTAAAAACCCACCTCACACGACAATAACTCTTAGTATCAGAATTCAAATTTATTTGCCCTAAACCTTGGCGAAGTAATATTTTTGGTATTCCTTTTATAATCAACTTTATCATACTGTTTTGATTGATGGTAAAGTTTGCCATTGGCCATTGTGCAGCCAGTTCGGAAAAGTATGAAGCTACATATTTTGATAAAATTTTGTTCCTTTTTCCCAAATATAATGGATTTTAATTAATTATAAATGCATATGTAACATTTTTAGTCAGTCTTTTAAAATTGTGTTACTTTAATGTTAACTATTTGTAAAATAACTAGTAACTAATATTTTAAATTTGATCAAGATTAGTCATCGATTAAATAACTACAAACTACCTCTCGCTATGCTTAGGTAACCCAACTCCGGCAAACCATTAAGAAAATCCCGAAGGTCCTTCAACTAGGTGTAACTCTGATATGTCCCTAGATTTACAAGTCTAAAATATTGGTTTAGTGGCTCACTACTAAGCAAGAAACGAAAAAACCATTACCCTATTCTAATTGCTCTTATGATATAACACTTATATACGTAAAGCTGTTATTTTACCATAATTCACAAATAGGTTGAGTGGAAAAAATACTCGACGTGAAAATTTGGTCAAATTTCATTTCCGTTCAAACTCTGACAAATCCGACTCGACATATCGCCTTTGCATATCAGAAATTCGGCACGGTGACGTGTTATTAAAAAACACACACACTCAAAATACATCACGAAAACAACACTTCGCATTAGCAGGTTATCGCTGTCCTTTCGAAATGTATCACTCTAAATAACTTCATTTTCAAGAACAGCCAGCCACCAGCTCTCGTGGAAATGTAACGTCGACTATCGGTGCGAAGTGAAAGAAATCTATTGACTTAATTAGAATGAGAGCACAAGGATGTCGTGTCTCACGATCTCGCGGAGATTTGCATATCTTGAGCGTTTTAGACGTCGCGTGGCCCCCTCCCCGGAGATCTCGCTCTATGATGAAAAATGATATACAAAAACGTTGGACGTACGTCCATTCATTATCGCCGACGAGTTTTTATGCCACAGTGAAAGAGTAAAGCACACGTTAAGTGAGACTGGCAGGTAAAATAATGCGAGCTACTTGAGCGAATTCTATCAGAAAATATTGTGTTTGCAAAAGTTGCAAAGGTGGGTTGATCCTTTAAGTCTTTTACCCAACGGAATTCCAAAAAGTGTAAATAAATTTTTCTTGTCCTAATTATGTCGACGGATATATTTGGCACAAGAGAAGTATTGCGATCAGCTTAAAAAGCGGAAATCGAGACATCAAATTTTTTTACGTTTTAGGAGTCGAGAAACCGTATTTAGATAAAACATAAGATTAATATTTTAAATACCAAATAAATCAATTTGAATACCTCATATATATATATATATATATTAACTATAAATCTTGGCTATGTGACTTATCTGTTCAATATCTATAACTTTTATGTCAATTTTTTTTCTAAAATCGTCCAAAAGGGCACTTTACTTTTAGTTTTTACCGTTCTAGTGATTTATGAAAAAACTACACAACTTGACTTAATTATTCAATACCTGTAACTGTCATTTAAAATATTATTTTTTCTAAAATCACTCTGAAGGCCACTTTACTCTTAAGACTTTCCTAAGAGCTTTTAGAACACGTACATTAAGTATATGTGAAAATTAAACGATGGACACAGCACCTATTTTTTTCCTGGAGAACTGAGTTTATTTTCATTTTGTTAAACACCTTTTGTTGAACACCGCCTTTCCACGTTTTGGGTAATTACCCGATCGCTTATTTAATCGTAAATGAAAATCAAATTCCTACTTCCTCCTCTCCTCTCCTCGTTGCTCATTTACAGCGCCTAATCGAGCAAAAAGTTGCGCTCCCCCGTCATGGGGCGGAGGTAAGTGGATGTTTCCTCTAATTCATAAAAGATGTCGGTATCACGTTCGACGAAAAAGGTGGTGGCGGATCGCTCCTCGGCGATAATTATAAATCAATGTCTTATGCTAATGTGTCGTGATCGATCGATCTTATCGGGCGGCAGAGACGGTGTATAAGAGGAAGTTATAAATCGTTTCGAATCTAAAATTGATCTGCGAATTCTATCCACATTAAATCAGCACACTGGGCACACCTTTGTCATCTGGAGTGGGGAACTGTTAAGACGGAATTTCTATAACTATACATGTGTATGTGTCCGTTGAGTACACGGTAGAAAGTTAAAAGTGCATTAGAGGTGTTATGGCAAATTTTAAATAGGCGAATTTATAGTGGCAATCACTTTGAAATAACGAATAATGGAGTTTTGGTTTAATTACTTCATATCGATTCATTTTGATTTTGTTTAATGCAGTCATGGAAATTAGCTTTCATTTAAAAATCAACCAGAATTATCTACAATTTCTTCTAATTTCTCTAATTTTGCATGAAAATTATGTGACCATATGACGCATAATTTTGACACGGATATTTGTGTTCATGAATTAATATTCAAGATTTGACCAATTATTAAATGCTAATAATGAGCGCTAATTCGGTTGAAACAGGAACAACTTTTCATAATTTAAGACAGTTTTTCAACAAATATTTTGCTGATATGACTTTGAACCCTTTCTCCAACAATTAAAGCTAATACCTTCACTTACGAGCATAAACTTCTGCCGAAAGAAACATATTAAGTTTGCATACGCTGACAACCTGGGCATCTTTGTAAGGCATTAATCGCCCGTAGTTGTGGAAGAAACTCTAGAAGAAGAGCTAAAGAGTTGTTCTCTATAAGTAAGAGTAAATTATTTTTATAATAATCTATCTATACTTATACTGACAGGTGCTTATTTTTGTCAGTGTAATATTTTTATCTTATTTTATTTTACACCATGTGTAACAGCTGTACGCTTCATAAGTAAACAAATAGCACTGCACCACTTTTCCTTTGAAAATGTTTAATATATTTGCTCTTCCGCCAAAAATTCTAACTCCAATTCCTAAGAGATATTAGGATTAGGAGAATTTCTATAAAAACGTTATACGTTAATGATGTATACAACCATCAAATAATTGACTTAATGCGAACATAAATAACGGAATAACACAAATTTGAAATTGTTTTTTTTTTATAAATTATATTGGTTAATGATTGCATCAAAATCGAGCTCGACCACGCACTACCTGCGAGCCTTAATGCCAAGTACGGGCTTGACCATGCGATTTTTTCCAGAGGATTAACGAGAGATTTACAACAACCCTCGACATTTCCAAGAATCTTTAACGATAATTTTCCATATTATGTATATAGATATAGATAACGATATTACGTATATTATATAGGTCTAATAATATAAGGCCTATTTTTAATAAATAATTTTTAATAATATGTTGTCTATTTGTTTTGATATTTTGAGCGGTGACAAGCTCGGAATCGTCGTTAATCCGACCCTTAGTCTAAATGTAGGTATGAACTGTTAATGCGGTGGAGCGCGTCGTCGCCCACCGAAATAAGTAGGTACTGTTTTATTTGGTTTTATTTTAACCATGTGAATTATTTGAACATTTTCCGTAAGTATATTTTTCAAGTGAACGTTGTTTCAAATTTAATTGCTAAACGTCCTCTCACTTCAGACCGTATGTAATACATTAACAGAAAAAGTAACAAAAATTTAAAAAAAAACACTATAGCAAGTTACTAAGATACTTTACTTGAATTTTAGAAATTAATATAGAATTCTTATTCTCCTATCAGAAAAAGCTTAACCACATAATTTTTCCCTATCATTTACCAGAAACTTTATTAAACAAACCGAAAATTATCTCTTTCAATTAACCGTAGTGGAGATGAGGGTCATCAGTTCCCCGCCGCCCTTGCCACCGCCGCCGCCGCCGCCTTACCATGCCATGCCAGTGCGAGGCGTTATCACTATAATTTTTCAATATCGATCGAGATAGAAGACTAAGAGGTTTGTGGTGTCAGTGGTATAAATGAAAAACGAGCTCCATTAGTAAAGATATGAAGTATGAATGCATTTTCTGTGAGGATTAATCCTACGAGAAAAACCTTATCTTTATTGAAACGGTAGCTCTGACGGTACACTCGGCAACGTAGAAAGTGCCACGGGTGGAAAGTACAGGTGTTGAATCTAAAAGTAAGTTTTCAGTGAAATAAATTTAATTGCAAATGCAATTGTTAACTTAATCAGTAAATCAATAAACGTTAATCAATAAAGCACCTAATCATTCTTGAATTTATAAGGACCATTTAAAGTGTAGGAAGGTTTCAAAGGTGGTGCTAATACACAGATATTAGCCATTTAACTGGTTTATGCTTGTCGTTTCTTCAGTTTCGGAAGTTAGTAGTTTTAGAAGATCGTGTTTAAACGACTCGAATGCCTTTGTGTTATGTGTAATTGCATATGTTATATGTATGTATATATGTTTCAAAACTGATAAACCGTGGATTCCAAACAATGTTCGCAAAATGTGTAAAGAACATTTAAGGCAAATGGAAGAATGGTAAAAGTCAATTGAAGTTTGATATTCCTATGATTTGGAGGTTTGAATTAAAAAATCACTATGATGACTATGAGAGTTAAAGGCGAGTATTGGTTTAAAACAAACTAACCTGAAAGAAAAGACTTGACAGTTGGGAAACAAAGCATCATAAGCACAGGGTCAGTTATTGAATTTTGCTCCCACTTCACATGAAATTGGGACTAATGAAACGGTAACACTGGTAACAATGGATAAAACTGGTTCTTTGTTTTAATCTCATTTCGAAGAAATTTCCTCGTTTAAAAGCTTGGATGTATCATGAGCGACCAAGTTACCGACTAATCATTTAGACAAATTTCCGGACAGCCTTGCTACTTATAGTGAGAAACAAAGATGGAGTAAGGAGAGAGAAGAGAGTAGATTCATCAGTACCCAAAAAATGTGGAAAAGGATGATAGATAAATGATAAGGGATGATAAGATAAACTTATAGTGGCTGATCAATACTAGAGTTTCATGGAAGGAACTAAGGAAGGAAGTTACTCAAAGAATTATGAAGAGAAAGTTTTCTTCATATTCAATGAAGCAACAAGTAGTAATTATTATGAATTAATTGTTAAAACCAGCATGATGAATATGTTCCAATGAAGCTATCGCTGGCGCGAGCGTTTGCCTCATAAAGGAATCAGCAGATGGAATTATCTCTCGCGCCATCGTATGAAATGTTCTCGAAACAACCGAGAACAATCTTGCCTGGAACGTTCCCGAACATTCCGTACTGTCCGAAATAAACCAAGAATCATCTACTCGGAGAACCTCGAACGTTTCGTAATAGAACGCGACATATATAAGACCAAAGGCAGAGACACGGTTAGTCGGTACATGGGATTCTAATGAACTAAGAGGCCAAGTTGCCTAAACGCGACAGCATAAATATAAATTTAATGTTGTATAAATGAATGTAGTGTAATTAGTTAAGAGCGTAAATTTAATACTTAGACGGTAGTGTAGTTCGCGTTTTAGTTTACCCAAGCAGAACCGTACATTATCTAAACAGTTTTGGTCTTCCTGGTACCGAATTCACTGTACGCCCGTGTTATCAGTACCCACGATATGTGTATTAAGACTTTATGGCAATTGTTATTACTGAAATTCTGGGATTTAAATTGTCAGTGGATTAAAATTTTACCATTTAAATATTAATTAGTGCCAATAAAGATTATTGTCGTTTAAAATACAAAGCCAAAAACAGATAAAGAGTTATTTGCTGAGTGAATATTTAGCTTTGGAACTAAATTAATGAGATCTTCACGTTTATAAAGTTAGTACAAGTACAAAGTAAATACGTAAGGATATTTTAAAAAGTAAAGGCCTTCAATTCAGAAGGAATAAATGCTGTGTAAATCAAAATAGAGATGAGAAAATACAAGCAATTAAAAACAAATAACTGCAATATACCAACATTACTGGGGTATATTTCTAAAACGTACAAAAATGTGCGTTTTCATTTAGTAGTGATAGCAACTGCAGGGGTCGAATTGTAACAAGTCTTTTCAATCATAAAAACTTTCTAATTTTCCCCTATGATAAACCGAAAGCTTCCCGGTCTCGCTTCTTTGAGCCACAGTGTAGATCCCCGAGGAAAGTCCGGACCAGGTGATTAGTAATCCGGGGAGTCGGGCGGTGGAGAGAGAATGATTGAGGCGCGTCGAGATTGTGCGACGGTATAAACCGAAACGCCGTTATCTTCGCCGCCAGCGTCGCAGCGGCCTTTTAATCATCCCTTAACACATTTCTCACCTTATCTCCATAAAACCTTTAAAAAAACCAACCCCGTCCCCGTGTCCCGGCGGAACGGGGCCCGGCCGATCAAGATGGCGAATTTAATCAATCACCCGCCGATTGATGGTGAGATATTGGGTTTTCTTTTATAGGGAAACTTTCATGGATAGGGACGAGTTGATTATGAGAACGGTTTATAATTCACGGCTGTGTAAGTTACAGTGGTTCTGTAGAAAAAAATATTATTGTTAGACAAGGCCCCTTGCTGATAAATGAAACCATGATACTGGTAACGAATTCAAGGTGTTTCATGACCTCATTTTTTTGCTCAACCTTTTTGATCAGCCCACGTTCGAAATGCATTTTCACTTAAGTTCAAATAACACCTTGAGTCCTTTTTAGCCTATTTTGGTTAGCCCGTTCCTTAACATTCATCAATTTTACTTTTTAAACTGCAACCCTTCCTTTTTAAAATTGATTCTGAATTACCAATTATTGTTTAGAAAAAATGTTTGTATATTAAAATTAAACACAAAGGCTTAATCTCACATCCTGTTTTAAATTTAAATATGTGTCAAATTTTTTTTAAAAATCTAAGTTGATTTAACATTCGCCTCGATCTGAAAGACAGACATACATAGCAAACATAACATGTCGAACACGTTCAAACATGCTGCAAGGATCAAACAGCATGTTTTAGATCGTCAGGAATCCGGATCTGAAAGTATTTTCAACTGCAACTTCTAGTAAAGTGTTGAAAATGACAAAAATAACTTTTATCGCGAAATCTCAAAGAATACAATAGTTAGTATAAAAATAAAAACACCAACGTGTTCCTCGCAAATTTTTACATCAACCTATCGCACGTTTCAATCAAACAAATTGTATTGTTGAAGTTTGCAATTTGGGTAGAGGGCCTAGACATGGTTTGTTTCAATAATTTTTTTTAAACAAAGCACAAAATACTATTAAATAAAATGTAAATAAATAAGTAAAGGAGTTGTGTGCTTACAATCGGTCGTACTGAATTTTATTGAGTGCGACTCGGACACCTCCTACATGAGAAACATTTAATCATCTTAAGGGAAGTATGTGACAACATCCTTAATACAAGTACAGTACACACTAAATGTTGACCAAATGCAGTGGATGACCAAAGAAATCCTAGAACTCATGGAACGGCAAGAAATGTTAAAGAAGTTCTCGATGAATATAAGAACTTCTTATAAAGAGAAACAAGCTTTGCAGAAGAAAATGGATGCGACAAAATGCAAAGAAATGGAAATACTAGATGTTGAACATGACTTCTTTAATATTTTTAAAAAACTAAAGGACGTAGCGGAAATATTTAAAAGAAGGAATCTGCCGGTATTGACGGACGAAATGAATATAACAAATGAAGGAAAACTTATGACAACTTAGGAAACATACATAGCAGTTTGTTTGAAGATCAAAGAGCGCTAGAAGTAGCGATCAGAGAAAAAAAGCATGTGCCTGAGTAGCACAGTAGAGCAAAGGTAAAGTACAGCACAAAACACTATTGAAAACGCTGTAAAGCACAGCGATTACTGGGAAACACTGAAAGTTAATATGAAAATTGGTAATCATCTATCAAAAGAGATCTCCATAAAACGCCGGATGAGGAAGGGTTGTATGTTGTCTCAGCTTTATTCAATTTACATTTAGAGTGCATATTTAAGAAGGCAATTGGAGTCAAAATAAATGGTGAAATGGTAAATGGAAAATGTAGTTTTATGGACCTTCTTTTTTGCCCACATAATCCGTAAAACGTCAATTTGAAAGGACAATACTCATATCGGACATTTCACAACTAAGAAAAACTACACAGGTTTTAAACAAATACAAAAGATGAGTGGAATTCGTTCATCAAATTATTTTCGAAACATAATAAATTGATGAGGGTTTTTTGTGGAAAAAGTGGAAAACTTAGAAAAGTAGGCGTTGTTGCTAGCGTTAGAGAAGAATTGTGATTATCTTAGGAATGTCAGGAACTAATTCTAATTGCACCAATTTAGGTATAAAACGTATAAATGACAGATATATGTCTTATAGGTTTTAGAACCACGTCTTTTGCTACGTTTCAGTAAGAAAGGAGCTGCATAACCCAGTTATTGAACATGGATGTGAAATTTTCACTTTTTGTTGGGGTTAATTTCCCAGAATCCGATTATTATTTTTTAGTGTAAACATGTGGCATTTAATACAATTCACTTTCATTCGATCCAAACGATTACACTCCCTTAACTCCATCACGCATTCTCGTTGGAAGTCCAATTACTGCAGTAACTGATCCATTATTTTAAGAGGATATTCAACTGATTTAACAAGGACAGAAGATGTAAGATGCCACATAGAATGTTTAAACACCTGGCAACAACACAACCTTAAAATACTATTATCTTTGTACTGGTAACATACATTTTTTTTGTTCGAAAATGTCGAGTTTTGTACCAAATAAACGTCATTTGTGGGAAGTTTTGATTTATTTATTTCATTTAGAGACATCTGCTGCTGAGACGCATCGTTCTCTCGTAGAAGTTCACGGTGATGCTGCTTTAAGTAAAAGAAGTTGTTGTGAATGGTTTCAAAAGTTTAAAAACGGCAAGTTTGACGTGAAAGATAAAGAACGCGAAGGAAGGCCAGTCAAGTTTGAAGACGTTGAGTTAGAGGCATTATTGGACCAAGACTCATGTCAAACTGAAGAGCAGCTCGCAGAAAGCTTGGGTGTGACTCAGCAAGCGATTTCACACCGTCTCAAGACCATTGGTGAGGTACAAAAACAAGGAAATTAGGTTCCGCATGAATTGAAACCCAGAGATGTCGAGCAGCATCTTTTCACGTGCGAACAACTTCTCCAAAGACACAGCCGAAAGAGCATGGAATAGTGACGGGGGATGAAAAGTGGATCCACTACGACAACCCAAAGCGTAGGAAATCGTGGGGTAAACCCGGCCATGTATCAACTTCAATGGCGAAACCGAATGTTTATGGAAAGAAGTTAATGCTGTGCATTTGGTGGGATCAGCTCGGAGTAATCTATTACGAACTACTCCAGCCTAAGGAAACTATCACTGGAGAACATTATCAACAGCAACTGTTGCAACTGAGCAGGGAGTTGAAGCTTAAACGCCCCGAATATGCCAAAAGACATGACAAAGTGATTGTTCAGCAAGACAACGCTCGGCCACATGTTGCAAAAGTCGTTAAGAATACTTTTGGAAGGTTTACAATGGGATGTCTTACCCCACCCGCCGTATTCTTCAGACATTGATCCTTCGGACTTCCACCTGTTCCGATCGATGGCTCACGCTGTGGAAAAGCAACACTTTACTTCTTACGAAGAAGCCAAAAATTGGGTCGATTCATGGGTAGTCTCAAAGGTTGAGGAGTTTTTTCGACGTGGTATACGAATGCCTCCAGAAAGATGGCAAAAAGTAGTAGGTAATGACGGACAATATTTTATCTTTATAATCAGTTGATAACTTTTTATAAAAAAGGGAGGAAACTTATTTGTATCACCAATACATATTAAAGTAATAGTTGTAGATTCATACTAACGGACTCATGTCCGAGTCGTGAAACAAAGGACGAACACAGCATAAGTTACGAGAAGTTAAAATACATTTAAAAATAAAACCATGGCAGTCTGAAATAAGAGTATCATGATACGTGTAAAGCGTCATACGTGATGTTACTAATTTAAAGGTTATTTTCTGTAGGATAGGATAAGATTTTTGTGGTTGCTCAGGTAAGGTGCGAACTCTGAGTAGAAAAAGGGATTGATTAATAAGCCTGTAATTGAGACGTTTTGTTGGAACTTGTATGTTAACCAACATGCCTTTGCAAACAGCAAAGTTTCATTTCAAAAGAGCAGAGAAATGCCCGTAGAGTAAAAGAATGTTCAGATGATGAACGCTGTGTTTTCCAAAATTTTATCGAGTGCTATAAAGATTTTAAAGAAAATTCAATAAAAATTTGGAAAGTATAGGGGTTAACAGTTTAAACAATAATTGCAATATTCTAAGACATTTGACATTCTAATGGATTGGAAAGGGTGAGGTTACCACGAATTCCATTTGCAATTTTTAATGGGAACTATTTAAAATGGTTTGAGTTTAAGGACACTTTTGAGACTTTAATTCATACCAATGGATGAATTAAATGGATACTCATGTATCAATGGATAATGATAATGATAGGAAATTGGATACTCATGGATATACAAAAATTCCATTATCTCCGATCAAGTTTAATAGGTGAAGCATTAAAAACTATACAAAGTTAAGATTTTTCTGGAGATAATTATAAATCTGCTTGCGAAAATTTAAGTAATAGATTCGATAACTCTCATATTTTGGTAAGCATATTTGGTTGGTAAATCACATAAAAGCGCTATTTGAAATCCAAGGTGTACAGAAAGTAACTTTTATTACATATAGTGAAGAAACATTCATGTGCATTGAAATCACTTAAATTACCCACTGAACTTTGAAATGCAGTAATTATACATTTCGTTTTAGGAAAACTAGACAAAATAACTTATCGGGAGTGAGAACTGATTGAACCAGATATGTCATTACCCAAGTTAGACGAGTTTTATAAATTTTTAAATAAAAGAAATGACTGTTTAGAGACATTAGAGCTTAACCAAAGGTCTAATTTACTAACGCGAAAAAATAAAATATATTATTTTTAGCCTACAACAATATTCTATTTGTCTATGATGATTGAATGAGCTAGTTGAAACAGTCGAACGATTCATTTATTTGGTAACGTTGAATTGAGAGTAGGTTTCACACATCTGAGCATTGTGATTATTGTTCATCCTTCAAAATCGAAATTAATTCTGGAGTTTAATACTCCAGCATTCATTATTTAGTCCAAAGTTTGGGGTGAATGGAGAAAAATTACTCTATTATAAGCGTCTCTAGAAGAGCTCGTTCGGTCGTAGAAAACATGGAGTCCAAGACCTCTTAACTGGCCACGAGTTCTGGTTGAATTGAAAGAATGTTTCACCTTCTGAGCCCTTCAAAACGATTACTGTTTATCCTACGAAATCCAAGTCAGTTCTATCGTGTAATATTCATCCCTCGTTAATTAGTCAGAAGTTTGGGTTGAGTTGAATGAAAATTACGTTATTATGAGCATTTTTAGAATATTACTTTTGAACCTAAGAAATGAAAATTATTCTAGTTTATAGCACACCAGTACCACATAACTGGTCAGTGTTTGGATAGAATTCACAGGAAGATCATAGAAACAAACTATATCCAGATATCCGAATAAAACGTAAAATAACATCAGCAAGAAACATACTCAGAAATATAAACACCTTGTTATATAAAGATAGCCATAACTTGACATTTAGACAGTGAATGGTAAAGTCCTACGTATGGTGAGTTCCGCTCTATGGTGTAGAATTTTGGATGTTAAAAATAACAACAATGGTCCATATTATCGTGGCATATTGAAGATACCCAGGATTAGCCGACAAACTAATACATTCGACATATAGAAAGAAGAACAATAACGCATTCTAAAACTAACACTAACTAAAAATATTAAGAGTCGAAAGGTAGTTTGTGTAAAAACGCTTCCAGGTTGGAAGACATCACAGATTTGACAGAAAAACGTAATGCCACCAAATTGTTTCATTTAGAAGCAAATTGTTAACCTTTCGTCGCGATGATTGCCTACCAGGTGATCAGGTGATCGCTAACTGAATATGTGATATTTAATTTATTGGTTACAACCTGCTTTTGATTTCTGTGGGAACACATAATATGATCTATAGGATTTCTTTATCTGAAGTTTTATTTTCTTTATCTGTTAATTATAATTCGCAAGGCACCCAGCTTTTGTAAGAGCGTTATTGTACGCAACATTTTTACAACAAAATGTAGGCAATACGCTTTCGTCGATCAAATAATAGAACCAATGAATTACAGTAAAGGTAAACGATCTCGACCAATTACAGCAAAGCATAAGTGGAGAACCTATCCCTGGAAGTCACACGAATGTCAACATGACATATTCTGAATAACATCCACCATGAACATTAATTACGTTCTGCAAACGTTAGACAATGTCGGACATTTTGGACACTTGATAGGCACCGAACAGAGCATGGTATTATATAATTCCCTTCTAATACTCCAAGCCGAGAACCACTTCAAGAATATATTTTTCTGGGGGAAAATTTACGGTACTGAACACGATTACTACATAGCATATGGCTATCGGACGGATATATTGAAGGGAAGGGTCTATTACTACAGCAGAGACGGCATAGAATGGGGACTCCTGCCGAGACCCTCGAGAGATGGACTGTTACTGGCCCCGTTGTGTACGACGCAGTTTCAAGGCGATCCCGCCGTCGTGGTGAATGTGTTGATAGAAAAGGACGAGCCTACTATTCCAGGTAAAAGGGCGGGAACAGAAACGATGCAGATAAAGGAAGAAGATCGCTTAGCGGCTACTGTCCAACTTATTACCGACAACGCTGCAATTGTACCGCGCGGAGCGCTTTTTCGTTCAGTCGACGGGGTGGTCGGAGAAAATCAAGCCTTTAACGGCCTATCGACACTCGAGGCGAGGGAAATTTCATCTTTTCTCCACTTTCGGCAGCCGACGAAGAAATATAACACTAATTTACTTACAAGGGATGATTATAATTATGCAATGGACTTCTTGGACCCGCTGGACATCGAAATTCCAAAAGGCTGTTGGCCGCTTCAGCTGACCAAGGACGAGGAAGTGGTAATTTTGAGGTCTTTGTACTGGCCTGGATTTATGTTCTTCCACCAACTTCGGAGTGCTAAACACGGGTTCCTTTATTTTGGATATGGCAAGAAATGCATCGATCCGCCGTTTTGTCTTTCTCCGTTCAAGGATATTTAACGGTAATCGATAAGTTTTCTTCGTTTTTAGCCTTTGAATTTAAATTTATAACATCTTACTTATTTATAACAACTGCAAAATTACAATTTGCAAGTTCAAAAATGTGAATGTAAAATATGAATAAAAGTGAATATGAAGTGGTAAATGAATTTGAATAAAGAATTGCTAAGAAGGTGAACGTGGCACCATAATTCGTTGAGTATGTTAAGAATAGAACGTTAACGAAGTATATATGAAACGTGCACGTGTAACCATATTACAGTTCGTGAAACGCTGTATCTTTTGGGTGTATTACAAATAGGAATATCGATGACAGTCTTACAAATGCATGCATTCAAAGATATTGCAAACTTATTAGAAACGATTTATCTAGCGGTGAGGCAGTACATGTTATTTTGTTGCATTTTCTATTCACAATCAGCTGTTATTGTTAATGCGGTTGGAGGTTAGCTTCTCTAACATGTGTGCAATTGACGAAAATACAAGGAAGCGCAAGAGACGAGAAAGAATTGGACGTCGCAAAATTATTGTAAGCGCAATAAATGCTTTCTTAGAGTAAATGACAGGAATATGAAGGCGAATCTCAGTACTGTTAAAGTATCTTTGATACATACTACAAACAAAATGCCTAATTAGCTGATCCCATACCCGTTGTACCTGTGTAAAGACGTAAACCTAGATTTGCTGATTCTGAAGTAAGGAAATTTAAAAAGGTTTCACATTACTACAGTTATATACATCAAGTGATAGCAAGGTCGAGAATCTTGTATGCTAAAAGGCATTTCGTCACTCCATGGAAAAATTCCACGAAGAATGCAAACCATACTGTTAAGTTGAAGCTGCAGTGGAGCTCCTCTCAAACATAGCAGAGTGCAACACAGAAACTGACATGAAAACTTTCTTCATACTAGGGTAGATATAAACACTACTGCCTAGCTAAGAATGGTAAAACGTAGTTACCCGAAGATCTTGATAAATATATATACAATTTATTCAAGAATATGTATCTCGACGCTGAAACAACTTACAACTCTTACAGACAGATTTTTAATGAACGCTGTAATACAGGCTTTGGCTATCAACATGTTTTAATTGCGACGAGATGGCTCCAAAATTAATGCCCTTCAGTCCAAACGTTCCAAAGCGAATGATACAAAGCCAGTCGAGTATTCTGGTGGAACTTGAGAAACTTGAGACCGAGTAAAAACTACATCTTAAACGAGCGACTGCATTTTACGAATGTAATGAACTTATAGGAAACCTGCTAGATAACGAACAGATTTTCAAGCACCTTCCATGGAGTACTCCAAAAATTTTGTCATTCAGGCGTACACAAAAGCGTATTTTATACATACACTGAGGCTATTGGAAAGGCAAAGATAGGGTGTGCTCTCTGTTGCATTACTTTATCTACAACTTACATGTTTGGTACCGTGAAGTGCCTACAGAAATTCTGTGATTCGTGTGGAGGCTACAACAAAAATTTCAGTGCGTAGGTTTTTGCATCACATTGTCCACTATGAACAAAAATTTGAAGAAGTTCATGTTACTTTTCCAATTCGGGGTATATTGTACGTCGAATGTGACAAAGATTACGGCTTAATTAATCAGAAAACGAATTCTGAAATACCGTCTGATTGGATTGATGTAATACAATCGTCCAAAATAAAACCGACACTATTCGATGTAGGACACACAACATAATACTTTCGCTCTTGAGAAAAAAATACCTATTTCCATTCAGAGCAATAAGGGAGATTAGGTTCCCACCCACCCTTCTAGGTCTGTTAGTTTCATTCAAAAAAATAGGAGGCGTCAGAAAATTAACCAAGTACTGCTGGCAAGATTCGCAGGAATTTCTGCAGGCCAGGCAATCTTTAAGCCTGCAGATTTTGTCATGTGTCATACATGGCTGCAAAATTGTGTTGTAGTTTGTTTTAAGTTAGATATATTATCGGTGTAGCTCTTTAATAAAAAGGTGATTATAAATCATGACGTAACTACTGTTATCATTTCACTGACATTAAACTGTCTTGACATTAAACTGGACTCTCATAATTTCTATCGCAAACAAAAGGTGCTTTTAGTAGGAAATTTACTCTATCACCAAGACAATGCATCAGATAATTGCATAACTGTTACATTTAGATAGATAACTAACTTGCATGAAGATAAATCTTATGTTTAAAAAAATCTTTCCTTTCACCTTCTTCCATGCACTCTTCGCACTCTTCTTATACAATGATCGCTTTACATGGAGAAAGATTTTCCTAAATTCCAGCAACGATGAAATTCAAGTATGTACACAAATGTACACAAACACGTCTATTTACACGGTCATTCGGCGGAATGAAACTCGCAGTCTATGCAAAATATAAGTCGATGCTCTTGCAATGCAATGTGAATTTGTTGTCTACATTAGTATTTTGACGAGGAGTAGAGCTGGTAGGTGAAGCAACTTAAACTTTCTGGCAGGGCGAATTGGTGATCAATGTTAGTCACAGTTTACACGTTATATATAAAAATTTTATGATAAAACAAAATGCGTTTGCACGAAATTTTAAGAAGTAATACTTACTGTCCATATGGTATTATTGCGAGAAACGGAGCTGCCAGGCGGAAAGACTTTCTGGCAATTTGAATTGGTCAGGTTACTACAGGTAATTAAATTAAAGGCGTCAGAAGATAATTCTCTAAAACCCCCACAATATCTTGAGACGATTGAAACAACCCATTCACCATAATTCGAAAAGTGAGAAAAAAAATCCTTTTTTTTTAATACGAATTTTCCTTACCACAGACTCCAACGTTAAAATCGGAGTGGTGCCATGATCAAAATCTTCACCTGTCCCTGGCCATTTATGATGTTGAAGTGGTTGGTTCAGTTTTTTTATTATCATTTTTTTAAATCGATTTTATATTATAGATCCAATTCCTAAAATGGGTTTAATTATAATCATTTTACTTTCTTGCTCATGACTGTTACAGATGTTATATTGGACAAACAGGACAACATCCTAAAAAATAATGAATCAACACCAGTATTATTGCCGAGAAATGGCAATGGGCATTAGTCAAAGAAAACGTCATTATCATTTTACTAATTGTTATAATTTTGTTTTTTAGCTAATTCAGGTTTTAGATCGCAAAAAGGATGTCAGAAAACCGAAATAATTTGCCATTCTTTGAATAATACTACAAACTGGAGACGTGATGTATAGAGCGTCGATTCACAATTCAATAACATAGCTTTTAGGGATAGAAATCACGATAAGGGCTGTACATAAGAGAAAAAATATATACGTGCAAAGAAATATAAATCACCACATCATTCTTCACTTATGTTGTGTCGTCTAGTTACAAAGATTATTACTATTTATAAAAACGGAAGATGTTAATGTAATTATTCATGTTTTACCTATTTGTACTAGGTTAACTGTAAATGTGTTTGAATCGATATTGCGATGGATACAACGTGTGAAATTTGAATTACTATTATTTTACCTACACATTTTATAATTATTGTGTATGTTCCGTTTGTCTTTTTATTTGACTCCTATTTATATTTAATTTCAATAAATCCTGTTATGATCGTGTTTGCAGCCTATGCTTACAATTTTTATTAGTTGTATTGATCCTATAGATTGTATGAATACTTGTCTCAATTGTAAGACATATCTGTAGCCTTAATAAAGATCTAAAATAGAGATGGAAACGTCGATTATTTCAAAAATCCCGATCGCATGGTCAGTCTGACAGGCTAATTATGTATGTAATTCTGAAAAAATTATTAATTATGAACATAAAGTGATGTCATAAAATTTTAAATTGGGAGCCTTAACATGTCGTTTACCAAGCTATCGTTTCTATAAATGGCAACCTTTTTAATTTCTCGCAAATAACTTTTTTATTATATTATATTTAATTTATATTTATGTTATATAAAAAAAATATTAAATACGAAAGTTGTAGAACATTTTAAGGTCTACAAGAAAGCTTTATAAACATTTCTGCATCAGAACGAAAACAAAAGAATTGCGAATTTCTATGTTATTTGACAAGCCGCCATTTTGTTTTTACTGGGTCTATTTGGCTCGTTAATGAATTTAACCGAAAGATTTACCCGTACTATTTTTGCGTTAAGTTCCATTTTAATTAGTTAAAAAATGCACCCCTTTATATATATATATATATATATATATATATATATATATATATATATATATATATATATATATATATATATACACTTTCGAAACGGGGGTTGTTTTGGCATCAAAAAACCACAAAAACGAAAAACTACATTCAAGTCCCGTTGTGCTACTCTTCTCAATAGCCTGTATTTCTTTCGAAATAAGCTTAAAAAGGGAGAAGTGTGTTTTATTTTTGTCACGATTTAGGTATACCCTAAAAGATAATTTTAAAAAGGAAAAATTCGTGCTCTTGATTCGTTTAATTAATCTTTCGGATTCACATATTTTTACCTAATAAAATTATCTACTCTTTAGTCTGAACTACTACATTACAGTACCTATTAATAATTGATATTGTTATATATATATATATATATATATATATATATATATATTATTGTTATTAGTTATCTATTATTTCCGGAGATGATTATCAAATCAAAACTTTTTAAAAAAAGAATCGGGTTCCAAGTACCTTCAACTATGTTATCTTTAAATTGCTTTGGAAAAAGTCTGTACGATTTCTTTCGTATTTTCCAATGAAACAGGGTTATAATTTGATTATAAAAACAGTGACAATTGATTATAAAAATATTACAATTTTTCAATGACTAATCGAAGATGTGAATCTTTTTGTAACACACGTTTGTTATGGATGAACAAATTAAATACGGACATATATTATGATACTGTGTGCAGACACCGAGAAAATAATTTCGGCTGATAGCGATAGCGAAATTATTCCATATGTGCAATTTAGAAAAAAACCTCGTTAACAGTATGCATGCACATTTAACAATGATTTTAAAATTCAGATCGATTTTGTTGCAATTTGGTTCGCTGCCTTGCTTTACCAACACGTTTCTTGAGCCAAAATATGGAAGTCATATGTTAAATATAATTATTTGGAGAAAAAAAAAATCTCAACAAAATCATTTTTTTTTATTATATTGCTATATTTATATCAACAATAAGGTATTTTTCTATATATAACCACTTGTCAAATTACACAAAAAATCTTTTCTCTATTTCCATTTTTTTATTGAGAGTTACCATGTTATCTAGGGAAATAAAAGAGACAAATATACTTTAGCGACTTTTTACATTTTTTATCGGTTATCCGACCAGAATTTTTAACTGGCTGGGTGTAGTTTCCTAACTATTTTCAGAATTCATTGATTAGTTGCAAATTATATAACCTACCTGCGCATAGCTTTACATAGATATGATATGAACATAACATTCGTTCTGTTATCTCTGAGAAAAGTGCACGTCCCGCCAAAAATAAGACCGAAGCGAATTAAAGCGAATCTCTTCCACATATCCACCATCATCCACATACACATACATACACATATAGGTACAACTTATGCGCCCGATCGGTATCTATACGACTACACATTCCGAACTCTAATTAAAGATGGTTATCGGTCGCGAGAATTCCCATCCAGCCTCTTATTAATTCCTAATATCTTTAATCAGCTCTTGCCATCGGCATTTTTGCCTTGTGTTATTACCATTGTTTTCAAATTGACATTGTATTTTAGGCTCGTGGGAGGTGGGCGGCGAAGAAAGCGAGTTTCCACCGGGGGCACTAGCCATTATGTTATAACGAGGAGGGCGGCTTAGCGAAAAATCTTAGCTAAACGCCGTAATTACAATATAAAAAATATGTAATCAGCAACAACTTCGACAACTAACATCTCCAGTTCTATACGCAAAATCATGTTTCAGTCATCATGCTCATGTTTCTAACTTACACATCAAGATACCAAGATACATGTCATAGGATATGCCGATCATCGGACTGCTAGGTAACAAAGTATAACTCGGTACACGTGAAACTAACTAAATACTTGTTCAGAACTCACTAACAACACTCATATAGAGAGAGACGATTATTGTACGTTAGGAGTTTGGGGGCGTCTAAAATTGTAAGGAAAATCACTTACAATCTCAGTAAGAGTCAAACGTTGAAGTAATGGTATGAAATAGAAAGTCTTAAATAATATTTCTACCAATGCGCGAGTTTAATATTCAAAAATATTAATAGTAGTATTACAAGAAATAGTTTCCATTTTCATCAATCTAAGACATTTTGTGCAAACTTGCAAGGTGCTCCACAAAACATGGAAATATTTATTGAGCAACTGAATTCAAATAATTGTGAATGGTACAAAACCATTTACGGTAGGTATAAACCGTTTCTTTAATATAAGAGACTTTCAAGTTCGAAAATTGTCAAATAAGCATGGAGTAACTCTTTATGATAATTTTTTTAACAAACTGGTTATTAGTACCATAACGGTACTTTACAAATTTGATACATTTAATAGCAAGTAAACATTGAGTTTCGAATCCATTTTAAATAGATTACTTATAAACCATTATAAAAGCATATTGACATTATTCGATGGATAAGGTTTCTTGTCGAAGATCGTTGAACAACTTGCATGCACATACCATATCTATAAATAAATTCATAATTCCAGTTCGCTTTGAAAAGCGATCGCACAATGACGATTTTTGAGGTTGTCGCCCCGAGTACAAGCATAGAAACAAGTGTCAAAATAAGATGGATATGCTGCCGATATCTCAAAATCGCAGATGTTATTTTAGGCTTCGGATAGATTTATTAAGCTGCTCCGTGTCTGATAAGGTTCAGTTTCACAGTAGGAATGTCAAATTTAACGAAGGAGAATTTCGTCTTTGTTTTTCGATCCTTCTCACCGATTTAGAATCGGAGATATGGGAGCAGAACGTTTAATTGACCAAAGGAAGAGATCTCGTGAGGGAATTAATGATTGTCGATTTCAAAATTTTGAATTTAGACAAGAATTACATTAAAATTTAGACAAGACCTACATTAAAATATTCAAATTACTGGATGTGTATATAATACAAATAGTCAAAGTGATCAAGTGTGAAATGAAAAATCTAATAGCCTAAAATAAAAAAGTAGTTTATTAAATCAAGCGCATGCATCTTGTGTTACAATTATTTCAAATTTGAAGATATACCACAAGCATGTCTTAAAGAACAGATACGAAAATATGTATATGTATGTATGCTTAAGAAAATGTTTACATTATTCATCAGCTTCTTTGCTTTCATTAGTTTCTTCTGCATGCATTTGAATTTGTCTTCCTGTCCAGAAGAATTTATTTAAATCTTTTTATTTAAAACATGAAAAAAATGATGATTTCAAGGTATAATTTATATTTTCGTTTTCTGAACCTTAATTTTTTTTTAAACGATTTTTGAGGAATCAAGGAAAACAACTAGTTTGAGACCTAATCCTCATATCAACATTGAATTACACCCTCGTTTCCCCTTAAAATTTTACTTGCATTGACTATGAATCACGATGACGTAAAACTATATTCCTATTGACCATTTAAAATTTGAATAAAGTTGACTCAATTAATAGACACACCAGACAAATCATCACGTGTCTTTTCATCACCATTTTTTGGGGTGTCGCTTTCTGATCATAAAAAATTCCAAGGGTTTGATTCAAATGATAGATCTATATAGTAGACAGGTATTACATTCCTCATCGGCTACATATTTCATACTCCACTTTTCGACCCTTAAAACTACATATGAGCGTACATAAACAAAAACGAAAAGTTAAAATTTTATGTCCGTTGAGTGAATTATGAAGTAAGCTTAAAAAATCAAGTACATCATAAAGTCGACTCAACTCACAAAATCACCAGCTAAATCATCACGTCTTTTCAGCTCCACTGTCAAACTTTCATGGTTGAAATAATGTGCGCTTGAAATTAAAAAAGATACAAAAAATTAAAAAAAAAACACTGGGAGTCAGAGCACAATTTCCCACCAGTAAAACTCCCGTACTCTCTAAACCATTTATTGTCACTTTCTACCTAAAGAATCCTGTCCTACCTCTCCATACCCCATAGGGGTGTGGACTACCTCCAAGGCGTTAAAACTGGATTTTGACGCGGGCCAGGGTAAATAAGTACAGTTCTTCACCGAGAACAACAGCATCCTCTTGGCTGCAGACATGTCAGCACAACCCGGACCAGAGGATCAACAGGAGAAGTACTGACAACCCAAGGCAACCTACAGACAGGCAGAAGAAGAGGACTTCAAGACGCCCAGGTATAAAGGGTCGAGAGACGAGCATGTCATGCAGGCAACAAAGCCACAAACTAGCAGGTCGGCCCCAAAGGGAGCGTTTAACCCCCGATTTGATGACTCTCAGTTGGACGACCTTATGTGAGGACGACACCCATGACAGGATCCATGCTAAAAGACGCTTTCCTAGTGACCAGGCACTCCGCAACCCAAAGCTTCGTAAGCCCACAAATGTTCCAAGGGACGACGCAGCGGAGCACGCCAGAGGGCAGAGGAAGAAGCTCACCGAAACCACAAGGGTCAAAAAACGTCACCTACCCGAGCACGAGGACACCATAGCCCAAAGGCTACAACTACAGGAAACCAGGCGAGTCAACACAATGAGTGAAAACGTATCCTAGGTGTAGGTTAAGAAACATTGTAATAAATATTGTTTTTCCGGGTAAATCGGCGAATTCCGAAGTCCTGGAGCATTACGTGAGTAATTATACGAATGAAGACTTGGTCTGAACTTGGCCTGAATACTTAAGTTTAGAGAACCAAGCATTTTAATAGAAAAGTCGAACTTTCTCTAAAACATTCAACCATTTCAATAAAGTTGATTCAACTGATGCACTCATCAGACAGGTAAAATTTTATTTCCAATGACCATGGGTTATAAAATCTTGATATGAATTTTTATGATTATTTATTACTTTATGAAAGTGACTTGAATGATACACTCACCAAATACCGCCACTGCCTTTTCAGCTTTGCCTTTCAGATTTCCAGTTCTCGAGACTGAAAGCTTCATTTTTATTAACCACGCATCATGAAAACTTGTAATTTTATTTCCGTTAACCAGTAATCACGAATAGTCGAATTTTGAATACGCCAACAAAATTTCACAAAAGTTAACTCAATCAATATCAGACAAATCACCGTACGTTTTTGTTTTGACAAAAAAATTCCAGTGGAGCCTCGAAGAAATATTTACACATCACAATCATCGATTCCTTCGATAAGTTGCGGGGAAGTGCAAAGATACCTAATGACGGGTTACGGGCCGCAATTCTCCCTGGGAGATACTTATAATAAGTAGGTAAATACGGAATATGGCAAAGGTACAATGTCGTCGCCCCAGGTCAGTTACCCACAAAGCACCGTGTTGATAACGAACTCATTTTTAACATTGTCTGGAATGTTACGTATGATTTATAGCTGTTTATGATCCCCCTCAGGTCGGCTCATTTTACGTAACGATTTTGATGTATCGATTGCGACAGTTCCTGCTTTTCGTAATGATAACTCCCGGGGTCGAATCTGATAACGAAAATTGTGCATTTACTAAACGGGCACTTATCGAGGTTCTATGACAGATAACATCGACACACTCAGTAATGTCGATAAGTGCGACGACGTTATATCGATCCGATTCAAGGACACACTATATGGACATTATGAAAAGATGATTCGGGATTTAAACGAGTTACGCGGACAATAACCTATTTTTTACACGATTAACAGAAAAAAAGGAGTTTATTCAGTGGGAGGAAATGTACATATGTATGAATGTATGTTTTATCCACAATAACTTTTTAATAGCTAACCCGATTGTGATGCACAATGATTAAATCGATAACTTACTTCACCAGAAGTGTTACAGGCTACATTCGAATTTGATAATTCGGTGATAATTTGAACTTAGCATACTGCTAGTAGTAGTAGTAGTGGCACATTCGCCATTTCTGGTAAGTCTTGGTTCAGCTGATAAACGTAATCCGAGGAGAAATTGAGCTAGTTTTGTGAAAATTTCTCAAAGTCAGCTCAAAACACAATTACTGTAACAAGATATTCTTCATTTTGTCCTATCGCTTAGTTTTTACGACGTAATTAGATTAGAATTCTTCATTTCGTTAGTCGGTCGCAAAATACCAAGAAGAGGAGACGAATGCCCGTTCGCTTCAAATTAAGTTATTGTCGAGCCGCGATATAGGTATACGTATCGTCGTGCTGTTGTGTTTCTTTTAGATTTCCCGTAAGTTTCTAAGTCCCGTAACTAACATCGATTTAAAAATTGAAAACAAGTAAGATATTGAAATTAAAATTCGTTATTAAAGCAAGAACGCTATTTTCTATTATAGTCGTACCGACTCGGTTACAGAACAATTTCAACAATAGACAAAAGCTATTAGATACAGTTTTATACGAAATGGGAACTCACATAAAAATCTGAGTTATACAGGTTAAGATTGTTGGATACAATATTTAGCCTTGTGATAATCAATATAACCTTCATGGAACGCCAGTACCTGAAAAACGGTGAGCAAACTGTGAAAATGCCTTCGGTATTTGCTTCGCATAAATAGCAATCAATAGATAAGAAAAACGTTATAAAAAAATTTAAATCTACTTTGGATAACGAAGATAATAGAAGATTTTTTTCAAAGAAAAAATTGATAACCAGAGCACTGGAATCTGCAGAGCGACGCTCTTTTGTTATTTGCGTTTTAGATATGAATGCTAGTGGTAACTGTATACCCCCTCACAAGAACGCTAATGAACTCATGAAGTATTTGTGTATTCCATCTAGGTAGATACAGATCAATATTTTCGTAATGATTCAACTGTTTTATAAATTTTGTTAGAAATCCCGTTTTTCTGAGTTTGTATGATCATGATAGTCACACATAAAGCTTGTATATCGCTATAGCCCAAGAAACAGAGGAAAATTTTGCAATTTCAGCGATGTAATTAGTAAATGAAAGAGACTCTTATTAAGATGTAGGGGGGATATCAAAATGACTCCCAACATTCGTGCCGCTCAAAACTCATTGACATTTCGGAACTCTGAGGCTCTAAAGCTGTAAAAAATGTAAATACCTTTAATTTGAGCTGCGTTAAGTCAATTTTGGATAATTTGTTTATGTATAATTAGCCAAAAACCGTCTAAAATGAACGTTTTTTAAATTAGTATATTTAATTCAAAAACAACTTCGTTACATACTCTTTGATCGTAAAAGATAGCTTTTTCAATGGCGAGCCAACTGAGAGTTTGTAAAACTCGATTCGTTAACTTGTTGCCAAGTTATTGTTAATTGTTTAACCATTGTTAATTGTTTATGTGATATTGTATATCAAACACAATAACTTTTGTTTATTACCTTTTTTGGCCAATTCAAAGTGGGTTCTCTTCTAGAAGAGCTGAATAGTTATGTTTTCCATTTATGATAAAAATTTACAACAAAAACAATTTTTAATCCATTATTTATTATTTAGAGAAAGAGCATATTGTTTTTATGAACATTTAGACCTACAGCGTTGCACGAACATCGCACACGATTTTAACTTACGGGAATCGAAAGCTGGCTTCAAGATAAAGTTCTAAAAAAGAAAAAAGTTACTCTATGGCCCATAGAAACCAACATAAAAATTTTTTTTAAACTTCGCAGACGCTTTGGTTGTAACCACTAGGAAACTCATCCAGCGGCATTAGATAGGCAAATACTTATATTTTACAAAGATATCATTTATTTTATCAAAAACTGCATTTGTTTAGTAGAAAATGCATATTGTGTGGAGCGTATTTTTTGTGATTTCCGTAGTAGCGGTTATGGGGACAGCCGTGCGAGGTTCTCGCGCGCGCAACAAGTGAAGACGCTTCGTCAAATCGGCGACGCACCGAAAAAGTCATATTTATGAGACTTCTTATACTCTCTGACTTTGAATTTTAAAGTTCCACGTTCAAAAAATGGCTAACTGAAATTATTTAAGTATTGAAAAAAAACTTATATAAATTCTCACGTTAATATCAATGAGTTGCTAAGCTAAACTTTTTTTTGAAAATCCAAACTGTCTTCTGTTCATATTCAATCCAATCCAAAATCTTACTTGATGGATGTCAAATGATTTCGAGAACGTATATTACTGAAAAGGACACTAAACCCTTGTGTCATAAAAGCCTACCTTTTAACCTACCAGTTCTAGCAAAGAACGTAGTTCTGAGTATAATTCTCAAAGAGGTCCAAAGTTCGGAGAGGCCAACGAAAGAAGACACGTATAACTATTGGTGTAACATTTGGTAGCCTAGTTCAAAGAAACCAACACAAGCAAGGGCAATCTTTTGATGAATCACATGGAGAAATTAAATAATTTCACTAAGAAGGACGTATTTTCAAATATCGACGAAAATCCCAGTGATAATGCAGAACGTCTTAGTTCTGTAAATTTGAATGTTGATGAAAGTTTGGCTACAAGGTATTCGATATAGGTATACAAAAATTCAGAGAAAAAATCCTATTTACGATATTTGTTAGAACCACATTTTTATTGTACATACGAGTATGTACTTCGTAATACTTGACCATTTTTACTTACTCATAGGAGGTACTCATACATTGAAAAGTATTGTTTTCGAGTGGGTTTTAGGAATTCGAGGTTCTGACTTTTTTTGGGCGTTTTAAGGTTTCCCCAATCAAAAAAACATGTTTTTTTTTTACATGCCATTTTCTTAGAAACCTACAAGTTAAACCAATTTCTGTTAAAACTGGTTAAAATCAAAGAACACATTACTCGTCATTTTTGTGTTATCTCAAAAACTACTCCAACATTTTATTGAACTTTGTATATCTAGTTTACTCTTTAATCCATATTGACTTAAACAGTCATTATTTTAGCTGATTCCCTTTAAAGGGTTCTTTGCCATGTAAATTTTCAGTTTTTCAATTCCTTTAAAATGGCTTTACACCTTATAACTTAAAATTTTGTACCTAGAATACTTTGCCAAAAGTTTATAATTTTTGTTTAAATTTTTTCTTGTAACTGCGCCTTAAATGGCACTTTACCCTTAAGCATTGTAGGTTTATCCCAATTTTCGTAAAAAAGGCTTTAGGTTATTGCATACTTCACAAGTACAGTTAGTTATTTAATACCTATAATTTTTATTACAAAATATTTTTTTTCTAAAGCCGTTCTAAGGAATATTCTACTTTTGAGAATTTTTAGTTTTTAGTAATTTGTCTTTTAATAAATTAGCGATTTATTGCATATATTACCCCCTCGACGTGACATAGTTTTCTAAGACACAACTTTCATTGGAACATTTTTTTTATAAAATCGCCTTAAAGGGTACTTTACTCTTGAGAATTTCCTGTAAACTTGTATAGAGCGCATGACCCACATGAGAAAGTTGTTAGATGAACATATCGCCAATTTTTTGCATTACCGAAAATTTATTTTTAGTTTTATTTTTCACTGACTGCGAATATCATGTCAAGATTAAAAAAATAGCAGCCAGTGGTAATATTTTACTTTTATTCCACCCAATATGTCCCAAGACAATCCACAATAAAAGTAGTATTCGGTAATTCCCGCCGTTGCTACATCACTCAGTCTCATAATTTCACAAAAGTTTCCGAATCCCCAAATCGATCGAATATAACAAAATCCAATTGCATAGGTACACAAAAGTTCATGATTATCTCAGAAAACGAACTAACGCAATAAATAACGTACACAACGGTTTTTTATCGTAAAATATTTCTGTAACTGATATCGTAATGTGCAGTATTTAGGGCGCATGAGATTTGAAAAAGATACACCAGAACGTTTACCGATGAGGTTACAGGCTGCGTGGGGTTAATACCAAAAATGACAATTTTATTTAAGAACATCTACCGCGTAATCTAAAAAAATTAAGGCTGGTGAACATGTCCAATATGTACTATAATCTATTTCATTTAAAAAATTCTCAAAAAGAACGATTTGGTATACAGAGTGTTGCTATATCACCACGCTACGTTCATCTGCCTGAAATGCTGATTCCAACTGATCTACGTATCTTGGTTTTTGGGTACCAGAATTTCAAACATTCAATTCATTATTTGTGTTATCATACTAAATAAAAAAAATCGACTGCCTCCATTTATTCTCAAAAACTTTTCTTTTCTCGTTTTCGAAGAATCCGTAGGGTACAATGGAACTGTTAAAATTACAATTTGGAAATAGCGCAAATAATGGGGAGTTTGATTCAGAATTAAATCTAGGTATTCATATCAAATGCGATAAATAATTTTATTTACGTTTGAGAGCCTTATTGTCATTTTAAATTTATACAATAAGTACTGTTCTCTTCCGTACTGGAAATTAGAAACCTTCTAAATATAAAATAAAGCATTATCTTACCAATACCATAGCACTACTTACTACATCCTACCATTGCAGTTACCTTGCTACACTATTAATTAATATATCATTACACTCAGTTGAGGAAAGTTTCATAGCCATTCGTATAGTTTGCGCCATTTCTAATTATGTAAAATAAATACTTAGAAAAACTTTTTTTACGATATTTCACCAAAGCCTATTTTACTCCTTTGTATTTTCTTGTTGTTTTATTAATTTCCACTACAACCGAATTCACTAACTAATAGTAAATATGATACGTTGATTTGTATGAATGAAGTTTCTGAAGTAACACTGCACGCATTTACGAAGAAAAGTTTCCGAACGAAACTGTAACAATTTGCTTATAAAATTGACACCTTCCTATCAAATTCCGAACATACTTTTCTAGAACATTCACGGCATCCACATAACGAGCATTAACGTAACACTTCGTTTAATTGCACAAGTTTTTAATCACAACGTAACCTTTTCGTGCAGATTCCATTCCATTAATTACAGTCCCGACTAACCTTTCACCTGCTCCCCAAATCGAATTAACATCTATTCTCGCTATCAAATTAAAATCGACACATTTTTCGGTCTCGAAGTAGTAAATAAAAATATCACGTATAAATCATACGGCTGGAGCTTTCACAAAACTTTATTCAGTTGTGGGGCCATCTGCATCTGGGCAGAGAGTGAGATGACGATAAATCCAAAAGTTTGCAATAAATTTCAACGCTTTGGCCGAAGATCTATTTAACACATCTGAGGCGTTCGCCTTGTGCGCCTTCGGTCACGGTCCCATATTTCATCCGGTGCGGTATGTCTGTGTCTCCCTTTCCTGTGTAATATATACGTATATATATATATATATATATATATATATATATATATATATATATATATATATATATATGCACCGTTTGCGTATATGCGGAACATGTTATTAATAACAACAATAACAATATCGAGGGCAAAAAGGTGAGTAATGACAAAGCAACTGATTATTAAACGATAAGAGGACTTAATTACATATAATTTGAACTGCAAGTAGGTAAGTACACGATTGGTGGAGGATATAAACGTACAAAGTACGAACACTGCGGGTTCTTCCAATTCAACTCAAAAGATATATTAATAATTGTATTTTACTTCATGTGTTGTACATCATATTATACAGGTACAGGTGTAACATGCCATAGATATGAATTGAATGATGCTACCAAATTTTTTGGAATTGAAAAGCTGTATTTTATTAGAGTAGCGTGTATATTAACAGCATCTTGAATGAAGAAGAAATTTCTTGGGTTTATAAAAGTTGCCTGTACCAATCCGCATGGCTCAAGCAGTTTCCATCATTTCAAACATCTTGCTGGGACAAACCTAATGATGAATCGGTCTAGAATTGATGTTGTTTATTTAATCTAAAAAAAATCAAATCATAATTGAAAAAAATTAAATTATATTGGTGAACATCCTTTGTCTATCCACTGTATTACTTCTTACCTATTAGACAGTGAGAAGGATTTGATGTCATATAAAAGAACAGCAGAGGGGACGACGGTACGGTAAAGTGAAATTTTTGATATGGCAACATTGCATCACGCCGCATTTGAACAAAATATTGAATGTACTCTACTCCCGACCACGGAGATGAAAGTACCAATTAGCCATCCGTGATATAGGTCAATGGTGGGGGGCAATGAAAAAAGATGGCGACCGCTTAACTATTTTCGTGTCTCATGCCGATTTCATAGTAACCTGTGAAGATATCTGTTAATTATAGGGAGTTTTACGTTTGCCCACCAATTTCATGCTGTTTACTGTTAAGTACCCATGTTAAGATGTAAGTATATTTTGTACTATCGTATATATCATTCTTTAAAGCAAAATATCGTGCTTTATTCTCTGGAAAATTGAGTTGATTGCACTTTAATTTTGTTGATGGTTTAGTTTTGTATTATACATTTTTTTGTATTACATATTCTGAATCTAAAAACTTTGTGTACTAGACCAGAAGCTGGCTCTATCTAAGGATATTATATTGGCATTTATAAGGTCCTAAGAAGTACAGGTACATGACTTATCAACTTGACATGACTTCTTCTTTAATGAGGAATTTCATTTAGCAAACATGTAGTTCTGAACTGGATATAAAGGACACATACTCTTGCGTTGGAAGCGTTGGAACCTAAGTGTTCCATAACTGTACCTGTTATTAAATTACATTTTAATAAACAATGTCTGATATTAGGAAAATTTAACTGCATTTCCAATCAGCTTTACCACTGCAATGCAAAAGTTTGTTTTCACAAAAACCATTTTATAAAGGTTATTTCCAGTAGAAAATTTTTCCCGTCGTCTAGACATAGACGAGAAAATTACCGTTTCATTTTTTTCATTTTTAAATTACGTGCAATTTCAAATTTCCGGCAGTGGTGAGAGGTAAGGAAATTAAATGGTAGCAAATGTCTGTGGTGTTCCATGGACATAACAAGGTCTTGCGAAAATGTATGTCTTTTTTGCTTGTCGCTGTTTTGCTGCTACTTTATTACTAATTTGTGACAATTCTATTTTTGTTGATCAAGCCATTACCGAGAAACCGGCTCTGAATCTCCTAAACGCAACGAGATATCGATATGACTCGAGTGGCACATTTCGTTGGTAATTTGCTGGTAATATGTGACATTAAAACTAATTTTGTTGCTTCTGTCGTTTTCAAGAAACAGTCGATCATTTTAGTTTAATTTTATATTTAATCCAAAACATGGAAAACCTTAAACTGGATATTTCAAACTACTGTCATTTTTCGAGAATATAACTATCATTCCATTGGTAACATTGTTTTATTTTAGTTTCTAATAATAAGATTATAACATCAAAAAATGAAACATCATTCCGCTTTGTCCTACTCTCCCCTCCATCACAAAATTAGTTCAATTTTACAAAACACGCGCAAAAGAAACATTGATCCCAGATGTAATTTATAATATTTACGTCCACGTTATTCGATGAAGATTTGAAATCCTATGACACAAGTATTCTTCAAATCGATTGCAATTTCCTTCCTCAGACAGAGATGTCTTCGGTTATGCGTAATAGCATATTTTCTTCACCACGGCAAACAAAGCCTTGACATATTGGATAAGGATTAAAGGTGCAACTAAGTACGTGTATATTAAACTCGATAAACAACTGTGAAATCCCGGTAAAATTTCTGTATTTATAGGACAAGTCGATGCACGAATATATATATGTGTGTAAGGTATACACATAGTTTGATAACAGCACTCTGCAGAGATATATTTTAATTTGATATACTCTGGTCGTAAAGTTGATTTTCTGGTATGCCTTGGTCGTTATCGGTGCCTCTCTTTCTCTCCTTTCCCCTCTTTCTCTTATTCTTCGGGAGGGATATCATTCGAAAGTGAGCAACACCGTACCTACAACTTATCTGCAAGGAGCTATCAGCTTATCTCCCAGACTAATGCAATGTCTAGGAATTTACTTTAAACATATCGAAGGCGATACAAGAGCGGAGCGCACGTATCGTACACACACACCGCCTCATATAATTGGAGTAGTGCCGATAACGGGAAATATAAAATCGGTGATAAATGGGGCACTATACTGCCCCTCAATTTGTATAAGGCACCAGACTTAATCGGTCATTAGACGGGAGAGATAAACAGACTTTTTTATAGGAGAATGGACCAGTTAGTTGTTCGATACTGTTCCAGGATCGGGATTGATGCCAGCTTGGTTTGACTCACTTGAAAAGTAATTGAATCATAACAGACGTATAGGATGAGCCCCCGTGGAGTTTGCAGCATCCTTACAACTAACAAATTACCAATGTGATCCCAATTACTACTTTGTCATTTTTCAGGTTACATGTAGATATTAAACATATTCGCCTTGTCCGTTGAAGTCTTTAGGCGGAGTTATTTCAAGCTCACGTGCGCGCGTGCGTGCGTGCGTGCGTGTGTGTGTGATATAGACACTATACACAATCCAAATAATGCTACAGAAACAAATGAGGCACAAATTTGGGATTTCGTCATAAAATTTTGTTGATAAATTGAATAACAATCGTTTATATTTCTTTATATATGGCGCGAATATAGAGCGGCTTCTTGGTCTTTGTGTGTGGTTAACATGGCTATTAAATTTTATGGCTTTTTTTTTCAAATGGATCAATTCAGACTGGATGAACGTTACCTTTATATTATATAATGGCGTTTCATTCTGCTTCATGAGCATAGCAAATTTCAACAGAGTTGTCAAGAACAAAAAATTAAATATAAGATCTACCCGACTAGAAATTATTTCCTGTACCCGACCAGGACCCGGCCGGGATTGCTCGTCTAGCACCCGGCAAGGACTGTAACGCAGATGTGCCGTCGGGTCCTGATCAGGACGACCTGACGTGGACCCGACCGGGCATTACTGGCGTGGACCCGGTCAGGTCATCCTGACCAGGACCCGATCGGGCCGGCGTTATAGGGTGCTAGACGGGCATGTCCGGCCGGGTCCTGATCGGGAGGACCTGACCGGGTCCACGTCAGGTCATCCTGTTCAGGACCCGACGAAACATCTGCGTTACAGTCCTTACAGGGTGCTAGACGGGCAATCCCGGCCGGGTCCTGGTCAGGAAGACCTGACCGGGGCCACGTCAAGAAAACCTAATTTATATTATACAATATTTTATTGATATCACAATATAATAAATACACCAAAAATCGACATACAAAAGAGACAGTACAAACACAAACATATTAAAGAATAATAATACATGAATAAATAAAATAAATAAAATAAACAAATATAAAAACATGAAATATAAACGATATATACAGGATAAAATAATAAAGTGATAATATACTAAAAAACACAGTACAAATACAAAGAATCGCAAAAAAAGTTAAAATACAACAAAAACCAATTTTTTTTATGCACCCATTCTAATCTTTAGGATTTTTTAATGTAGAAGAGAAAGCCCTCACCTGTTTGCTTTTATCCAGTGGGGACCTCGAAATGTCAGAGTCTTCTGTAAATTGAGAAATAATTATTTTCTAACAAATATTCACGTTTTAGTAAATGAATTACCTCATCACAGTCGTAGAAAATATCATGCATCGTCACCATCCACCGTCGGCGAACTTCACATCACAAGACTTGAACAAAAACTGATCGGAACAGTAGGTTACGAACGAAGGGTCGCTTTTACCTGAAGCGTTAATCCGGAAGCAATAATCGTTATGCTAATCATAAATGCCGGTATTGTCGAATTAATAGCGCTGCAAAATTTTTTTGTCAACAACTGCGTAAGTAAAATATTAAAGATAGAAATAATTTTACAAATTCGTACGTCCTATGATATTACGTCAACTGCTTTTTCGGCATTACTTAGTCACTATCGCGGTAATCGTCATTCAAAGAATTTACTCCACTAACACTGAAATATGTAGTTATGCCAAATTCACTATTTTTTCCCTCTAATTTAATTTGACTCTCGAGGAACAATCTATCTCGTTGGTGAGTAAGTTCGCGAATTCGCCTTGCACGGTTATCACACATTTTTCCCTTTGTCTTCTCGAGCATATTGGATAATGATCTAAATAATTAATAAAATTAATTTATATTATTTTATTCCGGCGCGAAATTAAGAAAATTCGAAAAAATCAGAAAATTATAAATATATTTTGTTACTTAGATTTTTACACAATGTAACAGAGTTTTAATTACCTTTAATCACAATTAATTACACTCAGTGTTTAATTTTGTCACATTCTTAATACGTATATTATGAATAATGGGTGTAATGATAGATTGCGCGGGCATGCCTGGCCAGTGCCTGGTCGGGTCCTGATCAGGTAATCCTAGGCGGGCATGTCTCGACAGTGCCTAGTCGGGTCCTAATAAGGATATGGTCGGGTAATGCTAGCCGGGCTTGCCTTGCCAGTGCCTGGTCTGGTCCTGATGAGGATTTGGCCAGGTAATCATAGGCGGGCGTGCCTCGCCAGTGCCTGATCGGGTCCTGGCCAGGTAATCCTAGGCGGGCATGCCTCGCTATTGCCTGGTCGGGTCCTGATCAGGATCTGACCAGGTAATGCTAGACGGGCATGCCTCGCCAGTGTCAGTCCTACCCTGGCATGCCTCGCCAGTGCCTGGTCGGGTCCTGATCAGGATTTGGTCAGGTAATCCTAGGCGGGCATGCCGCGCCAGTGCCTAGTCGGGCCCTGATCAGGATCTGGGCAGGTAATCCTAGGCGGGCATGCCTCGCCATTACCTGATCGGGTCCTGACCAGGATCTGGCCAGGTAATCCTAGACGAGCATGCCCGGCCACTTCCTGATCGGGACCCGATACGTTTTCGGGTTTGCCTAGCCAAATTTCTAGTCGGGTACCTATATATGGCTGTAAGTTTAATTCTCTCCGAAAATCTATTAACAAGTCACAAACAAAATAAACACAATGAGTTTCAAGAAGAAATAATTTGGACTGTTATTTATCGTTTTGCAAATATTCACAAGTGACGTCAAAAAATGAACAGCGGCTGTCAAGAATGATGATGTCAATTTGATATTTATCCTCTTTTAGAATAATTGTTCACAAAGTGGATTTTCGCTGGAAAAAAAAACGTGAAGATAATAGGACAAGTGAAGAAACCAGGCATTTAATTAAGATTTGATTAAACAATTTATCAGTTTCTTAGATCGAGAGGAATGCGCGATGTGTTCAAATAGGCTAAGTTCAAAGTGTGCTAATGGTAGGTGAAACAAAATGGCTAATAAAACGACATTTCACCTCATAGAATAAGAGGGCCAAGGGATATTTTTGTATTGTAATTAATGTCAGTTTTTCGCATATTATCGGAGAACTAACGCCTTGCCTTTAGAAACAATAAAAATCGGATTGTGTGAGTCGTAGACGACAAATACTATGTTGGGTAATATTATTTCTTAAAATGGGATAAAATTATTTAATAGCGCACGAATAATTAGAAGCTTTAAACTTTGCATGTTTATACTTTAGGGACTCCAAGATGGTGCTGAAAAAAATTGTACCACGAACTTCCCGTGCGGGTGATAATAGGGATGAATAGTTATATTGTCTGTATTACTCTCAATTAATTATAAACTTTAATCCCTGGGGAAAAATTTAAGAAAGCTTCAGTTAACGAGAGAGTGGAATATGGAGTGAAATTTATGCAACACAGTTACTAAACAGTTAGAAACTAGAAATCTGGTACGAATTCCGATTGGGCTCCCGGACAGTTTTGAAAAATCCACCAATCTCAAATTTCACGTTCTTAGAGGTGAGGGAGGAGTGAAGTTAAGTCGACCTCCGAACGAAGCTGTCTATAAATGCTTCTGTCTATTTAGAATTTAATTTAAAATATATGGTTATCGTGTTTTTGTCCGTGTATTTCAAATAATTGAACTTTTACGTCATTTTAATATTTTCGTTTCCACGGTATATAATACGAGAAGTACATAAATCGAGTTGCTCCATACTCCAAAATTTAATAAAAACGTTTGTCGATTTTTAAAACAACCTTTGCACAAGATTACATGGGTTATACAAACTCTGTAAAATATCCTCATCCAGCTTTCGAATTTCCAGTACAATGTTATAATTTAAAACCATTGAGAGTCGGCGGGAGTGATATTTTCTGTATTTTTCATGTTAGAAGTTTAATCGTAGATGAAATTGATGCGGATTTTACTACATAATACTAAAAAAATTCTCCCGAGTGCTCCATGGGGCCCTTTTTAAATATAAAAATTTTGATTTTTGCATTATTATTAAAGGTTAAAAGTAACCGCAAAAGGTAAAAGGTAAAGCCATCTCGAGGGCCCCATGGGGCCCTTTTTAAATATAAAAATTCTGATTTTAGCATTATTATCAAGGATTAAATCCAAAGAAAGGTCTACTCTACAAAATTAAAATATGGAAAACTCGTTCAAATCACTTTTTTAAATTTCTTTTGAATTAATATTGAGCGGCTCAACTCAAACGTAATCAGTTAAAACCAAAATTTACCACACTTATAAACTTAAGTTAATTTCAAGACATGAAATATGTATTAGTACAGTAATATATATATATATATATATATATATATATATATATATATATATATATATATATATATATATATCCTATAAATAATACTAGAAGTTTGCATGAATACATTGACAAATAAATTAATTTTTTAATTTTCCAAGAAAAGTATGCTTACGTGGCAGTATAATTCAAATCAAATATCTTCGAATGTTTACCTAAGATTTTCGTAAATTTAATCTTGCCGCGCTTAGTAGTTTCAGTGGTTTAATCGATATTTTTAGCATAAATTTACCTCGTAAACCTGTGAATGTTAAAATGGGGGTGAACGAAGGTAAAGGCCTAGAACCAAAAACTGTTTCAGTAAAATTACAGAAAAACATTTTCAAATGCCAACATCTGCCCTTATTATATATGTTAGTTTATGTATAGTACAAGGAGGAACATTCAAAACCTTGGTAGGTTCCACGGTAGTGCATCATGCAGACATGTGAATCCTTGCGATTGTTATACATCTACTTGCTAAGAAACTAGACACCGTTATTTCGACAAAGAAGATGGGTGGTAAAATGTATTAACGCAGGTGCTCTAAAAAACTTCCAAAGCGATTTCCACACCGGAAAACGGGAAAAAAGACCCCCGACTCGGAAATAAAACATGTGAGCAATTGCTTGTAAAACTGCGAATCGATCCGCCGATGGCGGCAGCATGAGAGTGTAAAATGTGTCGGGAAATCTGCACCGAATGTGCCGAACCGTTGCAAAAAGTAGTTCGAAAAATATAACTGATAGACCGACGGCACGCCACTATCGCGAATAATCAAAAATTGCACATGGTTGCATTCAGGTGCTTATCGAGATTGTGAAATCATTATTTTGGTCATGAATTCGAAATTTCCCATCAAAAATATTTGCAGCGGTGCCATAAAACCGTCTAGATTACGTATCCCAATATTGCGGATTATAAAGCGGGGTGTGATGGGGTTTATACACTTTCGTGAATGCTAGGTAATAATGGAATACTATCTGTTTTTAATATCACAAAATTTGTTTATTGAAAGTTAGAAGATAGTGTAGTTTAGAAAATACCGTAAGAATTTAAAAAAATAAACTTAATAAATAATAAATATAAATAACTTTTATAAACTTTGGCTTTGACGGTTTCTTTAATAGTTTTGTAACGCTACTTGAACAGTAATGTAAAATTACGCTTAAATGCTTAGGCTTCTCGATATGGGTCTCTATGTTCCTTTGAAGAAACAATAGTGAAAAGATGGGGTACAAGCATGGAGAAAAAGAGGCACCAGTCCAAAAGAACAGCTTCCCATATTATTGCAAAGACTGATGGATACGCCTGCTCGTGATATAACGAACAATGTGCAGAACTGCTTTCAAGCCAGGGGTATTTAGTTGAACCTGAAGTTATTCTAGAGAAGTTGCTATAATTCAAACATGATTCGGCAGAAAAGAGGAAAAAATTATTTTTATATTAGGAGCAATTAGGAAATGGAGATAAAAATTTTTAAAAATGCTCGAAAATTTTGCAGTCTAAACTAAAAGTCCTTTCCCATTTTCATCCCATGAAATTTTTTGTCATATAAAGACCACTTTATGGCACAAAAATAACCACTAGAAAAAGGTTTGGTATTCCTCCGAAGAAAATTTTGCTTATTATAGGTGAATACGTATCAAAAATATTATCAACTAATTGCAAAAGCGGCATAGCTTTTCTATTAAAAACCATATAGAATACTCACAAAAAAATGATGGATCCTTTTAGTTAAAGGATATTTCAATCTATTGGCACAAATTTTAAATAACTTTCAGTTAAGAGATCGATCATGAACCATGTGGTTCATTTAGGGGAAGGGATGAAAGTATCATCAGATATCAAAAGAGTATGTTACGCCACTTGACAGTGATGGGGGCCGGAATTAAGACTTTGCAACGTGGATTGAAAAGAAAGCGACGCATTTCATTTTTTTCCGAAACAAAAATTTTTTAAATTTCCCTGGTATTTTTTTCCAAAATTTTCGTGAATCGGCGGATAGATATTTTTGGAATCATTTATAGCATTTCTGGTATTCCGCAAAATTGCAATTACTTTTGGTCCAAAAGACCCTTCGAGAATCCAAGAAGGTTACTAGGATAACAATTTCTCAAAAACCCAGAAAGAATTTCGGTTTAGAAACGTACTAAAAGAAATTGTCGGAAAATAATCCGTACTATGTAGATATGTTTCTGTGGATTTTCAAGATGTGTATCTGTGTGTAACTGTGTAGGTAATATGAAGGTTTTAAAATAAAAGTGAATTACACGCTTGTGACTCATTTATAATTGGTCTCTTACCAACATTCGTTAATTCCCTTATATTTTTCCGAACCTCTCATCTACAATACAGTCCAGGATACAACTGACCTCTATCTCGGAACGGATGCATGGCTAATATTAAAATAAAGCAATGTCTTGTATTATTATTAATTGCGATGATAACGATCGAGTGCGATGGTCTCAATGGGCGTATGGCGCCAGTGGTTTTAAACGCAAGACTTCTTCAGATAGAGTTTTAGAGATAGAAAACGCTTTAATGCTCTTAGGCCGGCCGGAGATATACTGGATTTGATAAGTCTTCTTTTTTAAATTAACATCGCAACACAGTAGTGTTTGTTGTCTCTGTTGTAGGAAACGTTAAAGGGGTAAGGTTTTGGACTTTTACTGTTAGTTGATGAAATAAAAGCAGTAGAATAAAAAAATGATTACAAGTAAAATGAATATTTAATGAACGAGGTTTCTTTTGACCTTTGGGGACCACAGCAACTAATTATTGGCGTATTTAAATCTAACTGGAGTGCTAAAGGAACATTAATTGGTACATTAATTGGTACATTAAAGGCACAAATGTGAAATTTTCAGTGAATATTTGAATTAAGTCGTAGATGGTGTGCTACAATGAGATTGTGCAAATTTTTATTCCTAAGAGGTTGTAACTTTTTTACAATAAGGTTGACATACCCTTCCGTTTGATAGCATCGTTAGGTCATAATTTTCTACCGTATTATGTACATTAATAGGTTTAGTGGCGATAGTGGCAATACACTGATACTGTTTTTACCTGTTTAACGTTCAAGCTAGTGGCCTCTTCACCTAATTTTTCAATATCATTGAAAATTGCCCGATTGTAATCGGAATGAAATGTACAACCGATATCTGATATTGATTGAAAACGACAGTACTCGACATATTAGGATTATGTTCGAGAGAAGTTACTTATAAGTTTAACTATATAAAAAAAATAATAAATAGAATGTCTACTGCTAAAGCTTCTCTTACTGACGAACTGTTAACCAAAAGATTTCCGAAAAGTTATACTCTGTTTAGTATTCAAATGTTCAAATTGTTATTATTTGAGGATAAATTTATCAGGTTATCAATCAATAAGTGTCATAGTGTATTTTACAGTTAATAATATGTACAATAAATATTAACTGCAGTAACATCAATGTATATTAGCTTAAAAAATATGAAAAAAATTAAAATTTTAAACTGGATACTGTCTCAATATATAAGGCAGACGTTGCAATCATTAGTGTGTACTCATCAAGTGATAAAATAAAACATTTAAGCTATTTTAGCGGTACTGATGTTGTTTTCTGGCGGGGTGGGGTCCTTAGGACCCAACATTTTTCAGACTCTCACAATCAGACCGTTGTGTAGAATCGATGTTTAATAATGATCACAGAAATAAAAAACTGGAAATAGTAGAATTTGATAGTATTTGTGGGCAAGAAAGTGAGCATGTCCTCCAAAATTCGTTTGTCAATTCCTAAATCATCCCGACACAACTTTCGATATTAATATATTTACCAACTGTTCAGCAATTTAACACAATAACATTAGTCGCTATGTCGCAATAAAAGCTAATCGTCGAACTTTTTAAAAATTGCCTGGTGAGAGTTCTCATTTATTTGAATTTCATTTTCAAATCTGTCAAGCTGCAGCTTGATCACAAGCTCAGATAAACATCTGATTTCCCTCGAGTTTGAGTAAAACGTAACTGATCCGGTCATGTGAAAATGTTCATTTAACAATTAAGTTCTAGCTTAACTTATTGACGTAATTAATATTTAACTTCTTAATCTTATTTAATATGTCCAGATTTTTTTTATGAAAAATAATTTATTGTCGCTTGCTGTGATTAGTGGCAATTTTCTGAAAGAGCCACCGAAACAGTTTTTCATGATAAACGTTACAGTATATTTGGTCATCTGATTATTACAACGTATTTGGCTGTACTTGTTATTAAAAATTAGGTAATAAATAAGGTTTTAATTTAATTTTACGATTTGTGATATGGGGGGCTGGGGATCTGGGTATAAAATTTTAAGGAGCGTTGACTGTGGTAGTGGTAAAGTATTGTTTTTAGACGCACCTGGTGGCACTGAAACACATTTCCGATTATCATGCTTTTGGTCCTGGTGGGCGGTAGTCGCTTTGTTAACTGCATCATCTGAAATAGTTTTATCGTTATTAGATGGTGAAAAGATTACCTTTGAGTGTGCTCTCAATCAATCATATGGAAAATTCAATGTGCAACATAAAAGAATCTGGCTGAAGTTTTACATTAATACATGATCATAATCTGGGATGAATGTTCTTTTGAAAAACTCAATCTTAGAAATAGTAATGAAGTAATGAGCGGTGTTATTGTACTAATAGCTAAAAAGAATTTTAAACATTACGAGTAGCATTTACCAGTAGCATTTACATTTATAAAAGCAATAGTACTAATTAAGTTCAGAGACTCATCAAACAATACTATTTTTGGCCTCACATGGGAAAGTTTTCTTTAAATTAGAGCACTAGGATATATTTAAGATGTGATGCTTCTTCTGGTCTATTATGAAGATATTCACCCTTGAGGTATTCTCTCAGTTCTCATGAGGTGAAGGTATTCTCAGTCATGAGGAGACGTAACGATGCCTCTAGGGTTGGCTAAACTAGTGAAGACAATAATAAATATTATTGGCAAGATTTACCTGATGTTGATAGTAAACAAAATAAAGGTTTTGCGAGTCTACAATTATATCGCCAAAAAAGTTAACGCTGATGCACTCAACGCTTCATTTTACATTACAAGTATTCAAAAAAAAAGCAGTAGAGCATCTTCTTTAATCTCGTTTATCATATTAATACTTTATCTCCGTTCAATCAAAAGGTACAACAATGAAAGTTTTTGGTAAATTTAGAGAATTCGCTAGGAAACCTTATGTTCCCTTTTCAGTTTTAAGCAGCTATAAATTTTTATATACGGTGTTATATTGTGTATTTATTTCGATAATTGTTTCAGCCAACAACAATATAGTTAAATTGGAATAACAAAAAATTTAATTACTGAACTGATAACATATAATCTTTACTTTTGATTTTTGGTAGGTGGGAGATGACATATTATATATAATATTTCATTTCCAACCTATCAAAATATAATATAATTATGTGTTTTAAATGCGAATTTGATGCTCTTCCACTTCTTTTCTGAGGACTTTTACAGTAAAACGAAGGTGACATGCTGAGGTGCTACAGACAGTAGTTGACGTAAAACGTGGGAAAAATCTTTTCCAAACATCTACGATTTTAGCGGGAGAATATCTCGAAAATTATTAGAAACGATAAAAAATGAATAAAATGGACCTGTAGGGAATTTCATTAGTATTGTATTAATTTTCGAGGAATATTTTCCCCTATAATCGACTGTTTTCGACAACTTGTCATGAAAATGCGCCTCATCAGTTTAAACCTATGACTCCAATTACAGAAGTCGCTTAGGGATTACTTAAACCAATAAATGCAAATAAAATAACACTATGTTTAATTTGTGACAAGTGCAGGGTTCGGCAGAGAGGTATGAAGTTTTTGAAATAACCGCCATACAGTTAACTTTGAGCCATTAAATTTTATTGTTTGTATACACAACTAGTATATTGTCAGTTGCAAAAAATACACATTTATGTTTGAAAAAATAATCAACGTCGAAAAAACACCTCACTTAGGTAGCGTTCAATTTTGTCGAGGCATTCCTCTAAATGGCTGGTGAAATTGTCCATAGTTCTTCCAAGCATGGCAAGTGGAATTCTTTCAATTTCTCGTGTTATGTTTTTGGAAAGCTCATCAAGGGTACGTCGTTTGTTAATATAAACTTGAGCTTTTAAGTAGAGCCATAAAAAGTAGTCACAAGGTGACAGGTGACCGAGGTGGTTACAGCCTATGTAATGAAATCAGTCGTCCTAAGAAATGTTCTTTTAAAAAACCCTGTTTCTCTTGATGTACGGCAAGTTGCCCCATCTTGTTGAAACCAGACTCTGTTCAGGTTCCTGTGCCGTCTGTGTTAACAGTCCACCGTTCGCCATACCTACAAGCCCAAGTTTACATTAACAAACCACGAACTATTGAAATCTTCCGAAAATAAACCATGAAAGGACAATTTCACTACCCGTTTACAAGAATACCTCGACAAAAATGGACGCCACCTAATTGAGGTGCTTTTTCGACGTTGATTATTTTTTCAAATATAAATGTGTATCTGACGTGTTTGATGTGTAAAAAAAAAAACAAAATTTAAAATTGGGTCGAAATTAACTGTGTGACTGTCATTTCAAAAACATCATATGTTTTTCTCTCTGTCGAACCCCGTACTTTAAGCAAACCTAACCTAACCACCTTACGTGAAATATATGTATTCGTTGATTTCGATTCAGAGCCGTGATATTCGACTTGATGTGTAAATATTAATTTGCCACTTTATTGGACGCCAATGTTCATATCATACATATACAAATGTACATTTTACAGGATGTTGTTTTGTATGTAAGCGAAGTCGTATCTCTTCATCGAACCATAGGTATACGCTGTATGTGTACAATAACAATATTCGAGCGTTATCGTAAATCTGTAAAGCTTTTTATCTCTATTTATATCGAAATATAAAAGATTGGTCCGTATTTTGAATGGAATTTTCATATATTATTTACAGATTCGACCGGGCAGCTATTGTCATTAGCGATAGTATTAGTAAGATTGTATCGTAATAGTATTGTTCTCGGTATCGGTGATTTCTACGTTTCGGACGAAAAACTGTGTTACACATTTTGTGCAAGTTGTGAAAGATACAAAAATCCACATTATATCGACCATTCGTTCGATCACCCTCCTCATTTTAAACACACAGTATTTTCCTAATTCACTCACCTCATACATTAACTGCCGTCGATATCGTCGACCAATCTAACCGAACGGTTCATGTAGACTTCATATAAAATGTTAGCCTTTACATATCAATACCCGTGTGTATAATATCGAGAGTTTTAATCACAACATGTGACAGAACTAAATTAAACAGTAGCTTCCTTCGAAAGGCTCCTTCTTATATGACGTCGATATCGATGATCGTCCGAGTGAAGACCACTCTGTCAACTTCCAATTAATCTGTGAGAGCAATCGCGGAAGAAAATAAACAAAATCTCTGTTCGAGGAAGCCGGTTATTAATCGAAAAACGACCTTTATTTAATTTAGATTTGGCCGAGATAGAAGCGGGTATTAATGGATTTCATGAGGATGTGACACATTTGATTCGATGTTAGATAGAAAACAAATTAAATTTCGAAACTAATCGAGCTTCTTTTAAATAAACGGAGAGAGTGACTGACTTAGAAAAAGGGAGGGAAACTTGGTACAAATAACCATTGATAAATACGCTATTGATTGCTATTGAGTGCTATTGATAAAGTGCTATTAGTTCTAGTTGCCGGTCATGCAATGACTGTATGGTGGTTAGCTGTAAAAAAATGTTATGAGTCATAACGTATGATTGTTGCGACTATTACGATCGATACATAACCACAATTGAAATGTCTAAACTTGTATTCTATAACTATTTTGACATCACTTGAAATACCTATTATATTAAATGCAGTGGCGGTCATAGAGGGGGGCCACGGGGGCCATGCCCCCCCCCCCCCCCATGACCGCCATCTCTCCATCGTTTCTTCATCAATTGGAATAAAGCAGTGATGTTTGCAAGTGCATGCTCGTTTTTTTGCCTTAATGTCTCATTTTCAGTGTTTAGGTACTGCTTACTTTAAGCCCACTTTAAGTTAACGATTTGGTCCATGGCGCCCCCTCTTAAAATGTATATGACCGCTACTGATTAAATGTCACTTCATTAGAATTGTTAACGACAACAGCTTTTTAAGAGATCCGGACTGATTTCAAATCACAAGTCAATTTGTAAGTAAGCTGCATGGATTGAAGATTTAACAAGTATCAAATTTCGCCTTTGTGCAACTTTCACACTCCAAAGAATGAACGTAGTGATTTAGAAAATAGTCTTTTCGGAGATGTTTGAATAATTTTGTATGGCGTTGACACTTATATCGCAATTTCCAACAGATGCAACACAATTGAAAATCAGTCAAATAAAGTTCTAGCAGTACCTTATAAATGATTGTGTACCAATTCTCTTTTTCTACCTAGCATAAAATCTGTTACTTTATTCAAAATTCCCCAAACCATAATAATTTAACGTAAAATTAAAAATTGGTGTTGCTGTTATATTTAAAGCAGACAAACTAAAGCAGAACACAGAACACAGCAACAGAACATATAATAATCAATTGTTTTAACAACATTAAATCAAAATAAAATATTTTATAGACGTAGATTTTGCGTTTGTATTTAATTATAGTGTAAATCATTATGTTATATATGTGCCTACTGAAATTTCTATTAAATTAAAGCTTGTATGATTGTTCTCTTTTATTCTCCGCTAACATGTGAATTACAATTTATTATCCGCATATTTCATACATTACCGTGCATATAATGCATATCATTCTGCATATTTTACGTTAATTCAGTGTATATATATATATATATATATATATATATATATATATATATATATATGCGCATATTTCTTTTACTTTTCAGTGCATAAAATCCGAGCCTTAGTAATAAATAAAAGTGAAGAGCTCCTTACAGTTAGTTTATTAATATATTAGGGAATCAATTTCAATGATACGTGAGTTAGAAACTTATGTTACTTAATTAACTGATAATTATTTAAATGTCAAAGTTGAAAAGACTACTTTGATTTTCTGACGCGTATCAATAAATCATATAAAACAAATTAAAATAGCATGTTATTTCATTTCAGAGTGTTTTAACTGTCGTGAAGATTTTGATCGTCGACGAACACATTTATAATTTTTTAATCGTTGTAAAACTATCATACAATCTCACTCGTAAATCGTTTCTCACATCTACAGACCGATAAAGACAATGTTTTTTTAATATTCAAGTGGTTCTCGGTTATATCGCAATGAAATCTACAAACATAAATAATTATAAGATATTATGTGTGGGAAACGAGTGAAAGAGATCTGATGCTGATAGAATTCAAATATCTACACATTAATCTTTACGTTATCGACGTCAGTGTGCTCGTTTTTAGATATGTCCAGAGAAGTATTTTCTAAATAAATATGTAATGATTTCAAGTAATTTTACGGTGGACACTCGGTACTAAATCAATTGATAAATTGAAGTCAAGGCAGAACGATTAGGTTTATTGTAGCTGTAAACACATTTATTGTTCTCGTATTGTCTTTCTCTTTAGGCAATGGCATGATAACTCTTTAGACTTTTTGATTTTAAGAATTCGAATTTCTAAAGGCTAAATTGGGGCAACAAAAAGATAAACTCAAAGTATAAGCAATCAATCTTGGCACAAGCGGACTTCCTTCTCTGACTATTAAATAAAAATACAATGGAAAACAAACCTAGAGCTTCATTCGATACGTATTACCTGGTTACAGCAAAGATGATTGAGGAACTAACTGGAATAAGTGGCTTAAAAAGGAAGTGAAAAAATCGAAGGAATCATTTCAGTTTAAGGAATGAACATAAAGTATTAAGCGTTTATGCTTCCCATAGCTAAATTTATGTGCAATATTTTTGAGTATCAATTTGAGGTTTCATTAGGTGGGCACTGTTAAAAAGTGAGGGCGTACGAAAATATCAGTGAGATATGTAGTAGAAAAATGAATGAAAAATTGAAAAAACTGGAAAAACCTGGAAAAAAACTGTTCAGGCTTTTTAAATAACACATTTCTCAAGTTATTACCGATACCTGAATCCAATCCATATAGATAGAACAATTAACCTTAAGTTGGACTGACTTGTAAATCACTTCGTAAATGCACCCAGCCTTTATTAAAACACAACGATTAACTACAGAATTTGCACCTGGTGGGTCACTTACGAAACATTTTACTGATTACCATTGACACGTTCATTTTCCTTTTCATCGACTTTTTACACTCGTCCAGCTACCCAACCATTGCACGACACACCAACCATTACTAAGGCGACAACTTTCAATTTGCCTTTGGAAAATCCTGCTATGGAAAGTTATGTCGACCACTTCGTGAACGATCACTTTCTTCCAGATCCGTGTCAAGCAGCCTCTAATCCCCCTAATCTCGTTATTCCGTTGTAAGCGAAGGAAGCATCAATGGCAGTCAAAAGAAGAAAGAACTCACGAAGGAGAAGAAAGAGGAGGAGGTGGAGGAGGCGGGACGCAACCGATTATATCTTGATACAGTTTGCTTGCCCGTAATGAGCTCCGTCTGAGAGCTGTCACTCGCCCCGGCCGTTTTCTTGCCCTTATCTACCCCTGATAGACTGCTCTGTGGCTATCTCGTCCCACTCTCTCTCTCTCTCTCTCTTTCTCTCTCTGCTGCTGCTGCTTTAATTAGGCCACCTTGTCCATCTCCCAATCAACGTACACCATCTAGAGAGGTAGGTGTGCCCATCTGGTGATGCGAAGTTAATTTTTCCCTCTCGTTATTCACAGGAATACCAGACAAGATCATTGTAAGGAGATTCGTGTCAAATTTCGAGACTGGCGCGTAATTAACATCACTAACGTGATCCTAAACCGCACGGGCGATTTCAAAATTTGACAACGGATCCGAAGGGCGGTTTTAAAGTCAGTTCCGTTACTTTGGTCGTTACTTTTCTCATCCTCGCTAAATATTCAACACAATTTGCTTAACTTGGTCATAAATACCGACAGATAAATACGGCCACCGCGTATAACCGCGAACAACACTATAATTCTTGGATAAGATTGTTAGTACGGATATCTTGCCCGAAAAGGACGCTCGAGGAACGACAAAATCTTCCATCGTAAAAATTTAAGAAGTATACTTTCGATACATTGTACGAGAAGTTTATCCCAAAAGCACTCGAACATTAACTGAATCATTTAAATATTTTACAGTTGGGTACTGCGCTGCAAGATGGTAAGACTAAATAATACGTAAAATATTTTTTAAGCATATGCTCTAGACGTAATGTAACTAAAAATAACAACGTGTGTCATATTAATTTCATATTGGATGCCGTGTTTCTAATAAACTTGTTCTGATTCGTACTCATGGAAAAATAATTAATCCAAAATGTTCATTTATATCTGTAATATTACGTACAGTTTGCGTAACACTTACACTCATTTTACCCTTCGATATATTTAATATGATTCTAATAAAAGCTTCTCTGCATTCTGACATCTAAAAATTCATACAAGTTAGTGGCCTAATACAGAGGTAGAATAACAATTAAACCTGGTAAGGCCTGGGCCTGGTAAGCATACCTGGGCTGGTAAGCAGGTGTAATCGAATTTTTACTTACCTACATATGTTAGATATGTTTTAAATCTCTAACTAGTTTTCTTAAATTTTTTATGAAGTAAATTCCTAAATAGAGCTTGGATTATAGTCCAAAGTAAGACGAGTATCGCCAATTCCATATGCTGTTTGGTGGCAGAACATTTCCCTACAAAGAATGCTTTGCTAATTCACTTACTCACTATCTCTCTCTCATTCTCTCTCTCATAAGTGCATAAGCGGTGGGTCAATATCAGTGTCACTTTTATTTCTCCCCACGAAAAGAGGCGGAATTCAAACAGTCAAATCTATTGTGTTCTGTGATTTTGGAAAATATACTACTTGGGAAGTCAAGGTAAGTCAAAACTGACATCATAGATATGGCGTAAGAATTATATTGGTTAAGATGAAGAGTGAATCTGTATTGAACAACCTGCTCTTGAAAGAGTTATGATTAGAGAGCGGATATTTTAATCGCATGCAAATACTTGGTTTTTAGCACATAGGCGTCTAATTTAGGATGCGCTATTTACGATAGGGAATTGACTACAACAATTTAGATAAACAAAATGAAATAAATGTCTGCAATACAAATTTTTTTACTTGGCAAATTCTCTGAACTGTTATAATTTACCCCTATTAAAGAAAAACTCATAATTCCGATAAAAAGTATCTACCTGCTAGGGGAATTCCGATAAATGATTAGGAATAATGGGGCTCGAAATATCTCAGCACAAGTAAATGTCGTCTCATCGCATCCCGACAGTTGCCATTTAAAATCTTAGAGTCTCGTGAAACACTGTCTATTTGTTTATTTCAAAGCCTAGAGTGATAGAAAGTTATAGTGAGTTATAGTTATTAGTTATAGTTAGTAGCTATAGTTAGTTATATTCAGAGTTATACGCAAATATGGAAAATTTATTACCAGACTTTGATTGCTTTCGTCGTTTTAATGAGAACGACTTATACTGCGGCTATTGTGATCAGGTATTAGTTTTTAATGGAAAATCAACTATGATACAAAATGTGAAAACGCAAAAATACAAGTATTCTGTAGAGAAATGTTCAGACAAATCTTTTTATGAAGATTTATGTAATGCATTTGTTTCTGCAAACATTCCTTTCGAAAAATTAAATAATCCGATTTTCAGCAATTTTCTTTGTAAATATACTAACCGTAAAATATGGGAAGAATCCATAATTAGAAAACATTATATGCAAAAACAGTACGATAAAGCAATGACGGCAATAAAAACGAAAATTTCTAACAAATATATTTGGGTTAGTGCATATGAAGCGATTGACATAAAGAGTAGATGTGTCGTTAATATTGTTGTAGGGTTATTAAATGCTGAAAATCCTTCACAACAGTATTTAGTTTCTAGTGTGTTTCGTGAAACTGTGAACGCTGAAATGATTTGTGAAATAGTGAAACGTGGATTGAACAATGTTGTTGATAATAATGTTTCAAACGTTTAATTATTTAATTCAGATGCGGCAAGTGTAATATTGAAAGCAGAGAAATTATTATAACAACATTTTCCAAACATGTTGCATGTGACTTGCCTTGCTAACGCATTACACCGACCTTGTGAGTTTATCCGTGACAGTTTTCCAGACATTAATTCATTGATTAGCCGTTTTAAAAGATTTTGGTTAAAAACACCTTCCCGAGTTTCTTTATATAAAGAAATATGTCAGAATATCCCCAACCTCCACAACCAGTTATTACACGTTGGGGAACTAGGTTACAGACTGTGTTCTTTTTTTAGGCAAATTTTAACACTAAAAATGTTTATTTCTAAATTAACGACGACACGAGCTTTATTACTGAGTGTAAACGTTTATTAACAAAAACAACTTTACAGTCGGAATTAAATTTCCTCTTGACTAATTTTTCGTGTCCCCCAGAAACTATAAAATTCCTTGAAACCCGTAACTTACAATTATAGATTGCTTTGGAAAAATTTGAATCAACATTGTTACATTTAAAAAGTACAAAACTGGCTCTTACAAGATAAATTTAACCATAAAATAGATTCTGTCATTAAACGAAACCCAAACTTGCAAACTCTGAAACAAATTTCCTTTAAGAATTTTACCGATTATGAAACATTTTTAAAATATTGTACTTCTGTGGCATATTGTTGTAACGTAGAACGATTGTTTTCTAAGTTTAAAGATTTATTAACAATTAAAAGAAGTAATTTAACAAAAGACAATTTAGAAAAATTTGCAGTCATACAAACGTGTTTTTCAAATAAAGACGATTAATATTTGTAAAAAACAGATAAACTATTCATATAATTGTGTATTTGTTACTCAGGATAAAGAGTGTTGATTGGAACTCTCTCTCTCTCTCTCAGCGTAAATGATCGCTTAGTAGAATTCTGCCAGGAAAATAAATTCGTAACAATCAAAATAGCTGCATGCAAGGTTAACATAAATAATTTGAAGAGCAGGTTGGAGAGAAATATCTGAAAATTAATATTGAGATTATGCTCAACGCATATATAACGTTGTTGGTTAGTATAATCCTTATTGAGTATGTCGTGGGAACAGCTCACAATCTATCATACTGATATATTGTCAAGAACACGAGACTTCGACGACCACAAATAAAAAAACAAAGATTTAGGACACGGCCGGAGGCCACGGTCAGTTCGTGTGAAGTACGACAAAAGAAAGCGAGAGTGTTTAACAAAACAAAGTATAAGCAAAACAAAAACCGAACATAAATAGAAGGAGGAAGTTAGTAGAGGGGACCAGTGAGGTCCAGACGTACGAGCTTGGACAAGTGCTGTCCAAGGGGCCGCCCGGAAGAGGGCCGTCCCTGAAGGGACCAGCCGGATGGCCGGTCGAAGAAAGAGAGCAGAAAGAGCCCCGAGCGGAGACTGTGCTGGTTCGTCGAAGTCTCCAGAACCCCAGCCGGACGCCCGAAGAAGAGCCTTCCAACCACCCTGTCAAGAGGCCCTCCGTTATGGAACCCCGAAAGTCCGAACGACAGGCAACCCTGTAAGTTACCTTCCTTACCTCTCACGCTCCAGCCTTTTGGGATTCGCTGTGCCCCCCATCTTTCTTATTGTGATTTATTTTTCGTTTTTTGTGTCGACCTGATTCATTTTTAGATTCCCCGTTTGTGGAGAATAAAGCCTATTTCTTTGTTTTGTTTTAACCTGTTTTCGTCAATAGCAAGCTCTACCCCCGCAGCTACCAACCCCTTACCTCACGCAGCCGTGACCCAGGGAAAGACGTCCCGGCTCGTGACAATATGTGAAAAATTTGTTGTACACTTTTTGGTTTATTTAAAGTGGTTTAAAGGCTATAAGTTCTATGTCCATCTTTCATATTACCCACTGGTCTAGATAAGCACCAACTTACCTATTCTGTCAGACCTTAAAATAACCAGTTAATTTTACAATACGTAACAGGTTGAGATATTTAAAAATGCCGGCAAACTTTGCGATCGGTGAATTACATGGCGGTGATTTTTTCTGGAACCATCGAAACGTTTCGACTATGCAAGTTAGTTATGAATATGTAACATTTACCACAAAAATATTTTTGCCGTTTCCTCCCGAGCTAAGGGGAGGCAATTACACAGTCTGGGAAAACAAGTCTGATCTCTAAGATCAAAAAGAAGAGTGCACATGTACATACATACATATACACGTCGAGAGAAAGAGAGAAAGGCTACAACGGCTATTTGTAAATAGGGGACCGGTCAAAGATGGTAGCGACGATAGCGACTAATCTCGCTGCTGCAGGCTACATTAAAAAATCGATGCCGATATATGGCGGTGGTCCGACCATTGTATGCTAAAAGCCAGAAGGACAATTAGAGTTGCAGTGTCGCTTAACTCAGCGACTCTCGCTTAATCCTGCCAACTGCAGCGCCAATATGTTCATGGACTTCACTTTGCTGCGACGCGCTGTTACACACATACGTATACGTACAGTAGATAGAGAAGGGAAGGGAAACGCATGTACACACCACCTGTGGATGTCTGTTTCATTAGGATGTAATGACGAACACCCCACGTTGAAAATTTGACTGAAGTCGCAGCCGAATTGGGAAAATCCTCCGATATTCATTCGAGTCCTGCTGTTCTTTTGCACCAAAAATATATATATGGTTTACTATAATTCTTGGTCACATATTAGTAAACACTGTTCCAAACAAACCATGATGCACCAAAAATGCTTTGAAATATTTTGGACTGAGCTCGTCGAATCATTGCTACATTAAACCTGATTACTTCACTTCGAATCTCAAAATCTATCAATATACGGCTTATATATACTATATCCATCAGTATCAGTCAGTACGGCTTTGTATATTAGTAATTTACATTTCAATAATATTTTGTAGTTACGTACTTTATGGTACCTGGTAAGTGAAACTACAATATAGCCTACCTACAAATGAGACATTATTGGTACAAATTCTGACATGTGCTCACCCTGTAAAGAGCACGAGTTTGAACGCCAGCCATTTTTATCTAAGGGAACATAGACATTAAAACTCTGAGGGAATATTAGGAAGAATGCCAATGCTGTGGATTGAAATGTATACATCACAATTTATTAAAATCTTGTGTAACTTAATTGATTGTTTTGAAAAGCACTAGTGCACTGCCCACTTGATTAAAATACATTCCAATTGATAGATATGGAAGGGCATTTATCAGTTGCAAAAAGAGTTTAACGGGATAACCATTACGCAAATTTGAAAGAACACATTTGACATCACATACTTGTAATCAAAACCGTTATGAGAAAATGCCCATAACTAAAGCAGTACTCACAATTAGTGTCTTGCACGAAACAGCAATACATACATTTCTACTGAATGACTTACCCACAAAAATCTTACCATAACATTTTAATGTGACTATCGGACTTTTTAATTCTGACTATCAAAAGTATCAGAATTGCTCATTATAAATGGACGAAAGTTTCAAAAAACACTAAACTCAACGTTTAAAAAATTGCGAACTTCAATAGCCCCCTAATTTGCCATTTATCTTCTTCCGAAGAATAACCGAATCTAGAAGAAATCCAGGTTTCAAAAAGAACTTTAAGAATCCATCAAGTGATATCCAGATCTTCAGAACAGTGCCAAGAATTTTCCAGATCCACAAATTGTTTTCAAGAATATCTAAAAGGGGTTAAGAACAATATGTAGAAGGAATTTAAGAAGGAGAGAGAGCGAGAAGAATTCTGAAAATCCATTGATGGTATTAGCAGGAATTTAAAAGTTTCAACTTTATAATAACTTTAAGTGAATATCATGTCATTTTCAAAAACACATCAAAAACATAGAAGGAACCTACAGGAAAGCGATTTCGAATATTGTAAAACGACGAAACCATAACGATTATTCGAACTTGCTGGTTTTTGTTATTCATAAAGAATTACTGAATTCAGACGAATCGTATTAAGAAGGATTTTGTGAAGTTGTTGATATATAAATGGTTGGAAAGAATTTGCAACTTTGCAACAACACTATAGAAATCTTGTAGGTAGGTCTATGTGTAGGTGTAAGGTATCTATGTAGGTAATCTTGAAGTTCCTCAAAATGTTTACTGATATCAAGAATTAACAGAGAATCTAAGAGGAAGAATTACGTCAACAGCAGTTTAATGGAAGAGTGGGATCTGGATTATATGTTTCTTTATTCATGAGAAATTACTGAATCGAGAAGAAACTCGGGTGCCAAGAACTATTTTGGGAATTTATGACATTCATTCAGATAGCACCTAAAAGTTCAACAATGCAATTCTACTGCAGCTTAACAAGAATTCTGTACAAATGCTGTAAATTTTGAATGTCATGAAAGTATTTCTAAGAAAACATCAAGAATTCAGAAAGAAGTAAGAAGAAGGTTTTTAAAAGTTAAAGATATTACGATAAAGTGTGTCCTCATGAGCCTTCGATTTTTTTCTTCATTCAAATATAGAAGAAACCTAGCGTCCAAATAAAAATTTTAAGAAAGATTCTAAGGATTATCAGATAATATTTAAATAAAATTAAAAGTTGACACTACATAAATACCGGCCATCCTGGAGGTTTTCAAAATGTCTTTCGAAAAATATCAATTATCTAGAAAAAACATGTAATGCAGACATTTCGAGAATAAAAAGTTATGTAAAAAGATGTAGCCTTACCAATCCTTCGAATTCGCTATTTTTATTTTTTCGCGAGGAATTACCGAATCTCGAACAAGCCCAAGTTTCAAAAAGAATATTAGGAATATATCTGTTGACATTCAGATCGAACTTAAAAGGTTGCAGCTCTGCAAGGATCATTTCCAAATTCAGAAAATCGTGAAGTTCACTAAACTGTTTCTACCCAGACACCAGAAAATTTAGAAAGAACCTAGAATACACTGTATAGAGAACAAAGATATAACGAAAAAGTGGGATCCTCCAAACGGTTCGATTTTTCTTTATTCGACAGGAACTATTGAATCGCGAAACAAAACAAATTCGAATTCACAATTGTGAAAAGAATTCTGAAGACTCATCAGGAATTATCCAAACGAAATTTAAGAGTTTGCACCTCTACGATGACCACTGAAGAATACGAGTCATCTTGAGTGCTTTCAAAGTGTCAAACATAGGGTGAAGAGATTTCGAGAACATGACTTGTGTTAAATTATGAAACTTTGCAACCTTTCGAACTTGCTATTTTTTCCTTATTCATAAGGAATTACTAAATCTAGAGGAAACCCAGGTTTCGAGGAAGATTTTGGGAATTTATCTGTTCAGGTGGCACTTAACAGTTTGTAGTTTCACAAGAAAAGAGACAAGACACTTTCCACACAAGACATACAAATGTCGAAATTCGTCAAATTATTTAAGTGCTTCTAAGATGATATCAAGAATATAGACAGAACCTAGGGTGAATTCGATTGTTAATACACGAATGGCAATCAAGCCATAGTTTGTAATTTTATAAGGACGCTCTAGAAATTTCAGAAATTTTGAAGTTCCTAGAAGTCTATGGAAGGGGAGTTTCAAGTAGAAGTTCTATGAGAACGCAGTTCTTTAAGAATCTTTAGAATATGCCATTCTTAATAAAGTGTTCACTTTTTGAATTTCATATATTGGCTACCTCTATAGGTACTATTCTCACTATTCTCTAGAGGAACTCATCATAGCTTTCCAATTGTTGTATTTTATAAAAAAAATACATTTTTCATATAATTTCATTATTATTCTTTAAGACTTTACATAAATACTAACTAATTCACATAAATTATCATCAGATCTGCTTATCTCTTCGATCTCACCGATTTAAATGAAACAATGTATCGCGACCTCATTCGCGAGAGAACAATTTCGTTTATGTTAATTAGTAACGGTGCATCTGTAATCTAGATAAGGTGGTCAGTAGGGGAGTTAATAAACTAACGCGTCGGCCTCCTCAGAGTCAATCTGGAACTTAAACGGCCACCGCAGTACCTCCGGTACAATGAATAATGAACCATTTTTATGAGCAGTTGTTAATTAGTGAAATGAATGAGCTTCGTTATGTTTATTTAGATTACAAGCGGTAGCACGATCTGATAAGGGGTTTATGTGCGATGGTTTTCATGAGCAGAAGAGAAATGGGGGAAAAGGTGTTGTGAATAGGAACAAAGTAAGACTTGTACTTTTTTTACGTTCATGAATTAAAAGGGGATCATTAAATGCTATATTTATAACCATCTTATGAAAGAAGTTAACTGCAATTAAACCTACTGAAACAAATTTGCAGCAAAAGCAGCAAAAGTATTCTCCATCTGGATGAAATTGATAGCAAGCGACCTCATTATACATGAAAATCGCACCTCGAAACGCGAAGGGATGTTTCAATAAAGTTCTAAAAACATTTTCCAGAAAGACATATTTATTCAGAAAGTTTTAGTGGGTTTTAGTTTTGTGGGACCGCTTTGATCCTATTGTACCTGCCTCGATAAGGGTAGGACCAAGAACCTCTATGTGTTTGTGGTCAATAATAGTGGCGCAGTGTAGTGTAAAATGCTAACTCTTTCTCTTGTAACCGTTTAAAGATATCGTTTTTTCCAGGACAAAGATGGTCATTTTTCTAGTCGTGAATGATAAGGTCCATTATCCATCACCATAATAGAATTTTGGGGCACATAAACCCACATTTGTAGGGTTTCTATGCAAGCAATACACCATAGAAAGCTTTGCTTAAGTCCAGGAACATAGTGTTAACATGTCTTCTACCCTCGAAAGCCTCAGAGATAAAAGGTATCAAATTCATTATATCAGAAGCTGTACTTAGACCTGGCCTCAACCCAAATTGCTGAATAGTAAGTAGATTATTTTGATCCAAGTATTCCAGAAAACTTTCGGCAATGCACTTCTCCAGGATCTTAAATAGAACTGGCAGTAATGAAATTGGGCGATAATTGGACATTTCTCCCTCGTTTCTCTTTTGAATATAAGCGTGACTCGAGCACTTTTCCAGAGATGAGGAAAGGAGAATTCTCTAAGGCATCTATCAGTTTGATAATGGGTAGAAGTATATGTTAAGTTCTCTTGCCAACTTTAGAAGTTTTGCGAGAGAACATAACAATCTTTGCTATTTTTAGTCTTAATTTTGTTAAATATGTTACGCATTTCAATAAAAGAAAATTCTTTCATCACAAAAGGTGGATTTGGAGGGTTGACCAGATGAATGAGTGCAAGAGAGATATTTGTGTGATTGTTTGATAACAGACTGGGAACAACATTGATAAAGAACTCGTTAAATTCATCAGTCGAAAATTTGGGTGTTATTTTTTGGTTCATCTTCCGGTAGTCTTTGTGACTATTTATTATATCCCATACGCACTTAGCTTTATTCGGAGCATTCTAAATCAAGTCGTCATTGTACTTTGAGTGAGGCTGATAGCCTTTTAGTATTTTTTCACGAGAGCATTTTTTTAAATTTATACTTAGGCCTGTAGGATTCTTTTTTGCTATGTCAGATAGAAAACATAAATGATCACGCATTTTTGATAACTCATTATTGAACCATTCTTGTTTTATATTTGTACTACTAGATAGCATTGTTTTTGTAATGTTAATTAACACTTTAAAATCAATGCTTAGGTCGAAAAAGAATGAGCAACCACCATCTCTGTCAGAATGCCGACAACAGGATGCTCTTAACGTGAAATTTTGAAGTGTAAGTTCAGTAATTCCTTCTTCCTTTATCCATAATTCCATTAGGCAGATGATCTGAATATCCTTGTCAAATATGTAGGCTTCCAGGATATTCACTTTAGTTCTCAGAGACTGAATATTGGTATGAAGAATTCTTGTATGATTACCTTTACATTCATTATTGTTATCGCTTCTAATTGTTGCACTCGTTGGTGGTTGTAGGTTTCTCATAGCAGGTTTTAACTTCGTACTGGCTTGTAATTCAGCCGATTCGGTGGTGTCCTTTGGATAAAATCACGCCAACCGCAGGCGTTATGTCCGGGCTCTTAAACCCTTTAACCTTAATTAACCTTTGACCATTACCCTTTAGAACATGCAAACCAGTGAATAACCTTCCACGAAAGCTTAATGTATGTTATGTCTTTATCCGCCCAACATTTTGAAACCGTATGACCTTCATTTGGGCAAATTTGAGATAAATAAAAAATGTCCCTATCCTCTGTTCTAAATTGTCTTCAAGTCAGTAAATATCATCTCCTCCTACAAACAATTTCATCTGTTTCGATGAGAAAAGCATTGCTTTTCTGTTTCATAAAATAAAAACCAATTCTTTTTAAACATTTCCATAATTTGTCATGCCTTATCTGAGTAATATCGAAACCATCTTAATAGCTTAATACTATTATGGATTTCGTATATTCATGGTATCTCTTCATCGGACCATCAGTACTGATTGGTCCCGTCCCGGAGTGGTATTTTGGCGGAGCCAACTCCCCGTTGTCCTCTCTCTTCGAAACCTCTATATGCTAGCTTCGCCCACCCAGTCATATTAGCGCACATTGTAACTAACTCGCGAATAGTACTATTTGAAGAATATGGATGAAATAGAGCATCGTCTGAAATAGAGCATGAATGTGCGCATACTGTACACGTAGTGATGTGTTAAACTTGTGGATACCTATCTGCACCAATGTCACTAACAACTCGCAACTAATATTAAAGTATATTGTTTTTTCACTTTATAGTTACTCGTTCAGTAACTTCTACTGTATTCATTGGTTGTGGAAACTAGGGTCGTGGATGGACTGCAGAGTAAGGTAGAGATTTCAAAATGTAATGACTAGGATAGCAGGCCAGACAATCATGCTGCAGGTGAGGTGTTTGAACACCTTCACAAACAATTTACTATTTACAGAATAGGGTAGTAGCAAAAAGGGAATAATATTTTACGTAGTATATTATAATAATATTATATGTATTTTATGTATGTATAATATGTATTAAAATTTTCGTTACACAATGTGTATGGGACAGTCTTTATAAATTTCGTTTTTTTTTTTATATCAAAGGCACAACCTAATTGCGGTCCAACAATATTTCGCTAAAGTACGGATATTAGTCTTAATTTAGGAATTATTTTGTTAGGTAGAATGCTCGTAACCATCAATAACTTAAATGTGAACTACTTTTATAAGACGTGAAATTTTAAAATGTTCATACATAGAATACTAATACTATTGGTATAACTAAACAGTAGGGTTGTTTTGTGGCTTTTCAAGGGTCGAACAGGTACAGTTGAAAATTGATATCAGTTTCAAGGAAATTGAGTTTACTTATACCAAATTTGGATTTTCACAAAAAAGTGTTTGAGCAGAAGTGAATTTTTTCGAGCAGTAGGTAAGGAATCGTAAGCATACCTAATATGATTTATTATATTTAAATCCTCTTAGCAGCATTATGGTAACAATTTCGATTTCTTTGCGTACACTAATGAACGGTTAGTTTCCAAAAGTTTCCAGCGCGAGCGTCCCAATATGAGTGAATAAATAGAGGAACATCATCGAATAATCAACAATATAGTCGGTGCAGCTCCTCAAGCCGTTATAGCCAGAGCAACGAATCCACTAATAAACATTTCTGCTCATAACTGATAAGAATAGCATTGATGAATATAAATAAGTGTCGGCGGCGGGTGGCGTTATCGCGCCAGTGCAACGGGAGAGGGCTCCCGGGGACCACCCCCTCCTTTGGTCCCCTTGGTCCCCGGGGCGCGGACTCCAACAGCTAAGGATATTTAGATATTCTAATAGTGGCGGAGCAGCCTGATAACATGTATGCTGCTAGTGCTGGCCCGGTGCGATAAGCGTCGAGACGGAGAGGTCTGTCGCTGATAAAGACGCTCTGCGTCGTTGCTGTTCTGTTTCTCTCTCCTTAACGATAAGAATAAGGTTGATATCGGGAGTCGCCGCACAAATAATAAAGGCGCATTCGAAACGGAATAAGAATCATGAAAGAAAGATTGCGGAAATGCGGGAAAATAAAAATACTGTGAAGTGGTAAGAGTGCAGGAAAACGTAATTAAAACGGGCTTTATGAACTGAACTAGTACAACACGAACGTTTCATTTATAAGAAGTATAAGTATAGAAACGCGCCACTTTTCGCACTTGTTATTATCGATCCAAACTTTCATTGGGAGGTAATTGCTCACCTATTACAACGAAATAATCAAACATGTACGGGAAACTACCAGGCTGTGCTCAGTAACATCTGAGATGCTACACGACACCATTCTCGGTCACATTCTACCAATCCTTAACGGCTAATTTTTTTCTTCAATAACACCATTACCATAACCTCGATCGACAAAGACACGGTAATAATGGTTAATAATTCAGACAGTGTAACCCCACCTCCAACTACAAACAAAACAAACAAAATAAAAGAGTTGTCTATGATACGGTGAGTCAAATTAAACGAGCAAGTCAGCTGAAGTTTTTTTTTAGAACAATTTTTAAATGGTCTATTAAGTGGGCTAATTATTTCTAATCGCATTATACTTAGTAATCTAGACATGAGATATAAGACGTGGAAAACGCTTTTACCCAGTAAATTCCCTTTTTAGTAAGTTGTACATATACAGGGATGTGTTAAAACACATTTGCATCTAGGTGAATAGAGTATATCTGACAAATCACACTTGAAGCACAACAATCCAAAGTGACAGGGTTTTATGGTGTCCAAGTATTATTATAGAACTACATACCATAAATGTCTCGTACCGTGTATACTGCGCAACTGGAATTTCTAAAAACATCGGGAAATCCGTGAGCGCGAAAGAGACGATGGAAATGTGTGATGTGGATTAACCACGTAAGAAAGAAAGGCATTTATAGATTTTTACTTTTGCAGATGTGCAATACACAATACACAATAGTTATGTTTGGTTTCAACAGGTTCGTTAAATACATAAAAACACTTCAAAATAAATCAATTTTATAAAATTCCTGCGATATGGGATTGAACCATAAAATACTTCCCAATTGTAAATCTATTTTCGTGAAATTCCTAAATTTCAAATTTTAATTATGCATATTTTCCTGAAATCCCTTAATATAGAAATAGGTGTATTCATTTGAAGCAATTGAGTTACTATGCCTAATTTGTTAAAACTCATTCAATTAGCAATTCATGTAATAATTCAGCATAAAAAGTTGCCTAAATTATTAGACATTTTTTCATAGGTCTGTTATACACTCTCTTTGAAATCCAAAAAATGTAAGACTACATATAATAATTTGGAGGAAGTGAATTCCTCCTACTTCCCTAAAAGCTATAAATTTAAAATTTCATGTAGTAATTTGGAGAAGTTATGCATAAAATTTGTCCAAAATTAGTATATACATGTTCTCCTGACTTCCATACATTTAAGGCTACATGTAATAATTTGGAGGAATTGAGCATAATCTTTTTTCCTAATTGGTACACCCATTTTCTTGAAATTTATGGATTCAAGAGCTTTTGTAAAGAATTTATATATATATATATATATATATATATATATATATATATATATATATATATATATATATATATATATATATATATACATAATTTAAATTTATGTAATACTTTGGAGGAATTGAACATAATAATTCTCCAAATTGATGAGACCTATGTCTCTAAAGGCCATTAATTTAGAACTTCATGTAATAATTTGGAAGAAGTGAGCTTGAGAATGATCTATTCTGCTCATATTACTACACTTATTTTCAATAATATAATAATAATCAGTATAATCAGTAATATTTTCAAATGTGAGACAAACATTTATGACACTATGACCTTGCTGATCCCTATAACAGAAACAGAACATGAACAGAAAAGGAATCATAAATTCTGAAACGAAATATTACTGAACTGTGCATACATTGTGTACTTAATACAGGTGGAAAGAGTACTCGAGACATATCTGTTGAAGACGTTTAACCAATCTTCTCTCTCTTAATCATGTCTCCATAAATACCATTCGCGCTGTACATTCTTCGTTCAAAAATTCTACTTTTTGCCTAGACAGCAGATAGTACCTAATGATGGTAAAAATTATAGTAGATAACAACAGAATTAGTCGGATTAAGCAAAAGTACTTAGCAACTTAAGGTATATATTACGCAGTCAACTTAATTTACAATTAGTTACAGAAATGTGAACTAGGCACAGAATTTCTAGGATTTGTACTGCTACCGCCCTTCACATACATGTAGAATTTAGGCAATATATACAACTAGTGAAAGAAGGAAAAGTGTCAGGTAATATATCCAGCAACTATACATCTCCTTCAGTCTTTAAGAACACTGCGTTCTTAATTCTTCAAATCCCCTTCCCATTTCTGTTTACTTATATATACCAAAAGTTATACGGAATTTATCAGCCCGCCGACGATTTATCATCATCCCCCCTGTTATCCTAGAAAGGATCTCTCTCCTACAAGACCCGTCCGAACGCTTGTTGGCGGGCGATCATCTCTCGTGTTATTTTTAAAATTTTTATCTCCAGCACCAAACGTCCGGCTGACTTATCTCTTGTGGCTTCGTATTCATCTTTTAAAAATTGTTATGAAGTCTGTGCAAAATGCCACCATATCAAGATAAATTATGCGGTAGAGATTTGGGTCAGAGATTATTATTGCGCGAGAGAGAAAAAACAGAGGAAACCAGAGATCGCAGAAGCAAACTTGGATGTTTACGTGCTGGCGAAGTGGATGAATTTGTTGGCAAATGAAATCATTCGGAAATTTAAATTGGTTGGCAATAGACTGGAGGTTGTTAGGAAAGGAATTTATTTCAATGGTGTTATAATCGAAATATTTCGTGGGAATAGAAGAAACTGATTCGACATTTATTACAATTCTGCAAAGATTTTACTTATTTCAATCGTTTTGTGTTAACAATAGTTTTTAATGTCAGCATTACTCACCATACCAGAGGTAAAAAATTGTACTTTTCCAAAAATTGTTGTTCAAGACTCGAAATAATGGTTGGAGAAGTAGCAAATCCTTCAATACTCTGAAATAATTCTGAAATTGATAAGCATTTCTTACGAAAAACAGTAACTGTTAAATCACGAAATCCATATCTGAAACCACTTTCTGAAATTCCACAGTGCAAAACGTGTTCATGGTTGCCCAAAGTATAACTGGGGTAGTGTGTTATGGTTGGTCAAGAGTGACTTCTTGAAGGTTAAGTTTATTGCATGAATTCTAAAAATGTATAACTGGCGGTAAACAATCGGCACGAACAGCCATAGACCTGCAGCGGGCCTTATATGAAGGGAATGTGGATTCCGATATATAACGCCAACACCACGTTTAATCCGGCCTACCATCATTTATTTTGATTACATTATTGTGAAATTTTTAATCTAAGTAAATGACGCAAAATAATAAAGAGATGTTCTAATTTAACGAACAATTAAGAAATACAATAAGATGGCACATGAAAAAATTGAATATTTTAATTGTAATTAATGACATGAGATTCATCATAAAAACTAACAATAAGTGACATTCATAGGTATTCGTAATTTCCATAATGAATTTAAATATTGTGATTACAATTACAGAAGATTTCTGTCGCTGTAATTTTCCACTATCAATTATTTGCAATAATAGATAAAGTTTTTTTTTAGAAATTATCAACTTGGATATTTTTTTGGTTAATACCAATCAACCAAAAATAACCTTTTTGGTTATTTTCTTTTGCAGAATGTATCTGCACATACATAAGTGAACTGGAAAATGGAAAAAATGGCGTATGTATGAAAATCGTCAAACTACGTGAGTGGAACACTGTTTTATGATTCCAGTAATAACGAGTTTAAATATTTTTCCCTAAAAATACCACTGTGCTGCAAATCAATCATTTCCACATAAAGTTCTGTCGGCACTGAAAGCATTTTGCTAAAATCTTATGTCGATTACAATTGCACTAAAATCTGAAAAACGAGACACAAAATTTATTTTCGAACAACCTAAGGCTTTAATTGCAAAATTGAGATGGAAACAAAACATTTTTCTATGGACTTAATACGAATGTATCAATCAGGCAAAAGCTTGCCCTAGTGTAATTTTAAATTAAATCATCCCTATTTATAGTTAAATCTGTTAGGCTGATTTCATGTAATTGGCAGGCTTTAAAGGTATAACTGGATATAAAATTTCTGATATTTCCAGGCTTTTACGTAGTTTGTGTGATTTGTGTTTTTAAAAAATTTAACAAGTATACTCTTTTAAATAGACCTACATTTAAAAAAAAAACTGAAATGGAAATTTCGATTTAAATGAGTCCCACTTCCAATAACTCAATGTCAATCGTTTGAATTGAACATTAGATGGAGAATATTGTCTTTGCATCGTCTCAACTTTTTCCAATGGTAATGATATCTTTATAATTAATATTTAAGTAGAAGGTTTTGACATGTAAGAACACATTAAAGCCAGCCTTCTCATACTAATTTAATCAAATTGCAATTAGAAGGTTTTCGTTATTTTTTTTTTCAAATCGCATTATTATTATAATTATTATTATTATTATTATGACTATATTGATTTTAATTTTTACGTCTGTCTACTGCAGGTAATTTTACTTATTTCTTAAAGTATTTATTTCATCTACAGCCATTCGGGAAATAAGTATGTCGTTGTCGGCTAGTGTAATACAGGTCAGTGTAGCAATTTAGGGTGGTCCTTTTAGTGGCTACTGATTTCATAGTTCTGGAACGCTGGAATCGCATAAAACAAGGAATGCAGAACGGCGGGATTTTTCAGTCAACTACACAAAGAACCTAATTTGAAAAAGAAAATTAACGTAACACAATCGAACAAAAATGTACACCTTAAGGTACAAAAATGTAACCTTAACAATGGCGAAATATAGAATAATACTTTAAAAACAGTTTTTTATAGTTTTTTGCCATTTTTCTCAGAAAACTACCAAATGTAATGATATCTGATTATTGTACGGTTTCGGTTTCTGGGTTTGATTTTCGATATGAAGGCTTTTACGATGTTTTGATCAGCCGGTATAAAATCTGAAAACAATTTTAACGCATCCGGTACCCTACAGACTGTTTCTAGGTTTCTCGCAGTTAAATTATTGAATTTGAATAGTAAATGTTCCACATGCAATAAACCATATGTTGCAATTTATCAGAAATTATTTAAAATTAATTGTAAATTTTGGAAAAATTACTTATCTTACAAAAAAGAGAGCATAACAACGGAAACAAACTTGGAATGCCGATAACGGCATTTCCAATAGGCTAAAGAGAGAAATTAAACATGAACATTGTGGCACAAGCTTCAGTGTTGCAACTGTTTGTCTTACTTTCATACATCGAATTTCCCAACAGACTTCAATTGTTAGTTAAGAAATGGCTCAATTCCCGCAATAAGTTTTTTATGAATACAGTTTTAAATAAGCTTTATCTCATGTTTCTAGCGATTATTTTTTTCAAAATTGATTTCATTCGAAAATGATTTTGAAATTGTATGTAGTGCCCCAATAATACTTTAGTCCATATAGTGAAACATGCATTTACGATTTATAACATGCATAATTAATAAATGTGTACTAGACATACGTAACCTGCGAGGATCTCTTGGTACATCTATTTTTTATGCAAAATATCTTGAGATGATTTATAAGTTTTTAATAGGCTAAGGTAAGATTACATGGATACAATAATACGTTAAATGCTAAACGTTAAATGATGGAAATGATGTTGCCCTGAATGCTAATAGCATTTTATGCATTAGCAGTGATACAAAAAAACAAAAATGAAAATTTGAAGGAAAGTGAAGGGTATTTTAGAATGTGCCAAGTAATTCATGACCACAAACGTTGAGAATCACGTGTATTGCATTTAACTGAATATACAGGACAGTATACAATATGTTACCATAGCCAGTAAACTAGCCAGTAAAGCCAGTAAAATATGTTACCACAGCCATAGTAAAGCCAGCAACATTACATCTATTTATCTTATTTAAATGTACGACTTATATGAAATATTTTTCATGACCGCATTTACAATATTTCACTTATTTCACTTTTTAAAAAAAAATATTAAACATATATACGAGAAATAAAAAAAATGCTTTAGTCTATATTAGACTCCCATTATTAGGAATCTTTTTCTTTGTTAGCTAAAAAGAACTTTTGAATGCAACAAGTTAGTTTAATAATGTTTTAATAAACCTAGAAAAATACCGTTCGATAAAGGCAATGGATTCATGGATTACCAACAAAAATCAAAGATACATTTTCACTAATCAACTGGAAATGAATAATTTAATGCAAACTAATTTTCAAAAACATGTCAATTATCGTAGAACGCAATAAAATTATAAGAAATACATCGTGTACTTTTAAGGAATTGTTAGCTTTAGTATAATATTTGTTAAGTACCTTGAGAAATTTAGGTACCTTTTTTTTTGTTTGACTGGAATAAAATAGTAGCGCATTTTGTATTTTGAAATAAAAAATTTATAGTATATAGAACACGTTTGTTTCAATTTATTAAGTCCGCAAAAAGCTATAAACAAAAAGTGCTTGGAAGGAATCACAAGAAAAGTAATCGTAAGTGGAATCCATAACGACTAAGAGTATCTACTGAGGATTGATTGATTGTATTTGATTGTCTTTTGATATTAAAATTATTAATGTTGACACGTTTTCAAACTTAATAATACCTAACTTGATTACCTTCTTATTATATAAACAATTTATTTTACATCGAACACGAGGGTATGTTAATTACATCGATTATAGTAATAAACCAAATAAGTATAATCATACTTATAGCAATTACCTAATTAAATACAACGAAACCTCAGAACAGCTTTTCCATAATTAAAATCCATACGTAATTCAATTGTTCAGTTCTTCAAACTTTAAATTTCTACGCAGCAATAAACCACATTTTCGGATTCGACACCTCTGAAAACATAATACCAAATTTATTCATTCATCCCAATCTGATCGTTCAAAGAGTTCTTATGAAACTTATCCGAACTGGATTCCTTTAATATGAATAATGAATCTAATAGCGCGAGCCACGGAGTGTTTGAGTTTCAGTTTGAGAATGTAGAGACAAGAGAACGTCACGTCAAGATCCTGAATACAAGAAGAATATCGAGCACATATGCAGGGCACTCTTAATACCAAAAATAGAAGAAAAAAAATTGTTCTAAAATGTTACAACATAGAAGGGTTGCGGCTGTAACAGAAAAATCCCAATTACTATGCCATTCAAACATCATTAAATTTGTGAAATCTAAAAACGTACCAAGGTGTCGTTCATAAGACATTTGAAAAAAAATTGAAGTAACATTTTCTGTAACCAGAGTCGTTCCACCGTAACTTTCTGGAACGATTTTACAAAGTCTTACTGGTGTTTGTTCAAAATGTTCAAACGATCCCTATCCTCCTTAAATATTCGCGAATGCAATTGTCTCGGATAGAATTGGGAAACGCTCAAAGCCATCGAACTGCAAACGACACTGCATGAAACTTCGGAATGCAATTTCGAACTGTTTCTTCGCGGTTACCGACTGTTGAAACCTCCCCATGTTGGGGACTCGTCCCGTTTTTATCCCCCACCCCTGCCGAAGGTGTAACACGTAGTTGCACCGATGTGCAGGTCATACCGTTCTTATCTCGGCACCGGCAGCCATATTACTTTCTTATCTCCCTGTCTCGTTTCCTACTTCCAGCCCATATCTTTGTCGCTATCGGCCGGCATACAGACCCGTATATATATATACACGGGGGTTGTAACAGTATCGGGATCTTTTTGCGCCTTCCGACCACCCCTCTTATCATTCGAGCTGTGTATGTGTGTATGTGTGTTAGCTATCGCGTATGTGTACGTGTGTTTATTAGCAGCAGATAAAACGCTGATTAATAACGTGTCGCTGAAAACATTCGGGATTTGTGAAATTTATTGTGAAAGTTTAAAGGTAATGGATATTTCGCTCGTTCACGTAAACTATTTTAAGGACCTCTTCAAGTACGTGTATATTAAAACTAATTGATTGTTTTTAATTTAGATAAAGCATTCAAGTTCAGTACAAGAGCAAAGTGGAATATATGTGCAATGAGGGAAGCCAATATTGGTTCGTTTTCGTGCAACAGAAAAGGGGTCAATCTCAAGATTGTATCGATGTACCAACGTGAAAAAGGACTAAAAATCTCCAGTTTACTAATTCTGGACTCGTATCCAAAGTACAAACGAACATATTAAAACAATTTAATTTTTTAACAAAAGAAAAATATTCTTCTGTATATGCTTATGTCTGGAAATGAAAGGGCATGATAGGGCATAGGGCATTCCGATTATCTGGAAACTTGAATCACTGCACGCTAATAGCTTCTGTCCCGAATGTGTTCAGAAAAGTCCGAAATCCCCCAATTTCATTTCCTGGAACCAAAATTCAATAATGATATTTTTCGATTGCCCCATATTAGTTTAACAGATAAATATATCTATCGCCACGGGCGACAAAGTTGATGAGATAAATCTCATGATTTACACGACGTTTACGAAAATTTTCGTTGGACAAGAAGACAGAAGTTTTATTTCAAATTCCTAGGTATTTATTTTTTGTTCAGTTTTAGTTCACACTTTTGTTATGCTTGTAGGTTTACCTGCACACAGTAGATCCTGCTTGAAAACTAATAAGACACTGATCATAAACTGGGTGTATAAAAATACGTAATCAAATATTATTTATGAAATGAACTTACTGACACGATAGAAAACCATAATTAAATTTTGATATTTTACACCGTTGGCTACATTCGCAAAATTGGAATGTGAACCTTTTCTACTGCTTAAAGAAGGAAATCTGAAGTATTTCGAATTTTCTGTATGATCATGGAAAATGTACAAATACTTGTAATTCCCGCAAGAAAACCGGATAAATCGGTCGGTGGAATAAATAAAACTCTCAAATTTTGACACAATGCCAAATATGCCTGAAAAATCTTTATTATATTATTTTTTCTATTTAAATGCCTATTATAAATACAAACGTTTACAATGCCTATTTGACATTACTTCTAGAACATATTCCTTAAATGATTAAAAAAATCGCTAAAAAGTATTCATACTTTTATCATTTTAACAAAAAGTTTCTGTAAAAATCACTTTTGGTAATCATTATTTTGCTATCAAATATTAAAATACAAGGTTCAAATAAGTTTATTCCTTAACATGAGCATAATCACTTTTAAGAGTACCTACTTGATCGGCTTTACTATGAAGTAAGTATCTGTCAATTGAATAATCCCTTCATCGTAGGATTTATAGGATTGAGATTAGAATTGTCAATCGCCAATCGTACTATAATATATTGTGTGTGCATTAAAAGTATTACACTTGAGGTATCACTTGGACAGGTCGGCTTTTGTTTTTAAAATTACATCTCTTTTGCTAAAAACTTAATAACTAGCGTGACTGATTGAACAATGGGAGTGTTCGGTTTTTTATAATTTTTATATTGCGTTTTTCTGAATAATCAATAAACTGGGACCCTGCTGTTTCCCGCAAGACCCTTTTCAGGCGATAAAATTAAAAGAGTGCTCCAAATTTTGAATTTGTTAATTAGATGACTCATCCGGTTATTTTCCTAGAATTTTTGATTTTATGAAGTCGCCGACAACACTGTGTGATATATGACGGAAGGTAAAATATTCAATAGAATATTCAAGATTGACAGATACCGTGGAAAGAGTATTCTCCTAGGATAGATAAGTCTTTGTACGTTTGTAGTGATTTGTTGGTATCAATTTTAAGAACATGAAGATGTTGGTAATGTAGATTGGGTTCATATTATTGTATATAATATAATTTGAATTATTGCAAGTGGGGACGCAATTCCTATGGTTATGCTGCTATTGGATAAATTCAGCTTAAAAGAGAGAACATTGTGACAATAAAAGCAAAAATAACCCCTGAATACAAGGTTGATGTAGTTGTAATGTCGAAAATGCTACCGTATTTGAAATATCAGTAGTAAATATTGTTAAATTGTTTCGTTACTGTAGCAGTATTATGCATTATTTAAATTATTTAAAAATTAAAGGTTTCCTTGAAGGTCAATAATCTCTATTATTGTGAATGACGAGCAGCAAAAGATTGTTGAAAGTATTTCCTCATAGCGATATTGCTTCTCTTGGTGAAATTTTACAAATTATTGCATAGCGTATTCCTAAATTTAAACAACTCGTTAGTAAAGACTGGTACAGATCAATAATGTAATGCTTTAAATCTATGGTCTAATCCAAACCCCTCTACGGAGACATTTTTTTTCTTTAATATACTACCTATAATTATAATTATTAGAAACTAACCAGTAATAGTACATTTTTAAATGTCTTACTTATTGGAATCAGAATGTGTATGGTGCATTATCAAAATTTAGCGATGTCTTCATCGCACAGCACTGAAAACCCAAGATGTGCATTGAGACTCATAAAAATTATTTAGAACTTTCTTTCGTCGTCTAGCCTTTGCCGCGATAATTGGCAAGCTTCATTTGACTAACTGGAAATAAACGTCCTGTAAAAGGGGATTGAATAGACTTTTATATCTTGGCTTCAACTGTTGCCGATACAAAAAAATGACTTCATAAGAAAATGATTCCGATTTTTAATTGTAAATTCGAAGGGGATTTTCTATTTTTTGCGGTAAAATGGTCTTGCTGGAAACAGTACGATTTCCTCTACAGATTAATGAGGAAAAACCAATAGGTCCGAAAAAATCGTCATCGTTAATCCTCATATTTTCTCTTTAGGGTTACAGCCGTAGAATCAAATTCTGTCAATACTACTGATAAAACTGTTAGTATAGAGAATAAGCAACCATAGACTAGAATGCTGCATTTCAACAAATTAATCATTATAATCGATCTAAGTCTCGAGAGGGCGGGAGCGGAGCTGACTCCTGATTGGCCAGAATTGGTTCTCTGAGGATTCTTTATTTTATCGTAATCGGATATTTAACAATCGATATTCTGGAATATTTAATTTTTTTTATATAGTCCTTGAACTTATATAAATGTGAACGATCAGGTCCTCTCGCTTTACGTTTTTTCTTTTCCTCTCTGACCAAATACTCACGATTGTTGTACTCTATATAGGTAATTTTAGTTGTTAATGGTTTTTTGCGAATTCTTACATCTTACAACTTAAGTTTGTAAATGTCTTATAATAGACGTGAATGTTCCGTAACGGATTAACAGATATAGAGTTGTGTTCGCGTTTTGGAGATTAAGTAAGGGTCATTGCCTGCCTTCACAGCACCTTTTCAAAACAGGCCTTAAAGATGATCCATTTTGTTAGTGTAAGACGATTAGGGAGAATCAATAATATTCTATTTGAATGATCTATGAAGTCCTCAGATCACAGTAATTCGCCCTATGACAAACTATCCTCTTTGGTCGAACACCCGCTATCTATAATGGAAGCCCGCAAAAATTTGAATATACAAATTTTAGAAACCACCTTTGTTAGGAACCACCTATAAGCACCTTTGTTGGTTTAATATGCAAATATGTTTAATAAAGCTTTTGCACATGCTAGACATCCCACTCTCGTTAGTCTCCCACTCCTAAAATACTGGTTTGGCTGCTCTTCTGTAGATCGCATGAGTTGCTTACATAGCCCTACATATATTTACTAAATATTCGCACCATTCACTTACACTGACATATCGAGAATAAACATATAGTCAAACTATCAAGGGGCTCATGGTATGACTTCGAGTCAGACATCACCTGGGCCCGCAAAATAAATAAATTGCTATAAGTGTGAGGAGAGCACCGCACTGAATTTGAGTAAATGATCCCGACAGTGAAGTCCAAGCATCCCAGAAAAGCATCATGTGGTGTATGTACATACGCAGATCTAGTCATTGGAGGTAAGTCAAATTTCCTCTTCACTTATTGACTCCCGTAAATCATTTTAAACTTGCAGGGAATATTGGGAAAAGATAATATTCGGATTTTAAAATTAATATTGTTTTCGTAAAGTGATCCCTTTCCTATTCCACACCAGAACTTTATCATTTTCAGTTCGCATGTTCCCCAACCATTACGTTGGCCTTCGAAATGGAACTCGTTAAAAATGCTTTATTAACTCCTTCCTGTAGCGACACCTCAGATAAAATCGACACAACCAACAAGTACGGCACAGTAATCCTCCTCCGAGATTGTGATTTCCGCGTTTTTCCACTTAGTTAACCAGTTTCGTTGCACGTTTCAGACACACAAACGAGGCTAATTTTTATAATTAATTTCAGCGGAAATGCCATGCAACAGCACACAGTCGCATCCCTGCATCTCGCGAGATGCAGAGATATGAATGGAGCACGGTCGGATTCGGTAAAAATTCATTTATCCAATGCGAATAATTATACTGTAGGGGATGTTTGTCCGTCCTTATGACTGGGATATAAAGTAAGACACGAACGGATTTTTTTTCAATCTGCGACGTTCATTTGAGTTAGATCTGACACGGATAAGAGCAAATTTACTTTCAACAAGTATTTCGACCGAACCCATATTAAAATTCAACACCAACCTCATCCATCAACATACACTTCCCTGGAATTCGGCGAGAGCTCTATAATCAGATTAACAAAAATCAAAGCAATCGCTTACTCAACGTTTTAGTAATATTAAAATATCTTAACGGACACGTGGCCACAATACGACGACGTTTTAAGCGGTTCACAACACCGATTAATAATTATTGTAATGACGATCTTATCTCTATTGTACGAGCGATCATGAAAAAAATCGCTACAGAATGTTAAGTATATTTTATTTGGGCGATTTCTAGGTCGATAAAGTATTTATTCGTGTAGTAATAGTGATTTAATAACCACTGGGAGTGGGTGATAGCGTAATGGCGGTTTTCGTCGATCGTATCTTTTGAAATCCTTGTAAGTCAAATTTAATGTTTATTTTTAACCACTACAAGCATAGAATGCTATTACTGGAAAAGCCAATCGCATGGGTGACAAAACTACGGTAACACGTTTAAGACCATCACAGAAACACTCTAGAGAGCCTAGATAACAATTTAAAAATTATGGTTGAATAATCGATTTGGTACAACAGAGTTTCATTTTTGCGGGGTTGAAAACTGCAACACTTTTTGAAGCGATCTATGTGAATTATAAATTTGAAGAAACCATAACAACAGACGAAAAACTAACAGTCATATTAAAAACAGGATTCTCAATATGCCCAGAGCTCGTGAAGAATTTACTCATGTGATACGCATATACCTGGATGAACTTGTATGGCGGTACACTTGAGTTTGTGGCGAAATTCCCAAATTTTCCTTCGTTGAAGCAGCAACGACAGAAACAGTTCTGTAGATACCAAAGCTTTGCCGAAAGATCGTGAGGTCATTTATTAGGAAGAGGTTGTCATTTTTGGTGATGGTAGATTCAACAGTTGCACCCCTTTATAACATCCGTTATATATTATTATTCATATAGATGTAGGAAATAAACGTATGATGTTTTGTCCAATAAAAAAAGAGACCTACTTACACAAAGCTTTTCAAAATTTTAAAACAAACGTACTTGTATAGCCATTGGAATTTTACACTGACTTTACAAGTTATCATAAATACACTAGAAAGTATATTTCCAGGTCTTCCGAATATCGATGGGAAAATAGCAGTTTTGTTATCAATCGAACACTTTGGCGAAAAATGTAAGAATTGGGACTTGATAATGATTACAGAGAAAATGTAGATTCCAGAAGAAAGAAAAGTCATATAAAAATGTTTGCTGCTTTTACGCATTTAACTCCAGAATATACAGATGAAGGATGCCTCAAAGTAATAGAAACTGTGAAATTTAAGTAAGTTGTTCTTAATTTTAATCATACTTTGTAAAAACATGTTTAGAACGTGAAAGGTTCTGAATATGTTATAATAATTGACATCTAACAACAAACGCAGTGAGAGGACAAAGCAGATAAAACAATTGAAAAAAGCAATCCCAACATTTAAAAAGTAATAAAGGTGTTGCAGAATGATTCAAATTATTATATCTAACTGATGCAAAAAGAAGAAATCGGAATTCTACCGGCAAAGAGAGCTAAGAAATACTGCAAATCTTGATCAGAAAATTAAGGCCAATCTCAAAGCATTTCTTGAGGCGTAAATAAGCTTTAAAAAATATTCTTAAGGGTAAGCATATATAAATATATATATGCTAATGGTCTAACGGGCAGTGACCGTAACAATTGTTTGAAAAAAAAAGGCAATCGAAGACACGTGTTTCTGACTTTTGGTCTTCATCAGTACGGTGCAGCCTATTCAGAAGGGTTTGAAACAAGCGAAAGTGAAATATACAACAAAGGACATCACACGACATCAACCGCACATTTGCGATTTCGGCCAAACTTCCGAGGATTGTCGGTTTGTTAAAGCGTCACCGCGGAGACAGGTATAGCCACCAAGGTGATGATCTAAGCCCAGGGCGAATACATGAATGTAGGATAATGCGGTAAAAGATACAAGCTAATGGATATAACGGGCAGTGACCGCAAAAATTGTGTGAAAAAAAAGGGAAAATCCTACTTTCATGTAGGATTTTTTTTCTCTTTAGATTTCAATCTCCCTGGGCTTGGATCGTCACCTTGGGGGCTTCAACTGCCTTCGCGGTGATGTTTCAACAAACTGACAATCCTCGGATGTTTGGCTGAAATCGCAAATGTGCGGCTGGCCCCTTGTGTTACGTTTTCTGTTGTATTTTCCACCTTTGGTTGTTACAAACCCTTCTGACCAGGCTGCACCGTCCGGATGAAGACCAAATGTCAAAAACACGTGTCTACGGTTACCTTTTTTTTAAACAATTGCTCTAAGAATGCTTACAGGGTCGCTTACAGCCGATCAAGGTTAGGGTGTGTTGATATATGTTTGGTATCATTATCATTATCATTATATTATCATTATCATTATCATCATTCTTCCTAAGGAACCCGAAATGATTATTACAAGGAATGATAATAATGAATTATTTCCATTATTTGTCTAGAAAATATATTATGGATGCCTAATTGTCAATAAGAGAAAGAGCTGAATATCATTAAATGTAAAGCAGTCGTTTGTTGTATGTTCAGTACTATACCTTTTGTGCAATTTATACACTACAAATTCTGTATATTTTTATGAAAATGTAACATCTCTATATATCCTCAATCTTTTCAGTGAAGTCACTCAGCCAGTTCATCGTGAGAACTGAAACAATTCTTTTAAAATTATAAACAATCTTTATGAAACAGTAGGTAAAGTTTTTTATAAGTTAACCTTGAGAAACATTTGGTTTATTCATGAAACATAAATTAGTACCAACGTTCAATGTCCTAAGTAGTTGTATATTTTAAACTTAGGAATATGGACTTTGTACATATGTATGCATGTACATTTGCAGTAACCAGGTTTTTTCTCACTTCCTTTGAGACATCTATAATACTACTGACAACTAGATTTATCTTTATGCCAAATATATGTTACACAATTGTTTTGTGTTTTTTGCATTTTACCACCCCAAATTTTTGCCTTTGCTATGCCATTTTTTAAGCATTCTTGATGCAAATTTTTCAGCATTTAATTCTTGCTTAACTGTTTTAGCTTTAAATATGTGGTTCATAATAAGGTTTATAGCCTTGTGGTTTTAACTCGGAACTTCGACGCAAAGGGGGTTTGACTGCTTCATAGTATGGATATTTAAAAAACCCGCTAATTAAAAACTCCATATGTGTACGTGTGTGTGGAGAATATAATTTCGTACAAGAACAACCCTTATGCATATGTAGGGAATCATATATAACATTAGATCGGGCGAGACAAGTGCTTTTGAGGGACTTGCACGTTATCATCTGCTACAATGAGGGCACAGTGTCACAACACACAGACATTCATTTCAAGACTTTAGTCGAATGCGGGACATAATGTGGCATTATCAGAGAAGTGCATCGTGCACCTGAAGCCCAGGTCCGGAGTCAGCGTAAAATTTGAATACCTTTTAAGTTTACAATTTTTATTAAGCTTCGACTGTTCCGAACTTACAAAGTGGTTCTTAAGTGCTGTTTGTAAGAAATTTCGGGCCGCACATAATAAAGGGAGAGTGCGACTCCACGGGAAGATAAGAGACTTTATCTGGAGACGTCGGAGCCAACAAATAAGTCATTTCGTTGGTGTTTCTGTTTCAAACTCCTCGACACGCCCGAAGTAAAACTTTATTTTTATCGGGTCGAAGTAGGTAGTTTATGTATCGTTGCAACTTTTCATATGGACCTTATCTACATAGCGAGTAAGTTTGCGAGGAGGAGAATTCTCTCTCTCTCTTCTCTCTCTTTTGCTATCCACGCTCTCGTGTAATCTTATCGTTGGGCGCTTGAGTATACAGCATTCTCATTGAGACTTATCTATACATATCTCTCGAACTATTCTCCGGTCCGACTGAAGACATGCATATCTTACATCGCGTCTCTGTGTTGCCGTTCGCCTTTCCTTACCCGCTTTTACTCGTGTAGGTACACACCTAATAACAACGGTTGACGACAAAATGACGACGATGTATACCATCTATATACATACACGGTCAATTTTCGCTCTTTCCGATTGCAAAACTTACCAACACCTGGAACTGATCAAAGATGGAGAGAGATCTCGACTATTGATTCAAATTTCAAGAGGCTAGAAACCGGTAAAGTTCGAAGGTGTCGCGAGTTAAACGAGCAACCAAATTGAAATATCAGATGTCTCCTCAGACATCAGTGGGTGGAAATGAGGGGATACGTGCAGAACAGATGTATCTGCATGGTTTTCATAACTAATACCAAGCAAAATTTTCGATATTCAAATCGAATCTGAAATGAAAACTTTATCAGCATATCGAAATTTTTTCTTGTAAATTAAAAAATCCTCTCACCTTTCGATTCTCACATTCCATTCCAGTTCCTAGAGATTAGAAAAACATAACTATTTGGCTAACTCTTGAAGTAAGGTTATAAAGTATGGATTTAGGAGATCTATATATGTCATGATATGAAATTAAACTATTTGTAAGCAAAAAATCAACATTTTAAATGAATAAAAGAGGCTAAATATTGCTTTTAACAGGGCAATATTTTTCATGCTAAAATTCTAATAAAGAACTGACAGAGAGAACGAGAAATCATTACGAGAGAACATAAAAGACATTGAAATCAAAATTAAAGGTAGTGTTGTAGGGAGACAATTCCGGTTGCTGATCTGCTAAATATTTCTTTTTTTTTATTTCTTAAGGGAGAAAAAAAGTTCATTGCACGCAGTCTGATGCAAGAGTACAGAAAATGGAATCAGGATAAATCAGGAAAATTAGGAAATATCAGAACAAACGTTGGACAGGTCCAGAAGACGTTCCTTCATTATAACATATCGAAAACCACTTATAAAATATGTATAACTTTCCGCGTCGAAGAATTTGAGAAAAAATTGATATTAGAGGAGTGGTTATAATACCGAAAAACATAATGTAGATTTATCAAAATGCCATGATCCGGTAACTGTACTATATACTTTTTCCAAGTTATTTGAACATTGCTATTTAGGCTAATATGTATGACTAAAAACGGGATACTTATTACATGGGTTCAAAAATAGTAAGTCCACATTAACGTATTCGACTCTGTCTATAATATAATTACATGGAGGCTGAATTCGACTGTGTTGATCGTAATAGATTACTGTCGAAATTGAGGTAGTATAATATATGCCGTACATCATAAGTAAATACAGTCTCATCGGAGTCCCGGTTGAGATATGGTATTTATTTTTGTAATTAGTCCACCCTATTTTCAAATATTTACAAAGCATAAAAGAAAATCATTAGAAGTATTGTTACAGTTTGCTAGTTTTACGTTTGAAATGTGTTTAATTTTAATAAAAATAAATAATCCCGATGGGGCGGCCCATCCGAGAGGCTTATTTCGTACGCAGTTCTCAAAACAAAAATTTTAAAATTATGGACGTTGACATCTCAACATGACTTTTACCAAGCTATGCAATTTTGCCAATTGCATGGAAGTATGACATGATGACGATAGAAATGCGAGAAGGTAGGAACACGACAAGTCCATGGTAGAATATGTGAAAAGAAATTTTAAGATATCCTTAGTGTTTATGTTGTTTGTAATCCTCGTTCATTGGATTTAATATGAGGGCTGTTTGGTCTGTTAATAATTCGAAGGCCGTTTGGAGGGTTTTCCTTCGATACCAGACGTAAAATATCAAAGCTTATTGATTTAAAAAATGGCTCCAACAACCTACTTCAAGATCGTCAAACAAGATATAATCTATCAAATCGTAATCTTCAAGTTTTACCATATCTATTTAAGTTATATAAGGAACTCCCAGAAATATCTGGGATATATCTTATCTAAATATATAAAATGCCTATACAAATGGATCTGCTCACTATCTTCAAGATTAAATCATTACAGGCAGTCAAGCATAACATGCTTGACATGCTAATTACAGAGCACTAAACATCTTTAATTAGCAAGAATTTCTCCAACATTGTAGATCTAAATATACAGAACATACAGATGTTTCACTAAAACAATTCTCCAAGTAGGATATCAAATGTATATCCCATTACTGAAATATATTTTTTCATCCCATTTAATAAATACTTGAAAATTTTCTGAATTGAAAGCGCAGTGATTCATAGTCAGCCTCACATCCCAACAGAGCTGTATAAGGCGATCATCTTTTCGGAGTCCCCATCATCAGTATCAATCAAGTACGATTTGGGAAACAAGAATAATAATCGTTCAAGCTAATAGGAAAACGAAATCAAATATATTAGCATGAATTCCAGGACATAAAATCTTTGAGGGAAATGAGGAAGTTGATTTACTGGCAAGAATGCTCAAAAAAAGCGAAAAGAAAAAGCAAAGAAAAAGCGAGCTCGATGTTTTTGATTACTCTAAGCCCTTCATTGATGACTCTTTCACAATGTTTAGAAGAGACGCAAACCTCAAATACATCTCTTGGGTTGAGTCCATTAGGCAAAGGAAAGTTTTCTTCGGCTTACCGATAGATACACCTCCAAATTAACCTTGCCATTCCATCTTTTCTTTCCAAATCCGGGAATTAATTGGTCCCCTCAACAAAAATTCAATAGGTCATGACCGTTCCTCTTATCAATCCTTTAGAATAGACAGAGCAAACATCTATATTACTGGCGTGGAGAAGTTGCAACAGTTACCCACCTACTATTTAAATGCCCTCAATATCAAAATTTAAATATAAATTCGTTGTGTTTGAGAGATTAATCCACAAGTAATGGATGTTCTGTTTAAGTTTACTTCACGACATAGTAAAGTTAAAGTATATAGTAAAGATCCTGATTCCTACAGCAAATCTGAGATCACACATTAGCTCATGTAACCTAAGTTTTATATAAGGTACAGAGCATTAAGTAATTGGTACATCATGATTCTTAAAAGTAGTCAACAACCGCAGTGACGTATCCTACACAATAATTTGTAATTTGCCTAAGAAAATATACTTCTACTACTACTACTACTACTACTACTACTACTACTACTACTACTACTACTACTACTACTACTACTACTCTACTACTACTAATACTACTACTACTCTAATCTGGCAGACTATGCAATGTTTGTGGCTTTTAAAAATTTTTTATTTGCCTCAAAGGATTGAAGAAAGATGGAGGCACCCCAATTTAACTTGTAGGATTTGGAATGACACGAATCCCTGTGTTTCTTTATAGTTGGAACCCCTAAGTTTCCAATTATTTGAATTTCAGAACAGAAAAATATGCAATTATCATTCAGGAAAAATACGAAGTATCGCAGCAACGCCCGTTTTAAGTGGTTTAACTTCCTCCTTTATAATTTTCTCGATGGCAATAACCGTAAGCGATAGCGTTTCTCTCTCTCTCTCTCTCTCTCTCTCTCTCTTTCTCTCTCTTAGGTTCATTCTCTCGGGTAGCAATAACAGACAACGGGCAATAACCGGTCTCGTAAAATATTCGTAATCGATCGGTGTCAGGCACTCAAGGAAAGAGGATATCACTAATAAAGTGCTGCGGCAGGAGCTGCTGCGAAAATAAGAGCGAAAATGTGATCTATCTGTCATCGCGCTTAATGACATAATCAAAAAATTGAACGCGTTAACCACTCGAAAGCTGGAAAAGGTAGATTTGACATGGCGCCCGCCTTAAATTGTTTTATATCTAGTGGCGCAGTTACGTGAAAATTTGCTCGGTCGTTTCAATTTCCCGATCGAGAATCTCGGATAAGAAAATATACGAAAGAAAAACGCGCGCGTCATAAAGAGGGAGAGAGAGAGAGAGTCTAACTGAGTTTTTCTTTCGTTGGTGGTATTTTTCGTGATGTCTATTCCCTTTAACGGCTCTATAGAAAGCCTCACATATACTGATTTTTGGATTTGAATGAATTATAAGTAGTTTTGTAACGAAAATGACTTAAAGACTACAGACTAAAGAAACTTAAACAAGGCTTACTATTAAGCCTATTACGAATGAAAATCAAGAATGAAACAAATCAGAATTTGGGAGTATGGGAAAAAAATTGCAGCACATGTCTATCTAAATATTTTTACGAAAACAGATTATTTTAGAAAAGAGGATACAGTTTTTTTATAGTGCTCGCTTTTGGCATTTTCCGAAAACTTTTTTTCTACATCTAATATCCTGATTCGACTCCTTGCAGTTTTCTACATCGAAATCGCATCTCTGTACGTCTGTATCTCAGGAGCTTTTCTTCACAGCCTGGGCACTCCCTGGCGGCGTAGTGTTTTTCATAATTTGTTTCAAAATAAAATTCGAAACGATTGAAAAGACCTATAGAGATAAACCCATTCGAAAAGGGAAAAGAATGCACCTTGAGAAAAACATAAAAACAGTGTGAATAAAATCGAAAAATGACCTTTTGAACATACCACATTTACTATTTTTCCAATTTTATCTCACTTGAACGAAATTACCCCATTATTATATACTAAACACTTTTCATTTTATCCAACGGAAAGAAAAATTAGGTAACGTATTGTGATGGTAAATAACAAACAATCACATGTAGAAGCGATTCAACAATACCTCAAAAACTTCAATATACCACGTCTCGCAAAACAACTTCTATCGCACAAAACTACGATTGGTGTATCTGGCGGCAGCGCGCGGCTGAGCAGGAAAATCCCGTCTCGTCTAATTGTGTATGTCTAAAGTCATTCCTCACGCACACCACGAAGAAGTTGTCTGCAGGCGATAGGCGTTCAACAGTAGCGACTATTAGCGTTCTGTCTCGTTTGCCGCGCTATTATTATAGCCATTAAGCTCGGCCTCTTCTTACACGTCTTAGGCCAGGCCTTTAGGCCGTTTCGACAGAATAAGAAATGCACTCACTCATTTATTTCGTTTTTTATCGATACGGATTACCTGCAGAATCCTTAGTAGAGTAATTGGAATTCTTTGAGTGGAAAGGAAAGTAATGCCGAATCGTAAAGAAGGTGTCGGCTCTCAAAAGTAAATCAAATCACCAATTCTGAAACGGATTTTAAGTTTAAATAGACACGTAATATCATATGAAACCAATAACCTTCTGATGCAGTAAAGATGTATCGTATGTTGAAAAACATCACCCTAATAAGCCGGTAGTTATGCGCTAAACAAATTTATTCAGTATTAATGAGTACAGGTATGTATCATAAATTTAAATACTAAACACATCAAATAACTGATTTTGAATAAATCGAAATCACCGTCCAGATTTGATCGGTCAGGTATAGCAGAAAAGACGAGAATGATTTCGCTCCTCAATAATTTATGTGTAAGTAATTTTCTTTATAAACGTTACCTGTAAAAAAATTGAATAACATTTGTCATGGAACGCACTATCGTATTAATTTAAATGGGATATTAATTAATTTAAAGCACATTAATTTAAATGGAAAAAATTGTTTTGTTTAATGAGTGTTTCGCATTACGAGTGAGATTCTGGAAACAACTGTGCCTATTAAGTGGAAAAATACAACTAACTCAACATTGTAGTAAGTATGCAATACCATGTAACTAAAGAAGTATGTATATGTAATAAATTTTTGTAAATATATTGTTACGCCAATGTCTTCATACCTCTTAGACCAATACACATTCATCAATATTTCATTAAAAATGAGACAAAGATGGTTAAAGCCGCAAAGCAAATCAAAATAAGCATTTATCGAGTAAACTCTTTTACGAAACAGTAGTGATTTTCACGACTAGGTCGATTAAAGAACGACTAGTATAAAATTGAGGACAGTGAGAGCTGTCCTTTGGTGGTCATCTATAATTTAATGAACATCCTGCCCTGAAAACCATCTAATTTACACCAGACACCAAGTAATTAGCAAAAAAAAAAATAAAACTCATCAATTTCAAAATGTCGATATTTCCAAAAAAAAATTGTGGCAGGAGTTCCCAATTAAAATTGTACAATATTTTATCAACAGCTGTTGATTATATGTTACAATTCTGGGTTTTGATAAATGAGTGACTGTAGTAGTTGATCAGTACTTTTGAAATACTTTTGAAAAATTATTTACCCAAAACCACACAAACATTAACAACCAATTGGACAAAAATAGTAATTTATTTGTCCATTTGCTATTACTTGGCCATCTTTCAATGGAATTTTTTTTTAATGTTTTTCGAGAAAACTTTGTCAGCAATACAATTTTGATATCTATATTCTCATTTCTATGTTGGCTACTTTTGATGTTAGATACTGGCTACAAGACATTTTTGTAATTTCTGATATCTATTTCATGGTTTAGTACTACTCTTCCTCTTTAAAATGAGCTCGCGATTGGTACCGTATGAAGTCCTACAACTTCTTTCAAAAGTCAAATTCAAAATTTTAAATGTTTATACTCAAAAAAAGTAAATCAGTAGTCCTTGTAGTAAATTGTTAGCACTGTAATAAATTTCGTTACCTCCTAACTGTAGAGGGATAACGCAAAAGCCAAAACCCATAGGGAAAGTATATTCCATTTCCTCTAAACCGTAGACAGGAACTAACCTAAGAAATTCGGTTTTTCCGGGTTAAAGGGTTGAAAGTAACTCATTTGGCATCTACAGCTTTAAGTTGATAAAACTCGTTATCCCTCAAGATCTTAGTATAAGAGATATCTGCCTAAAATTTGCCTTCCCTTAACTTTTCGTTTTAAGGTAAGTTGTTTATGGTTTGGGAGTGATAGAATTTGCCTTCCTTCAAAAATCGTGTTTAGAGTTATCTCACTACCTATCTATGTGCGAAATGAAATTTACGTTTCTTAGTGCTTCAGGCTCAGGAGTTATCTGGGGATACGTTTTGGGATATTGAAATTTGTTTTCCCTCTGACTTTTGGCTTTACAGTAACTGTGTTCTTCCCTGGACTGTATATCAATGGTTGTCTGTCTATTATAAGGAGATAATAAAATGTACTTACTCTAGGCTCTTAGAGAATTTCCCATCTAATATTTGAGTGTATAGAATTGAAGAATTCAAATACTCGTTTGGCACATTGGATCGGTCACGTTGAATGTTTGAAATCTGACCTTAGATCCGTGATTAGCGATCTTGAAAACCCCCGTATACCAAATTTCGCATGAATCGGTTGATTTTGGAAATCTTCGTGGACGACGAATCAAATATAGCGGACGTGTTATATTGATATGGCGAAACTTTTGGAAGTAACAATATGCGTCAGCATTTGAAAGCTTATTTAGAAAGGAAAGAGTAATAGTAAATGATTGAATGGGTAGGAAAAGTTACAATAAATTTGTGCAGCCTATATCTAACCTCAAAAATAGCCTAAATAATCATTTTTCGGGTACATAACATCAAGTAAATCATAATTCTGACATGATGGGTGAATTCCGAAGACAAATTCGCTTTCTATGCAGAGAAGTACTTTTAAAACAACCCTCAGCTACAACAATACCTTGAAGATCTGCATTACTTTTTTAAGCTCAAAAATATTTTTGTTTTAATACATAATTTAATGTCCCTTCCAATAATATCCCATCTAATTTTTTCCAGAAAATAAGGGGCCATTCATTAATTACGTAAAGGTCCCGAGAGGGAAAGGGTAAAAAAAACCCTACACGACCTTATACCTCGGGGGGGGGGGGGGGGATTGACAGGGGGATAGAAGCCATTCTTACGTAATATTTTAAAAGTCGGAATATGTATTTTCCAATGTAGAGTGATGAATATTTGAGAGCGATATATATATTTTTTTAATGATTGTTTTCAATGTATTCTACTAGGTAGGTCACTCAGTACCTACTTAAGAAGTTGCACTTCAGTGCAATCTTTGATTTATCTCAAATTCTGTGTTTTAATGCTACTGATCTTTTTCCAACATCTAATTATTTAGGAAGACTACGTAAAATCGTACATAAGAAGGAGGAGGGGGAGTTCGAGGAAACTTGCATGTATATATACATGGGGGTAGGAGAGTCAAAAATGACCAAAATCTCCCAGGGGATCTAAAAAATGGTAATTGATGAATATCCCCTAAGGAGGTCCGAAGTATTTCTACAATATTAGCTCAACTTACCGATTTGATTAAATACAGTCACCTACTGAGCATTAAAAGTGACTGTAGCCAATTTTCTTAAGTCCACATATTGATCGCCTTGACTACAAGGTACAGTTGATATTCCAAATTTGAGTTCGACACATGTTCTGTTCATCCCCAGTGAACATCGAAATAAATCTCGACAATTTCTCAACTTCCTGAAATATATTTAATGACTTGTTGTGAAGGTTTGGATAGCTGCACGTTAAACAAATTACAGGTGAAAAGATGGCCGAATGGCGGGTCAAGTTCCTGTTCTGTTGGGATGAACATGAATGACCACTGAAACGGTGAAGCACCGTCACGTATCGCAGGTGCCAAATTGCGACTGATTGAAATTCATCAACGGCCCCCCTCGGAAACAATCGAACGACATAATCAAAAGTCTTCGTATGCATCTTCGGAAGGATCTCTCCCAAGTTTGGCAATGCCCGCTGCATAGCAAGAGGCATTATTCGTAGCCGTTGAGTCTGCGTTAGGGAAGTGCATCGGGGATCTACGACAGGCGAGTTACGTAGAGGTAGACACGACCCGAATCTTTAATGACGTATTCGTATAGTATTGTTCTTTATGTGTCGGAACTAAGTGATTCTGTACACGTATACACACACTCGCACACACTCACACACACACATACACACAACTACCGATAAACTCCCTATCGGTTCTTATATATATATATATATAATGTTTCCACTCGGATCTTCTTCGGAGAATGAGAAGATATCTGGCGGAGAGATATCGGAGACGTGTTATATTGTATGAATTATGAATACGGCGATTTTTCTCTACTAGTCGTTGTCGATAACTGCTTTAGACAAGATGTGGTAATGGGAATGAAGCCGAGATTATATCTTGATACCTGTATCACTCTCGGCTTTTTAACAGCTGTGGGAAAATCTTCAGAATGAATGTTAACTCAGAAATCGACGACGATACTGATTTAACTTAATTACTGGCCCTACAGAAAAAAATATTATACAATGCAATTTAAAAGACATTGGGGGAAAACTATTTAATTATACGTCGTTATTGTAAATTTTGTGTCATACACTGTAAAAAATAGAAAGCTTTCAAGAAATAATGACTTGCTCTAATATGTTGAATTACTTTATTGAGCAACCAAACTTTAGCAAAATTTTTACATACTGATTCAACATTTTCGTAAGTGAAGTTTAATTGAAAAAGTATATTCAAATCAAATTACCAAAAATGTTAGATTACCATATGAACCACTGGAAACAGCACCGCTTGACAGGAATGAATAGTTTAGCGCGTACGTGGCACGTTTTCATTCGCCTTGTACATTCCTTTTAGAAATTTTTTTATTTAGATTTTATTTTAATATTGATCTGCGCAGAAATTAGCTGCGCTGTTAAGTGTTACAAATTATTCTTGTGTGTTGTACAACACAAAAGATGAAGGAATTAATGAAACATTTTTAACAGAGAATGATTTCGAAAATTTAACTCATGTTTTCAATGATAATCATGTAGTAATAACGTTTATGATAACATGGGGATGTCTTAAAAATAGTGATATTTTACAGGGCGTCTAGAAAAAGGTCGCCTCTAATTATCTGCAAAATTTATTTCACTTTTCATCACTATATTTTTATTGAGTCATTATTGTATATACATAGTTATTATATACTGTATACTGTATATATATATATATATATATATATATATATATATATATATATATATATATATATTGTATCGGAAGTATATCTCCGTATAGGGTTGCAGTCAGGGTAAGGTGGGCAAGAAATACAAAGCTTCTTTCAAATTAACCAACTATTCATAGCTTATTTTGGCTACTTCAACTGTTAAAGAAAAACTCATTACAATTTTACAATTCAGAAATCATAATAATGAATGGAAGAAATAAAGGACTTACTTGTTGTAAGCTGATCTATGAAATTGGTAATAATAAACTGTTCCATAATTAATAATGCATAAAACCATAATAAAAGTCGGTCGGTAACTTCCTTGAAAGATTGACAAGTTCCTGGTGGAAATTAGCGAAACGTGGATGTGTTACAATTGTCCAACCTCATGGTTTTATAGCGTATCCAAGGTACACAAACCGACTTGATCAATAAGATTTATAACTTTTTTAGTAGAAGCGCCTAATCGTAAACTTTCTAAATTTATCTCTAAGTTTTCTAAAATCAAAACAACGATATCTGTGTTTTAGTGACTTTTTTGACTTTTCAAAATTCATAAATACCTTTCAACTTCCAAATAATTTTGTAATCATAAGTTTCGACGTAATATCACTTTTTTGAACGTTCCTTTAGAACTCAACTTACAAAGTTAAAAGTAACATTGGAAAGAAAAAGATTACACACAAGAATTGGTTTGCACCATCTCATATTTTTCTTTTGATGAACAATTCAACAAATAAATATTTGGGACCCCAATGGGACCAAAAATTTCTCCAATTATTTCTCAAATGTAGTGGATGATTTGCATAAGGAATGTATTCATTAGCTACGCTTTAAATTTAAATGTTGATAACGTTATTTGTGCTATCGCTTCAGGAAGTAAACCAGAGATATTAGATTGAGTAATTCAGACAACCAACATATTCAATTCACTATAGAGAAAGGGACGGATAACAGTGTTCCTTTTTTAGATACCGAGTTGATCAGGAAGGAAAACAATACGATCATCCTTGAGTGGTATGGGCAGAGTTCCAGTACTGAAATATATTTAAATTACTGTTCTGATCATACTTTCAAAACGAAAGAGAATTTAGTTTCAAGATTAAAGAATCCCATCACAGAGGTTTCTCAACTTTTTTTAACAGAAGGTAACTTAAATGCACTTACCATCTACTTTTTAGAGTATTAAACAATACTGAAATTATTGAGGGTTTTTCACTCTCTACTGTCTAATAACAGTAGGATTACAGTGATAACTACCACCAATTATTTGGAATTGAACCAGTAGTCTGTTTTATTATTTTTGATATAATCTGTCAAATTTCTAATGAAACGTTATAATAAATAAGTGCACATTTACAACGTATGACACGGGTATATGTCTTCCACTAATCCACAATAAAATGGTTATTCGATATTTAATATATTCCCGTGGTATGATGGATGTCCCCAATGTAATAGTTTTTTAGTGGTTTAAGGATAAATGAAAAGAACGAATATGGCAAGAATTAAAGCTCGTTGATTGAACGAATAAAATTCTTATCAATGTTATGTACATGTACAATTGGTATAGTTGTATAAGGTATTTTTTTGGAAAAAATTGCAATTTGTTATGTGATATTATTACTACATAAATAGACAATTGCTATTGTACTTATAATTTATTTATACAATTTAAATTAATTAAACCATTTTTCTCCTGCCAAAATCAGGACACTAATATGTGTTTACTGTAGGTTGAATGATTCATAACGTCCCTTAAAGATTTTAACAGTGACATCTATACTTAATTTCGTAAGAAAATGTTCATGTTAACATCGGTCCCCACTTCCTGTTTTAAGAAGGTATTGAGGCTTTCAAAATTTGTGAAAAAGTAGAAGAAATATAGTAACGATAACTGAATTTAAAAGACTTTAATAACTGAATTTAAAACAGTAAGATGTGAAACAAAATTTTTAATCAATAGATAATGAATTGACCTTTCTATAAGAATTTTTAAAATAAGGTTGGAGAAATGTAAACATCACATAGTTGTGGGCGAAATTTCACTATTTTAACGACAATTAATAATTAATGAATACTGTTATTTTTCGTAAGGGCTACTACGCGTTTCAACGTTTTTAAAGATAAACAGTTCTAGTTCCTAGATTATATTGTACCAGTCCTACGTTTATGTGAACATTTCTGTGTGCAACTAAATCAATTATTTTCCAGTATTAAAAACTCTAAGACTTAATGAATTACTCTATACATACATTATGTTCCACATTATGTTCCATATTATACTGTAATGACCGAGCTCTATTATGATAGTTTCCATGCCATTTGTAGTTGTTTATGTGAAAAACAGTGAACGTTAATGTCGACGTTAATAGAATCAAATGTCTGTACGTCACTCCGTGTGAATTCGTTACAATATATTATATTAATAAATATTATGTGGAACAGTAATAATCTCCTTCAAATTAAAAAACAATATTGATTATGATGCTCTCTTGAAACATAATTTGGAAACTTTAATTGGAAAAGATTTAATTCCTTAAATGGGCTACAAAGTTAAATTTATTAAAATATTGTCCGCTTCTTAAATAGCGATCAAATGTTTCGAGACAGTGAAAATATCAAAATAGTGGTGAACGCTCCTAAATTGAATGACGAAAGTCAAGAATATAATTTAAGTTTACATTAAGTTTATAGTGGTAGTCTTTGACCAATTCTAAAGATAGTGTAAGCTAACACGAAGGTTATTGTGAAAATTCTACTAACGCAGCTACAACGAAAATTGATTTTTAAGGAAAAAGGACGACCAGGATACTATCCTAGAAATTTTGATATCGCGTCGACTATCTTTCCAATTAAACTACCTTAGCACATCTTAATCCTTTTCCGATCTTCGTAATAACGACAACAACGGCAACGCAAGAACGCACAAGACGTTCGCTGTGTTTTTTAAATGTTGACTCTTATTCATAAGAGTATATATTAACTTCCAATTATAAATATGAACCACCCCCGAGCTGTCACAGAAAAAATTATAAACTGATTCTAAAGAGTTAAGGAACATATTATATTCCTATTGATTAGTATAGAAATTGAACAAATAAGTTAGGGATTAAGTAAAAAGAAATTATTAGTATCTCATCTTCTGGATCTTTAAGCACAAGTAGTATCAACAATAAGATAAAAAACAATTGCCAAAAACCAGTAAGAAGATATCTAAAGCATTTACGTACTTAGTTATTTACAGTTTACACTTTACTAGTGCCTTAATGAAATGAATATTTATAGACTTATTTGAAAGTAAGGTATTTTTGAAAGTAAGGTTAGATTTATCTATTTATTCGTACTGCTATTCCATTTAGTTCCATCTAGAGGGACAGTAAAATTTTGGAAATTAAAGGTAAATGCTCTGATAGTACTATCATTTAAATTTATATAATTGAATTAAGCTCATTTATATTGGTCCGTTGTAGCTTTTCACTATTTGATAGATAGATTCATTTTTCGCTTCATGGTATGAATTACCCTGTATGTTAAACTATATGTTAAATAAATTATTAACTTTAATTAACAGATGTTTAGTAAAAAATTTAACAAGATTTTGTTGGAAATGTCACTTTCGTATAACATCTCTTACAATTTACCTTTGTACCACCTTAAAGTTAAAATATTGACATTTTTTGATTGTATAAAATGGAACCCCTGTATACAACGTATTTAATTATAATTGAAAGTTAAAAATCATGTGAATCCAATGTTTGTTTGAAAACATATGAAGACATTGAAACATATTTGTTTCAAAGGTGAGGTGTTTCTATAGTTAAAAGTTCGTTACTGTCCGAAATTCCATGGCATATGCCTATGAGAAATAATTGTTGTAAGAATTTATTGGCTATTACGGACTTACGATGGTTAGTTACCGATTAGCAATAATTTGCAAAATATTTGTTTAGGTATCCAGGAACGTTTTCCGGCTGATTTTTTGATCTTTTCCTAATGGTTTTTGAACTATTTTTTCATTACACTTTAACTTTGGATTTGTTATTGATGGAATGTGATTACTTCTTAAAAGGATTCGGCTTAGTTTACTCTTTCCTATATATATATATATATATATATATATATATATATATATATATATATATATATATATAGTCGAACCTCTATTTAACGAAGTCCTAAATCCGCTGAAAAAACTTCGTTATATAGAAAATTCGTTATATAGAATAATTCGGTATATATAGACCGAATTATTATGTATTATACGTATATACATATATAAATGATGTATGTTTAATCGACATAAAAAATGATTTTATAATTGAAGTTCTAGTTTTGAGTGAAGTTTAATGAACGTAATACATATATAATAATACATACATGTAATATATGAACTAATATGTATTTACATGAACGTGCATTATGTATGATTAAACATATAAGCTATTATCAGGGCTATTATACATAATGTACAAAGAAACAAAAGCCGTATTAGGTCATCACGAAAACATCAGATGTGGACTTAACTTAAGAATTCTTAAAGAATTCTGTAATTTTTGATTGCGCTTCGCATTTAAATAATACTGGGTTTTCAAAAAATACCTCGCACTAATTTAAAGATTTAAACAAACAGTCTGAAAAAATGCAGGCAGCAATACCGCGTAATGACCGCATTAAAAATCTAGGAAAGGATAAGAGTGAACATTCTTGAAATTCAGACTACCGGGTAACTGCTATGGGTTTATAACCCTATCTATACTTTGTTAAATAGAGATTGTCTTCGCTAAATAGAGAGAAATTTACTAATAAATAACATGGGACATTCACGGTTCTAACCAAAATTTCGCTAAATAGAGAATTTTGTTAAATAGAGGTTCGTTGAATAGAGGTTCGACTGTATATATATGCTAAATGGATTTTCTAGCATATAAGCCTACAGAACGTGATATACTGTAATAGATTTTGATGCTGAACTTAACATGAGAATTTCATTTTCGCCCATAAGATTTAACATTAAATATATCTACGTTTATAGTTATTTTTAATATAGTTATAATAGTTATAATAGTTTATAGTTATAATAGTTATTTTTGCTGCAAATAATTCATTTACACGGATATCACGTTGAACCAAATGAAAGAAAACAGAGGTCGCTCGAAAAAGATGAACATCAACAAGAGTTTCCTTCATCAAAACGATTAAGAAAGGCTAGTCTGGAATAAAAACTATTCACACATTTTACATTGATATAACATTTTTTCAAAAAAATAAAATAAAATTAAGGAAACATATTGTGCTCTTTATAGCACTAATTTAGTGTTCATTTTCGTCATTCCCAGATGTTGTTCGATAATTTTTACAGAAGCATTTTGAGCGGTATGTATTCATTACTATGCCTAATTCGAAATTTATTATCGGTTGATCATCATCAGTCGACATGCCCACCTGGAAAGGACAGCCTGAACATTCACCACCTGTTGTTTTATTATCTGCTCAAATTCGTTTACGAACTATTAAGCACAGTTTAAGGTGTGTATGTGTGTTTGGCGCAATCTAGATAAAATGCCTCATTAATTTTTTTCCTATTATATTTTATGCATTTTACAAATAAAAGGGCATGCCAGTCCATGCATGACTAACAATATACGGCCATAAAAAAGATTACTTGTGAATTTCGTAATCGCTGCCTGACCTGTTATTTAAGGGTCAATAATTACGGTGTACCCGATAGAAAAAGCATATGGTTACGGTTTACAAGCTTTTTTATTGAAGGGGGTTCCGTTTATGCGCTTCGATGGAATCCTTACGTTTATTGACGATATTTCTAAACGTAACAAAACGCATCGACGATGCCGGTTAGTCAACGTCGAAATGAGGAGACAACAGATATTTCAGTCACACCCAAAATGTAAAGGAAAGCGATAACGATTGCATTTCGATACCTTAATCTCTAGATGATAACTTACTCAAAACGGTCGCGTACACATATGGATCGTTCGGCCTAAACGTCAACATACCTGAAAATAGAAGAAATACATAAACGTTAGTCAGTGCTATCTCCAAGCGATATTTATGATAAAAAGATGACGATAAATTTAAAAATACCTTTCAAAGCTGAATTGCTAAGAGAAATTAACCCACTTGAAGACGCCCATGTGGTTTTTCACCGTTCTTTCTTTTTTCTTTTCATGATAAATGCCGATACCAGCTAAGTGCTCTGATATGCCTTCTTTTAAGATAAGAAGCGGGTCAATATTCTCGAAACGATAAAAATCACTTTGATGTATTATAAGCCAAAGTCATAAATATTTAATGAATTTAACTCTTCGTTCTTTCCCGAGTTTGAGAATACACAGAGGATAACGTAACAAAGTCATTCATTTTTATTACGTACTATTATGATCAGGTTTTTTTATATCACCTAAGCCAACCTCTAATTTCAGTTTTTTTCTCGCGCGTTATCGGTCACGAATATCGGTAAAAACTGGCGGTGTTCAATATTTTCGCTTTAAGCACGTTTCATGTACAGATCTTAACTGTGTGGATACTGTAGGAAAAAATCACACTTTGGATTTCTCTCTTCGAATATTTTAAAATTTGACACGCCATGATTCACAACTCAAATAGCGAAACAAGCCCAGCAGCACACTTAATCTAGACGATATCAAAGAATGGTTCAATATTATCGATTTCACATGTGTACCTAATATCGAAATAAATTTAAATTGACAATGTTGAATCAACAACGTTTCAACTAGATTCATTCAAAATTGATTCCATATTATTGCACCAATATCGATTTAACAATATTCAACCATTATTGGTGAAAGCACGAATTGTCGCTATAGCTTCAATAAGCAATTTAAAAAATCTAGAACCATAATTTTAAAATTTGATTCTTAAACGGTTTTTTCATTACCTGAGATCAATTGCATGTACTCAAACAGATGTAATGAGCAATCTAAAGATTTTGAAGAGACAATGTATATAGTAAACAAAAACCATGCATTTTGGTCTATATACATCTATGAGGTTTTTGTGGAGAAATAAAATACCAATGTTGAAGAATTGACTATATTAAACACTATTTTTTGGCTAAAATGTGTTTTTATATACTTTTTGCATAAAAAATAAAAAAACGGTATGAAAGAAAAACTCATGAAATATTTTTGAAATTTTTTAATAGCGCTCATTTTAATGGCTTCGTCAATCGCACTACCTGTATTGCCCAAAAAAAAAAGTATTTGCAAAAAAATTTTAAAAAATATATATTCTAAGGTCCTTCCAGTAAGAGTTGGTCCGGTTAAAAAACAAAAAAAATTAACCGACATTATACCGAGCGCACCTAAACATTACGTTTTTACCCTAAACAAAAGCAGAGTATTCCTGTAACGTACCGTTTAACCTTCCCCCTTATATTTGGTGCAGAGAAGTGTTGTTAGTCGCTACAATACATGCTTATATATGAAATGCTTATTAGTATCGGGTATTAGAACAGGTTCACTATAGCCATTAAATCTGAGCGCTGAGCACGTGTTCATTTTTAGTTCTCACTAGATTTCAGTGGTGTGTGTATGCAATTGCAATTATTATTTTAAAATGCTTTTTTGCTTTTTTGCTAAAATATAATGCTAAAATAAATAATAAATATAAAATAAAAAATAATGCTAAAATAAAATGCTTTTTTGGAGACCTTTCGACGTGGACAAAATTAATAATGGCAATACAATACAAATACACAATACAATGCGATACAATACAAATACACAATACAATACATAATACTACAAATACATAATACAAAAATGAGGCACAAATTTGGGAATTTTCCCAGAATGACTTAAACGTTTAAACACAGCGTATAATTTGAAATATTTAGGTTTGTTTAAAAGGGAAGTCACCGCAACACTCTTTGAATTCCATTGTATGGAGAATAGTTGAATTAACTTAATTACCATGAACAAAGATTTGTCCTGTTATTAAACAAAGTAACATCGTAAATCATCAAGCAAAACGAAAACGTGTCGCAAATTGTAATACAAATACTGATGATTCTTTTCGGCGATCATTCGGCGAACAATTTACTCTACCTATAAAAAAAATACAGTTCCGACTGTACAAATCATTACCTCAAAAATTACATGTAGTAGGTACAAAATTCCAAAGAATAAAAGTATCAGTCATTATACTCTTTCCGTAATATAGTTTTAAAATGTGAATTTAAATATAAGAAATTAGACTCGCGAATGATACTTGTGGAATGACCTAGTATCCCAGAAATAAAACACAATTATCCAAGATACATTCTGGCATACCGCGAAAATAATTGAAGTATTATTTATTTGGATGAAACCTGGTTTGATGCACATGATATGGTCAAATATGGTTGGGTAGACAATTCTCAGAACGGTGCCTTAAATGCACCTTGCTTGAGGGGGTTATAATTTTGCATGCTGGAAATGAAAACAGTTTTATTTCAAACGCCTTACTTCTTTCAGCAAAAGCCACCACTTAAAGTTGTGCTGACTATCATTAAGTGCTGACTATCATTAAGATATGAATGCGACTTTGAAAAGTGGTTTGCTGAACAACTTATACCAAATATTCCAACAAATTCGGTAATTGTTATGGATAACATACTGTATCATTCCCGGTAACTGCAGAAAGTTTAAAATTCCAATACAAAGAAAGCTGAAATATTAGATTTTATGAATTGAAAGGGTTTAGAAGTTCCAAATGCAGCAACAAAGAAAGTTTTATTAGGGCTTATCAAAAATCATAATTTTAAACCGCAATATTTTATTGAAAATTTATCAGCGGAACATGGACCCACTGTTTTAAGGTTGCCACCTATTCATTGCGTTTTTAATTCCATAAAGTTAGTTTGGACTACAGTAAAGGGTCGTTTGCGAAAATATAACTTTGCTCTCACATTACTAAATGTTGTTTTAGAAAATATTCACACTATTTGTAATGATGATTCCTTTAAACTTATTTTGGAAAACAGCAGTCGTCATATAATCCAACGAGAAAAAGATTACCATGCTAACCTCGAGTACTCTTCAAATGAATTTTCGGATTAATTTGGGAATACATATGCGGGTATTAATTATACTCAAAAATGTAATCTCCAAGAGGACATTTGTGGTTACGTGTAAAGAAAAAATAAAAAAATATATATATAAAAAATATAAAATATAAAAAAATGCCTTATACTGCTTTATTTTAATTATTTATGCTTTATTTGCACTTGCATTATTTACACTTACCTTTTTTTCGGTTTGCATTTTAAATTACCTTGTATTTATCTTGCTAACAACTAACGACCTTATAACGATACCAATCATATTTCCTATCCAAGCAAAGTTTTTGATATTTTATTTATTTAGTTACTTATTTCAGTTATTTTGTTTTATCACTAACTTTTATGTCACAAATCAACTCCAAAATAATGTCTTCACTACCCAAACGCCGTCATAAAATTTCATTGAAAAAGTGAGTGTCTTTTATATTTCTTTAAATATGGCACGCCTATGGATCGGTATCTCGGCCTTTGTGTGTCTGGTAGGTTCGCTATTAAATTTTATTGCTTTTTTTTCAACTGGACCAATTCAGACTGGAAGGACCTTACTTGAAAATGTTCCAGTTCGATAGCAAATTTAATTCTCTATAAAAAACCTCTGTATATGTATATACTAAAAGTATATAGTTTTCTAGGTTGTCAGAAAAAACTAAAACGATTCAAATTCAAGTTTTTAAAAACCCAAGCCAAAATTTAATGGTACGTTGTTTCGTCGGCGGTTAGATTTTGACGAAAGGTTATTACTTTTTATTGTGACCTCATGTTGGTATTATGTTTTTGGGAATTTTCAGGAGGCGTAGAGACATGGAGACGCTACCCTTCCTAGGTACAAGGCAAGGGACTCAGTCTAGTTCTAGGTTTTTCTATTTAATCTAATGGCTCAGGAGAGAAAGTTGTCAAGTTTAAAAAAGAACAATAAAAGCAGTCCTTCGTAGTTTATTTAAAGTACTTTATTTCGGTAAAATAAATACTGTTTTTAAGAACAGATGTTGTCGGAGAGAGCAATAAATTACAAAAATGTTTGTTCACAGTTTTCATTCTAGGCGTTTAAGCAGATTTGTTCTGCTGGTAAGAAAACTGCAGTTCTGTAGTGTACACGTAAAACAAAGATTTTATACGGAAAGTGAAGTTTATACTCGGTGGATGAGAAAGAATAAGGGATAAATATATATATATATATATATATATATATATATATATATATATATATATATATATATATATATATATATATATATATATATACTAACGGACTAATAAGACTACTTGCAACTAATATGAATTTCAAAGCAAGACGGTTCTTTTTTTAAAAGCGAGAACGGGAAAAAGCGATTCGGTTATAGTACATGAGCAATATATAGGCGAATAACTGAAACGTAGTGAAATCGAATATGTTAAAAAATATATGAAATGGATAATGGTCGGTTACTCTAGCTCGCGTGGAGTTTTAGCCTAGAAGGATCGGAAGGATTGGCGTTCGGTCTTTACACAGAAGGTTCAATGAACAACTCGTTCTTGAACTGTGATAAAAAAATCTTTGTTACACGCGTTCCTAACTAGATCAATGTATGAAAAGGATTCGCTCTTATAACATCAGCTGGCAGGGTAGCGTTAATGGGACGATCGGAAGAGGTTCGAAACAAAGACCAATCACCAGTCGTTTGTGAGTTCGTACCTTACGAAATTTTTACTTGGCAGGTTTTTTACCTGACGTTTATTTGTAGCTATAATGCAAATGGCCCAAGGTAAAGTATGGCCAGTGTTTTCCTCCAAACGAAACTATTATTTCATTTAATTACGATACTTTACTGATGATTTACTAATCTCGGATGTGGGTGTGTCTAAACACGATTCTTACGTTTACCGAAAATTAACTTCGTTACAACGTTGTAATTTTTCATGTTATAGTACCAAAGAAACATATTCTATCAAAATTATTTTACAAAAGTGGTCCTTTTAAAAAAATTATAGTCAATAGTCTATTGGCACCACATTTTAAACATTTTTAAAACATTGTGACATATTGTACAATATTCACATTTTGTATTGGCTAATGTTTAAAAACGCTAATAGGCCAAAGTATCGCTTTCCTACTTAGAACATCGTGAAATCTCTCTCCCATTAACTTTACCTCTAATAAATAATTTAAATACCTATTGATAATAGGTGGAAATTCCAATAAACCCACTAACAGAAAAAATAAATTCATCGAACTTCTACCACATACACGTACCTACAAACATACATTAGGAAATTTTCGCCGGGCTCAAACTCTCCTTATCTATCGGAGGCAATATACCGCCGTAATCGGAATTGCATGAAGAGAAAATGCGCATGGAGACCACAATGATTTATTATTTTTATCTGTTCGCTTAGAAAAAAAAGCGGTGCAGATTACCTGGGCGCCCTAATGATCTGCCATTAGTGCGCTCCAAACTCTCTTTCGGTCGGTCGAACATTCAAAAACTCCGCGCTATATCCGCCTTTTGCACACACCACACACACACACACATATTCGGATTCCGAATTAATAAATGTCTTTTTTATCGGCCGCCGATTTCGGATACCTACGATACCAATAAGTAATTTCTGGCGGGACAAAGTGACTCTTGCTTGTATCGTATACTTTATTGAACTGGTACAGATGTCGCATAGAAAAATTTTAGATTCTCTATATTTCTCTAAAATGTTCAGAAATCAAATTAGAGAACAGAGGGGATTTTATATAAAATCTTCCCCTTTTCTTCTTTGTGTAAGTCTCCAAGAAGAAGGAAAGTGCTTTGTATAATTACTTAAAAACATATTTGCTATTTACTTTTTTTTTTTTTAGTAGGTACATTATTTGTTATTGTGACACGTCAAAAAGTAACATATTGGTTAATTTTGAAATCTTTGTTTATAATAAATAATAGACATTTATAAAACGAAGTAGGGTACTTAAGATCGATAAGAATGAAGATTTTAAGTAAGAAACTTGTTACAGTCAGATTTTAATATTCCATTCCATCTAACAATCCGTTTTGGTATCGGGCATACCACTTAGAAAACAGTAGTGACTCTTCCGAATTCCATATTTCTGTGAGTTAATCTATCGTGATCTTGCCGTTCTGAGTATGAAAAAGTGGTTTTAGTTAGGATCTGTATTTCTTTCTCTTCTTGGTAGCGGTGAAGAGGGGTTGTTCAATAGGATTTTTTTCGCAATCGTCAATTCGTAGATAGTGGATTTCGGTATAGAGAAAATGGTCGAGGTTTGAACAATTTTTTTTTTATATACTTGGGAATCATGACATATCTTTCTCTGGGTTCTAAGCAAGGGTATTTTTGGTACATGTTAGAAACGTGGATGGTATTATGTTACATAACCTAAAACTGAAACCAGCATTTCGTATTGTTTAGGGTGGTTGGACGAGACGTAGTTTGGACAAGGCTTAACTCCGGGGACGCCGTAGTGCTTGGACGAGGCGTTTCAGTTCCTCAAACGCCGTTAAACTTTGGACAACGTAGTCCCTTGGACGGAGCGCCGGTTGCCGTGAGTCGTCATACTGTCGTCTGCAATTTTGTTTAATTATATCACGTGAAAACAAGAAAGGGCTAAGTGAAAAAAAATTAATAAACCCATGGCAAACAGTGGGAAATGTCAAAAGATATTACGTAGGAATTTTTTTAACGTATTTGTCTTTCGTGTATCGTGTATTCATCATTATTATATCACATTCAACCACCTTTCCTTGCTTCAATTTCCTGTTTTATAGAACTCAATTATAAGTGAGTTTACGTACTGAACAGTGTAATAATAAATAAATAAATGGATCAATTGGAAATAGTGTTTCACATCACGTTGTTTAATGGTTAAAAATGCATAATCTTTTGTGATCAATGCAATAAATCGGATAGGCTTATACACATTTTTTAATGAATAATTTGAAATTATTTCTGTTCTATAAAAGTTAAGGGATAAGCATCTCAAGAGAAGTTACTGATGGTCTTAGTCATAAACGCATATTAACGTTAATGTGGGTTTTAGCTTAAAATGCGTATAGAATGCGTTTCAACAAGGTAACTGATAACTCGTGTGCGCGATTTAAGAATTCAGATTTTGAATTCTCCTTCGATTATCGACGCACTTTCCGCGATAAATTAATGGCACGGAAATAGTTCAATGATTTTTATTTACTGTTTGTAAACAACTTAATAAATGAATGATTATAAACAAAAACTGGACATACATAGAGGGCGCATAAATGGTTATGACATACCAAGTGAAATGAAACCTTCGATGTCTTAACCTTAACACTATTGTTACGACGTAACAGTAACTATAGTTACCTCCATATTAAGAATACATGGAACAAAACACTGTAGTGACATCAGTGAAACACATTCTAAACGCATTTTAAGCTAAAACCCACATTAACGTTAATATGCGTTTATGAATAAGACCATGAGTATTGAATTTGTACCATTTACTCATTTACGCCCAATCCATTCTTAAGATATCCAATTATATATTAATCCAGGAAATATTTAAAGCACAGGAATCGATGTACAAAAACGATTTTACTTTCCCATGTAAAACAGTCACGTTGTTCGGAGCGACACGAGTAAAAAAAAGCATCTCCAAGTAATCTTGAGTAAGTAGCGTTATATTTTACGGCAATTAGTCCTCGACTCTCATCAACTGAGAAATGATAACGATAGCGGTGAGGCACTGTGCTTCTTGGAACGTTTTCGATCACAAATTCCGACCGCGCGAGCGTGCGTGCGTGAGTGCATGCATGCGTGCGTGCGTGCGTGTGTGTGTATGTGTGAATTATAGTTCGCCCCTAATATGATCCCTTTTTAATAGTTAGTACTGACTCAAATATGCTGCAAAATTACTTAGGACGATTGCAATCATCAAGTTTTATTGAAAAGCTAATAGCGATCAATTATTTTTGACATACACACGAATTAAATACATCGAAAACACCCCTAGTTATCCTATTAGGTTCGTCATTTAGAATTGCCATAGTCGTTTCTTCCTTATAAAATGTAAACAATTATTTTGTCAAATTTTTGGAAACATTATACTACATGCAATTTTGCCAAAAAATGCCAGATTACTTTTAAGTATTTCCATAAAATGTTGGAGAATTAAGGGAAACAATTATTAGACTATTGCCCCGTTATTGAATTATACCTTAAACTCCCATTCTAAATAGCTTATACGGAATAATATAAATTTTTACAAAGAAAGATGCACCCCATAACCCCCAAAATTGACGACGTCGAATGGGATTTGAATATACAACCACCAGATTTAAGTCTAAGTGGGGTTTCAACTTATATATTCTCCTAAGTAACAATTGGATCAGCAACCCTCTAATCCAATTGGTAGAATGCTGGAGGGCAAATTCAGACGTTGTGGGTTCACGTTACTCAGGGTGATCAATTTCTGGATTTAAGGTGTGTATTTTCACTTGTAAAAGTTACTTTAGCATATTTAGGTATTATTTCAAAAGTGGATCATTTTGAAACAAAATCGTCCAAAATTTCTTTGGAAGATTACTGCCATGTGATTTACTGTAAAAATAATGGTGATCAACCATTTTCGACATGATTTAGATCGGATTTTTGTGACTAAGTTCGATACTTTTAGACAAAAAGTGTAACAAAAGTTTCCTCCTCAATACTTTAATCTTACTCTAAAACCGACCGAAACATATCGTTTTGAACACACCACCCACATATTCCAATTCCACACTAACTTGAGCCTTTGTTACAGTAATAGGGTGGTAAAATTGCGGGATGAACTCCCCCAACAAATACCTACAGGTTCTATAGTCTGGATCAATCGTAAATAGTAACCTATAAATGCCTAACATATAAATTAACATCTTCACCAATAGCGTTGTGACTAAACAGCGAAAAGTTACACAAAATTTTTCAACATAACCGGATTTCTGCTCTATACTAACTAGCTAACTAACTAATTTAATTAAACAATTAGTTTGCTTTTTAAAAATGCTGTTCTTCGAAGGGCAAACATATCAACATTTTTAAAAGAGGGGCAAAAGGTCAAGTGTTGATCAAATAAAGATCTTGACGAGGATTTGCTCTCACGATTTCCTAAACAACACTTTAATTTTTTGAGATATATTGGTCACGTCAGTACTAAAATAGGAATTGAAAAATTCGTATTTTGTCAAATTGAAACCTCATTACAAGGTTTTTAGTGTTTTCTTCTACTGCAAATCGAGAGTCCACACCATTGGTTCGACTCTAAAAAATTTCTAATATTTTATAGTTGAAACCTATGGTTGGAAACGCTTGGAAATGGCCATTGGGTAAATAAATTACACATTCATGATTTAGGCATTGCATAAGCACATATATAAGTTAGGATTCTCTAATTTTTATTGTGTGTGGTGACTGTAAGTTTCCCGTTGTCGATTAGATTTGTTGATATTAAGGTTAGGAGGAAATGTGCTGCATAACTTGGCATCTGTGAGTATGATCAGTAGCCTCTACATTTTCTCGTTAGGATTAGGGTCGATTTTTGACATTTTAATTTTATTGACTAGTTATAGCGTAGTTTAAGAGGTTTCACTCACTTGGTAAGTTGAAAGCAATCTCTTAAACTACCTATAAAACTTGGTTACGATTCTATTTATTTACCGCCTTGTAATTATTTTTATTTATGATTTCAATAAAATTTCAAATGAATATAATATTCAAATAAATAATAATAGCTTAGTAAATAACTAGTAAATAAAATAATTTCAATTCTACTGATCCGATTTCGTTTAATTTTGTATTCTGAAAAACAAAAGGACCTGTTGAACAGGAGAGCTTTTTGGCAAAGAAATCTTTATCATATGTTTTTAGTACATTTGTTTACTGTTAGTATGAGGAATTCGGCTCATAACTACCCCCCTCCCCACACAAAGAATTTATTCTCTATCGCGAAGAAACACCTGCTTACGGGTTGTATCCAAAGACGAGCCCCATATGCTAGCGGAAAGACAGAGATCCTTTCTTGGTGGAAAGATAGGGCCCTTAAGAACATGTTGTAGGTCCTGGCTTGGTTTTGAGTTGGCGGCATGGCAGGACGTCAGAAATTTGACTAGTGGAGAGCGTCAGTAACAACGGGGTTTTCAGCTCGACACAATGTTTGATTGATGAGGTGGCTTTGAGTATTATGAGTATTGCTTTAATCTGAGACTCTGTTAAAATCATAAGCGGCAGTAAGGGAAGATTTGGCATCCTTAAGCAAGGGAAGTGTTTAGGATCCCTAGAATTTCAAAGGTCGTCTTGTTAGTAGTGCGGCTGATTTCATCCCAGTGATAAAAAAGGATGGCCCGCTGCATCGTCTGCAACGTTTATTTTTTATTATACAAATTTAACATTTTTTTTTAAATTATACAAACAGGCAGATTCATGCAAATAGAATGTGGTAGAAATTTGTATAACCACATATAATAGTAAAATAACACATAAAGACACACATATGCATACTTTGGGAATTCTGTAAATATTATCTTAAGATATAAGGCTTTCTTGTAATAGTTTCCGTAATGTTTTTGTATATATTTTTCCGGAATACCTGTCTATATATAACACTGATTCGAGAAGCTGTTTTTAAAGCAATATTTTATTAAATTTTAACAATATTTACAACAAATATTTAGAATATTGTACTTTTCTGGCAACCTTAGACCTGAAAAAAGTGTGAAGGTAAAAAGATAACGTCATTACATATACAATGAATTTATTTCTTGCAAATACATATATTTGCAAAATAGCTAGATAATTCTTTACCTGTTCAAGAATTGACCATTGACCGCAACCATTGACCGATATTATAATTGGCGTTCTCCATGGCGTTATTATTATTCAAAGCTTCCACGACAATTTCTTATTTGGATGTTAACAAATTACCGAACTTTCAAGAACTGCTGTTTAAATGTTCAGCAAAATATAAAAAATCCCTATTTTTTCATCCAATGAAATAGCTAATAATGACCGCGAAAAGTACCAGTCATTGGTATACAATATTTTAATACGACATAATGACGGGCCTCCGTTTTGTGTGATTTGAAGCATTTTCAAATGGAGTATAAAAACTTTGCTTACATTCGCCTACACGAGCCGTTGTGAGAAGTGTCGCTATAGCTCTAGGTAGCTAGCTGGGCTGTTTTAAATTCGATGAAGAATGGGTCGTAATAACTTACCCAATATTATATTGTTATTTGACTAAAATGGATTTTAGCATAAAAAAACGTTTAGACTGTGATTCACTGAGGTGGCTATAGTGTTTTTAGCCTTTTGTTAATACTGAGGCAAGTATAGTTAGATTTGTGAAAAATATTTTAAATGTATTTTAAGTTGAAATTCATGTTAAAAGTAAATAAGGTTTATGAATAACACCGTGGATTTTTAATTTTGTTATAAAATGCCAAACTGTTTGAAAAGTACTTCAGTATTAAACAAAATACGCCTAAATTATAATTACGGCGGGTGCAATTCTCGGCGTAAAGTCCCTCCTCCAATGTTTATTTAGTTTGTAATTATTTTTTAATATTCTAAATTGATCAGTTTTAAGCAAAAATATAACAAACCCGTCGCCAATTCTTTAGCTATAATTTAAATTTAACTTCTATTCACATAAATTTGATGTCGCCTTTGCGATCTTAGCTATCTGGTAGGTGCTCGAGATCGGTTTAATTTTTGAGCCAGAGAGCCAGAGATATTGCGGAATATAATGTTCAGCGCAGGCAGTTTTCCTTTTTTTAAGCCACTTAAATTCCTAAGGTCCATCTCAAATACCTCCAATCGATTCAGGGTGTTCACCTTAAATATGCAGTTTGCGACACTAATATACATAGTACATATTGCATTTAACAAGGCGATACCGTGTATTCAATGTTTTGATTAGTTAAGTCTTTTCATACTACGTGTTGGGATACATACTGCATCTGGGTATCTAGAGTTTCAATCATACCGAGAAACTTTAAAACTTTTAAAAGTTTAAAATGTTTATTTTTTCAGTTGGTCTTCTGCTGATTACCATTCTTTTATTATACATTTATAGATATAAATATTATATTTTAATTTTAGAAAGATTGCAAGGCACTTAAAAAGACAAAGTAGTGGATGGAATTTTAGTCTAGATTTCTTAAGAGTTGTAAGAAAAATATGGTGATTGAATATTCGGTTAGTCAGAATTCAATTCAAACTACTATTCGTTCTTCTTTACCTCAGCGTGAAATTTAAGTTCAGAATTGATTTCCCTGTTCGCAATGTAACAAGATGATAGCAAAGTTACATTATCAAATTTCATCGTTTTAATTTAGTGACACCTACGGCTTTTTAAGCTATACCCAACTCAACGTCTTAATCGGCAGATGAATTTAACCAACACTATAATGAGTTTTACCGAAGTATTGTTGAAACATATGGGATAAACTTATACATTAGATAAAGTCTCAACTGAGGTTGCTGGTATTGCCCCTTTTTAAAATACATTTATTCAAGCATTCAATAAATTTGCCAGAATTATTTACTAATAGTATTGACTTAGCACATATTGCTCTCACTACAGAATTATTATGTATGTGTATTGTCTCACACATACCGACTTGAAACAATAATAGTAAGATTGAGGTGGGAGGAGTGTTATTTTGCACAGTAAATCAATACGTACGTGTAATTCAAGAAGCTTATTAAGTAGGTAATCCGACAGGTAGTTTTCAGAAGAAGAGTGTGAAGGAAAAGAGGGAGACGAGATGAGAAAAGGAGAGGAGGAGAGAGCGTTCTCCGAGCCTCCCATCTCGAACGAACGAATAATATCGAAGAGATTTATAGAGTTATGAGGTATTTGCGGCAGAATATATAAATCAGTCGGTAAAGAAGCGAGTGTAAGAACCGGTAGAGCGTGATTCACATTACCGACCGAGCTGGCGTGATATAGGAAGGAACGTCTCTCGTAATCATTTTTGCTATGCCATTGTGATATGATATATATACACCCGCTCTATCTGATTACTCTTATCATCATTGGCTGCGGGCCGTCGTTATTACGATATCTCACACGCTCTCTTTAAAGCTAAGGAGGGAGAGCGAGTGCTACAGAGAGGGCCTGCCTCTCTCTCCTTCTCTCTCGTACCAACTCTTGATGATTATTATACCTCTACTGCTCTGCTACTGTTCGGTGGCGGAGTTTTTGTCGTAGTTGGTGGTGGTGGTGGTGGTGGTGGTGGGCGCTCCTTTCGCAGGATATAAATTCGTTCGGGTGCAATTTATCCTTGTCGCGCGCGACTCTCGCCTAAAAAGGACCTCATTTGTACTTTCACGTTATTTATCCCTCTGTCCCCCTCTCTCTTCCTGATATGTAACCGAGCCGTAGCAAAAACTCTGACAACGACTGACCGTTTCCTTAAAATCGTCGTACACTGTATTTCCGGTTCAAAGGACTTCACTTTTTAATTGCCAGTGAAAAAATTGATTAAGACCCAATGTGAACTTCAAAATGAAGTTTCACGTACCAAATAATTTTCAATTCACCAGGAAATAAACAAGTCATACATAACGATAGAATAAAAGGCATGTTTAACATAAACTCCAATTTGTGTTTGGTTAATTATATTATTACTGAAACCATTTTTCTAAGATTGTTCTCGGAGGCGCAAGAAAAAAACCGATTGTACGAGTTTAGTTAATAATGCTAAATAATTTTACTAGGGCCTTGTTGGACTTGAGAGGCAACATTTTTGGGACATTTAACAATAAATATATCTACGTTGTTGCTTTTGGAATACACCAAGCTATTTAACCCCATAAACCATGGTGATATGATTGTGTATTAAATAATTTAAAATTATCAAGACGTATTCGTGAGAATCGCATACAAGTGGTTTGGTAGGTGGGTGGGAATCAACTGTCAGTATTTCTCGCAATTTTCTCATAATTTCTCGTTAAATAATATTGTATATTTAAGCAATTAATGCACAAATAGTGACTTACAAATAAGCGAGAATTCGAAAAAGCACAATTGAACATTAAACCCAATTAAATCCAGTATCTCGCTATTATGTTAAAAATCTGTTAGAAATAGAGGAGTTATGTTTTTTACCTCTAAAACTCTCCCTCGCTTATTTTATGTCATAGTGTTTTTCGCAGGTGTCAAACAAATGCGTCCTAAACTATGAACTTACTTTATACAGAGTATAAAACTGTGACATTGGTATTTTCCTTGTCTTACTGTAATTAGTAATTATTATACAAAAAATCAACTTATCTGTTGGTATACAAATATTCCCCAACCTTAGTGATGCGTATTGGCAGATGACATGAATGAACGTTCGAGACCTTGACAAATTACATTTATCATATGAAGCATAAGAAATAGGAATAGTATATCAGTCTCGTGTGCTAGAATAGGTTCACTATGGTCGTTAAAATAATATAACTATGTATATTGAAACCTCTTTCAGTGGCATTGCTGTGGTGAATTTTACTATACAACTTTTAACAACTAACACAAACATTTCGATGTTATTGACGAAATTAAAAATTATAATGATGTAAAGAGTGCGAATGATTCATAGAGTTATTAAAAAAGATGTAATTGATTATTTAGTAAAATGAAAACCTGTCGTAGATTGTAATAATTTTGATGATGCTTTCGGGAGAGTATTTGGCGAACAGTTTACGATATTGTCATAAACCCAATTTAAATGGAAACGCAGCTGGTTTACAGCGTTAGAAAGATTGCCCTGCTTGCATTCAAGAACTTCAGGGCCTGTTTGCTGCATTCAGGGCTTGTTTGCACATAAACAAGCCCTGCTTGTATTCTTTTACAAAATATTCTTGAAGAGACACGAACCTAAAAGATTTTTGTCAACATGCACGCTCGAACATCCCACAAAGCCACGGCACTATCTTCGCGTTGTCTTAGAAAATCCATCTGATTTGCCCAAAAAAAATCACAATAATATCTATCTTATGCGATATTGATTGAGCTCGTTTTCAATTACATTAATTATAGTCAATTACCACAAATGAAAAATTTCATGAGATCATATTAAAAATATTTTCTCTCTTAATCATTATCGGAAAAATTATAAAATATTTTTGAAAAATTTCTTTAGTAACCTGGTAAATGTTTGAAAGTATTTTGTATAGACACATTGCATATCGTGGCAAAGTTATGTTTTGATGTGTTTTTTTATTAGTTATTAGCTGAGTTATGTGTTTCTAGTTTAATATAACTTCAAGGCGATTAGAAAATAATAAAACAGTTTAAAAGTAGGTAAATATTTTGTTTAATGCACTAAGCTATGAAGTTCCCAAACATGGTCTTATTGATAAATGCATAATTTGCATGATACCAATTCTATTGTATTCAATGTGACATATTTAATATCCTTTCTACTTTTACCATAAAAGGTCCATAGGGACATTTATCGAATCGTCTGATTTACGATTGGTAATGAGTTTCTCTCGCGCCTTTCAAATATATAACTACACTACAAAGTAAGAAAACGGGAGGATTAAGCCTCTAGATCAACTTAACGCGTTATGTAAACTCCACTATCTCTCGTTGCAGATATATTACACCTGAAAGATAGGCCCCGTCAAATTGTTAATATTTGTATAAGATTTATCAATAACTAAACTAATAAAACATAAAATTTTTATATTCGGGGATTGTTTACGAGTCGGATTCGCTTATAAATATCCTGATTTGACAGTACCGATACGAGAAGAGTTATAAGTCGCGGTAGATAAGAAACCACCCAGGCTGTGTGTTCTTTGATGATTCTGTACGAGATAGCAATAGCCACATATAATATGCATAACGTACAATGTACTGCAAGACACGGGAAGATAACGAAAATCTTGGAATTTATTGCGACTTCATATTACCCGATATGAATCTTAGGAGAAATTTTTCAGTTGATATGCAAAATCGACCACGACAAATACATACCTATCGGTATCTATGTGCATTCATCAATACAACAAAGTACGATCCGCTTTTACGAAACTCCATTGAACGTTTGATAATTATACTGATTCCTTCTTTAAAAAAAGGTCAAGTCGTGCTAAAGAATTTCAAGTGGTAAACACTTTTATCGCCGCTATATTTATCTGATATTCGTTTTATTCCGAGATAAGTAAATAGAAAAAATGAGAGAAAGTCTTATCCCCTATTTACATTTCACGAACGAAATATTTGTTGGGGAGATATCGTAAAAAATTCAGAAATGATAGTGGTGTGTACACGACATTACGAAGAATAAATATTTGATAACGAAAAATACATACATTTATGTATGTAGTACATTTTTTTCTTTCGCTATAATGCACATGTTGAATGCAGTCCAAAAACGTAGTTTTCAACAGTACAACTATTGGCTGTTAAGTTAGTCATTTTTGTTCACATCTCATTTTGTTCATTTTTCCTCTAGTTTTCTATACATATATTTTATATTTCCATCTTTTGCAATAATGACCTAGTCGTCTGCAAATACAAGAGTATTGTCCTAATTATAAGCTGAGGTGAACAATAGAAAATCTTGTCGTAATTGTAGGTAGGGGTGAGTTACCCCCAGTATCAGGAAAGCGTTTATCAAATGACAAAGAAATATTTGCTTAAAAAGCGGGCAAGTTCATAAGTGAGTGAGTTCAGTCACTTCTTTAACCATTGGATAATATAAGCTATCATTTCATTTTCTTTTTGCTTTTGATTGTAATTAAGCCACCTTTTCTCTTGTTGGCCCCATTACTCTCGTTGTACACTCACGTGATAGGTGTAAATAAGCATTCTTTCTGTTACTTTTTGCGTTTGTTTCTCTTCATCTCACCTCTGAGTTCTACCCCTTGCACACCCTATGGGACCAATCAAGCCTCTTGGACGTGACATGTAAAAAATCGTTGTGGATTTCAATGCTCATGTGCTAGCATTTTCTCTTCAGGTATGTAGGGCGTTTCGAATGTATACTTTAAATAAAATGGGGGAGAAGGAACAACTGGTGCAATCCTTACTGATTTAATAAGTTCCACATGTGTTTCCTTATGTTAACAACAATTTCCGCCTAAGTAGCTCCAATACATACTTTGTTAAAGCCACTTAAATCCAGTACTTCAAAAAGTTAATTTAGGTCTATAAATATATGGTCGGTACTGAGATTACCTGTTCTTTTTTCTGTTATCCGTTTAAAAATCAAAACATGATCCATACAACGTATTTCTGTGTCTCTAAAGATATTTTCTATTCTTCGTGTAATAATTTTTCTTTCCCCAATTTACAACCTTCCTACAGAACCTTACTTTTCACATTGCCTTCATACGTTAAACACATACTAAAGAGTCTCACTATATCATTAAGTCGGCAGCAGTGTATTCGACGCTGACGCACAAAAAGAGCATCTATCATCAGAGTTGCTTCAGAAAAAAAAAAGAAAATATATTTAATATTCTGACAGTACGTTGCCACATTTTGCTTGCTAAAAATATTCAGCATGAAAGCTTATATTGTGCAAGTCCGATCGTATTATTTAATACATACAACTTTTACAAAATGCAATATTGTTGTTGGGTTATGGACACGATTCTTTGATTACGTTTTTAACAACTAGTAATAGCGTGTGTAAGAAATAGGGACTCAAGTTAATGATCACTACATTTGTTATCAGATTTTCAACAACGTGTTATCGCCACCATCAACTCATCATAAACCAGCCATGAACTTGTCCTTTATAAATGCATTAGCACACGTCACAACCTAATTACTCGTATATTAATAACCAACCTTCGACAGCGATCGTCCTCTCTTTTATAGCACTGAAGTATCTATTCTTAAACCGTTTCCTAGGGTTACACCTCTCGAAATTACACCTGTCGATATCCAAAAGCATCGTGATCACAAAAACCGGAAAGACGTCCTGCGATGAGAAATATCTGCGTATGCATATACAGGGCGAAGCACAGAATCCGCCTCAGGCACACGCGATACGAAACATATCATACGGGCGACCTTTTGGGCCGTTACGTTCGGATTTAATGCGACTCACTAATCTAGATAGCCGCTTCCTTACCTTTATATAACCTTCTTATCGTATTATTTACTGCGAGAGATAGAAAGTATGATAACATGCTGTCTGATAAGACAGACGGTTTTATCCGGTGAGAAGATAAAAAAGTTTTTGTGCGTTATCGGCCAAGTTTGGAATTCGTATGAATGTAGGGCAATGGATATGATGCATACGACACGGCGACAAAAACGCTGTAAGAGAAAAATTCGAGCCATAGAAATAGGTGTGAATAAGTGTGAATATAATAATGTTGCTTCCGTTGAAGCTAATCGGGTATTAAGCATTGAATTTTGAGCCACCCAGAACTGATCTTTATCCAAATAAAACTGATTGCATTTGCTCTGAACTAGGATCAGCGCTTACCGGAAATCAATCCACATACTATTTGATCCATGTATAATAACACTTTTATTCCCCAAAGTTGTTCATTACACAAAATATTTGTCGTCAGAATTGGAAAAAAGTGGTTTAGATCAGGGAGTAATCTTTTCGCGTCACGATAGGCTGTTCTTCACATTCGGCGCAGGGCGTGGTTTTTTCACTACTTATACACCGCTGTTACAAGCATAGGCTTAACTTGTACAGGCTTAATTCCCAAAATTATAGATTATGGATGGAATCCCAGGTGGGAATGATATGGATGGTCTGTCATTTTTAAGAAGAATTAGATTAACAAAATCTATTTTCTTACGTATTTTAGAAAAAAATTTAACACCAACCTATGACAGCGAGTTGTAAGTATATATACTCATTTTAAATATTTTGTGATTATTGAGTTCTAGGTATTTTTCGGGAATAACAATAGTATGTTTCCTGTTAATCAACAGACCCCCAGGCAACAGAGAAATATTTTTTCGAGATATAAAGTTTAACAGCAGTCAATTTGTGTGACTTTACTTTAAATATCTTGTAGATGTTTAAAACTCGTATCCCAGCCAAAATTTCGCTTTGAATAATTTGTTCTAAAAAAAAAGAGTCTAAGTTATTCTTCTTTTTTGTTTATACCAGGAAAGGTAGTGAATGAATCTTGTAACTATCAATGTGGATATCTGTGGTTATAAAAAACTTTCAATAGTGTTTTGTAGACCTTCATCTAGTTTTAATAGTTAATTAATATTATACATTAATAGTTTTTGCATAGTGGCAATATAACAAATACGGCATTATCTGAAATTTCTGTATACCTTTTAGACCCTGTTCATTGGGTTATGGATAAATATTGTCTGAGTGAACTTCGCCCCTAAAACTTAGTCGATTCTATTTTTGCATTCTTGATCATACTGAAATAGAGCTGAAAATTTACATCAAGCGTCTTCATGCTGCGCTCATGTTGGACATTATTATGCCATTAAAATTTAGCTGAATGTTGCGTAACTCATTTAACTATTTAAACTTTGTTTAGACTATTTTACTCTATTTACTATTTAAACCATTTAATTTAAAAAAACCGTTTAAACTCAATACTTTTTCATATTAAAGTAAAAAGATATAAATAGAGGCATAAATAAGAAGAATTTGCTGCCACAACCAGTCAACGATTCGCAATTTTTATAATTTTCAATTTGTAAATGTAAGTTTAGTTTATTTTGTTAAATTGGTCAAAGCAGAAAAAATTTACATTTTTTCTTCAAACTTTTATTAAGAAAATACTTTTGCAACTATTTCCTCACAATACATTGACATTTTAAATTTAACGATGCACTTTCACAAATGGACACGATGTAAAAACGTAGTCTCGTGGTTTCCGCCTTCAATACACTCTAATCTTCAAGGAAACAACTTATATTCCATTTTATCTATTACGATTTTAAAGCGAAAATTTACTAAAGTACTTTTACTTAAATTAATACATCATTTACTATGAACCTTACTATCACTTACTTTTGCTCTAGGAACAAATGCTCTAGACGGTCGCGGTGTTTAGCGGTTTACACGGAGAAGCTCATTAAACCCAAAAAGCCGTAAACCTAAAATAAGCATTGTTTTTATTTAATTTAGCATATAACAAGAAGTAGAAGATTGTTTTCTACTTAATCCATTGTGTGAAGCCGGAAAATTAACTTGTAGATACACCGGTTCTTTAATGAAACTTACACTGAAGAAAGTGCTACATTTCCTGGACATACATGCTCAGAAGAAAACCATACAATTACCCATACACAAATACGTGTGGATCTTTTCACTCTAAATTCAATTAATCTTTTTATAAGGCGTATCCTTCGGTGTCTGTTTTCCTAGAAACAAACAATTTCAACAATATGCGTGTTAAAAATTTAAAGTAAACATTTTAAAAAAATCAAACAAAGATAGATAAATACAACTCAAAACAAAACGATTAGAAAAATTAGTGTCTAGATTTTGATCAAAAGAGATAAACAGATTTAGTTTGGTGTCATGTCTGTTGTGCCTCTTATATATATGTATATATATATATATATATATATATATATATATATATATATATATATATATATATATATATATATTAAATGAAACAATTTTGCAAAAAAGGGATGATATGTAATACATGGACGAGGAACGGTGGACACTGATGAGGAACTTATTCACAACATTAATGATTTCTTATTAATGAGTGATATACTTGTCGAATTTCGTGGTACCTGTAGCTACTAAAGAATCTACAGCGGCCAGTGTGGTTTTCGGAAGATACTTCAAAGCAAGCAAATGAGAAGGTTCTCAGGTAGCTCCAACACAACTAAAACTTCAGTACAAACATTGTTTCGATTTATTCAATATGTAATTTATAATTGAATTGCAAATACAGTTGGAATAGTCGACTTACCAAGGATGTTTTCCGTGCATCGTGTTGGTATAGAATGTTTCCTTAATTAGGATGTCAATTGGAAGTAAAATTATATACACATCTGAAACACTTATGATATGACATGGACAACAGATTAAAATGGTCGTGTCTAGAACCATGCTAAGTGGCTAATATCACATAATTAGTAATTTCCATACACTTAAACAATGGCCTGTGGCATCTATTAATCGAAGCTTCAGTAATACTTCTCAGGTCAACGTGTATGTTGACGTATTCTGCGTTGTCAATTGTTTTAATAATAACTTTATTTTAAGGGACTGAAGTGAATTTGAGACAGTTAGCTGGAGAAGCAAAAGAATATTAATTCCAATAATAGCAAGAAAATGTTAATCGGCTGATTAATATTATTTTAAGGAATATTAAAGAGAAGGTTGTGGTAAAATGATTAGAAAGTTGGCGCTTCTAAAAATGTGATTGATAATCTTTTTGTAATTCCTTGAAAATCTGTTTGATGGTTTAAGTTATTACAAGTACACATTATGTCAATTCATTCAAGAAAAAATTTTTTTTAATGTAGGCATTCGACATTTTCAAAATCAAAATTGTGACCGGTATTAATAAAATGTTCGGCAAACCCTGAATGCATTCCTATTGAAGATGTTATATTGATGTTGTTGCACTCATTTTCTAATAAATTGTTTACTTTGCCCAACATAAGTCTTTTTTGGATTATAATTATAGGACCTTGCCAATTACATTGTTTATTTCATTTGGGTCAAATTTGTCTTTAAGTGGTGTAAATATTGAGTTTAGTGTTAAAAATAAATACCAGGGTGGGGTGATGTTAGGGTTTTTAATATTTGTCTTCACGGTCGGTCAAAAGTAATGTGGAATGGAAGTTTTATGTAATTGGTGGTATGGGTTTGCGTGATTAATACTAACATTCCGTTCCTGTAAAGCCGTCATTCTCTATTGGTTGTTCGGGGTAGGTGCTCGAATTTGGTTAGTTGATTATTCCAAATCGACTACTCCAAATTTTGCGTGTGAGTGTTCCCACGTTATCGAATTTCATCACCTAAAAATCGGTCTTCCTTTCCCTCTCATATTCACTGTGAACGTTGAAAATTGAAAAAGATCGTTTTGAATATCAGATATCTCTGCGCGAATTGACATTTCCGAATATACGTCAAGGCCCATTCAATTTGTAACTCATCCGTGAGAATGCCTTATCAGGCATCATAATGCTTTTGGGGACCGCTCCCGTGTTTAGTAGGCATTTTATTTTACCATAATCATCCCAGCCGGGAAGTTATCGACCGATACCGAGCGTTGATTAAAATAAAACGAAATTTCCAAATTGTACAATCGTTGCACATTTTCCAATTACCTGGATATATTCATTTTTTTTGAATAAAAATAACCCAAGGTTTCGCAACTGTTTAGTACTGGAATATTTTTATTATTTCCTTAATAACTAACCTACATAGTATTTTTAATCATTATATCTCCGTTTTTATCTGTCACAATCAATAAACGTTCGCAGATAACGTTAATTACCTCAAAGCAAACACGACAAGTTTTTATTTTTACTTATTGCGCTAGATCAGAGATTTAGATGATTATTATTGTAGGTCAAGAGGCTCCGAGGCGAAAGATCTGGAAGATTGCGCGGGGAATTGTTACCAAGTAAATAATTTCCGTAATTAAGAAAAATGACAAAACGCCCAACCATGTCTGTCGAAAGCAGAAAACAAAAATAATGTCCGGTGTTTAATTTCCTTTAGAAATCACTAAATATTCATAATGTGATTTTAACAAGTCAAAATCAGAATCTTTAAAAGGGAAAACCGTTCCAGCATGGTTAAAATACTATTTGACCTGGCTTTAGTGCAAAATAAACAACCGCTCTTTTCCACTTTCAACCTCCACATATTCTTGGAGCCTATTTCATTTTTAAAGGTGTTTTTTGAAATGCAATTCCATAGCAATTCATTATGTTTTTTTCTCTCCTGTTAACTCCAGTACGTTTTGTTGCCCCCAATCATCACCATTGTTAATAGTCATTTAAATACATGTATATCGAATTGTGTTTTAAGTACAATTAATGCATTATAATACATAGTTAAATACTAACCATATTTTATAATACATTTTTGTTAAACATTTTAAATACTGTAGTTAAAGTTCAAATACATTTTTAGGCAATGTTGGAATCCTTCAGTGGTTTATCTCTTTCACCTTGAAGTAAAATACTGCGTCTTTTCTTGATTTCTTATTGACCACGATTTCAAACCCGAGTTTTCCTTCAAGCAAAAAAGTTGTCAACGGATCACCGAAAGCCTTTACTTTTAAGTTTTTGTACTACATGTTAGCATATATTACTTTAATTTGTATTATTTTAAGCATATGTCTCGGTCTCGGTACATATTTAGTAATTAAATACATAAGTAGTTTGTAGTTATTCCTTGAACATATTATGTGAATCAATTTATCTAAGTATATTTTGAGTATTTAAATAGGTGTAGCTATTAGAAATAGCTTAGGTATTTAAGTAGGTACTTACGTAAAGAATCTGTAATTATAAGTATTGTATTTAATTATTTCACCTATTAAAAATATTAAACCGTTATTCCAAAATTATCCGACGGTGGAATTGCTTAACAGTCAGACTTAATTTAATCAATTAATTAATTTAAAATGCTTTTTAAATAAAAAGAAAAAAAATTGTATTTGTATAAGTTTACTTAGACAATATTTAAGGAACATGTATATTATTATTTTTATTAATTATTTTATATATCTTTAATTATTCAATAAGTTAAAGCATTAGTGTAATCCACCAATTAGTGTAATCAAAGCACTGTTTGAGACGCGGCAATATGTCGAAGCTCACTTTAACATCAATTTAACTCACTTTAGCTCACTTTAACATAATTTTCAAAGTTTGTTTTGTAAATCAATGTACAACTGAATTATCTCTCACTTATCTGCTAATCTACATTAAGTACAACAGACCAACATTACCCACATTACTTACATTATTGTATTTATTAAGTACATTAATTGCAATACTTATACAAATAAACATGTAGCGAAATTAGAAGTTTCGTAAGAAAATTAATGCGTCAAAAATTAAGGCAGTTTAATGACATGTACTTGTAATGATACTGTTACGGAAGTCCCGCCCCGTATAGGTTGTTGTTTATGTGAAAGACAGTTAATGTTGATATTAGAGTAGAGTAAAAACCTCTTTGAGTCACTCGCGTGTAAAACTGCTATAATATTATGTAAAATTTATCTATAAAAGTCCGCCAATTTGTAACATGACACCGTTTCTAATACTATTCATTAAATTAGTCCAATCTGCTAAATAAGGTACACTGTACTTTATGTATAAAAACGTCCAGACAATATTTTGAATAAATCAAAATACCAATATATTCAATCAAACGAAGATGGTTATATTTTCATCTTTCGGTCAAGCCCTATACCTCTTCTATAACGAGTACGGCTGCTCGATAAGAGAACTCACAATCTACTTAGATTGATAGATTTACGCCCTGTTGATCTCTACAAGCTAAGATCCTATTATCTTTATTCACGTTGTCAAGTGAAGTATATACAACACAGGAAACATATTTTTAAAAAGTATTTATATTTAAATGCATTTTTAAACGTATTTATAATAACATTTCTCAGGATATTACGATAAAATGTAATCATAGACAGCTTCTCAGTTGTCCATGGTTGCCCAGTAGATAGATTGTATCTAACATAATGTTTGTAATAAAGATTTTTTAAAATATGTAAAGAATGGTTATTATTAATACCAATCTGTTTAATGGTATTTATTTCCTTATTAAAGGCAACTACTGAGAGATCAAACGAAAATGCCCCATGGCCCCATTACTGAGGTAAAGGCCTCCCACTTGTGTTGCCAAGGGTGAAACGAGTCGAATGGTATACTCGTAACAACATCTGTGGCAGGTTTCTTTTAGACTTCAAAATAAGGTGACTGGAAAGTAAATCTTTGTGAATCAAAATGATTAAGAAATTTTAACAATTACTGTGTTCATATTCAACAGTGAATTTGATGTTCTCATGTAGGGAATTAACTAGAACGAGGAAGTTTTCAAGACAGGCTGGTCATCATCAAATAGTTAAAGGCAGTCAATTACAATATCATCATGTTCCAGCCCTTGAAGTCCACTGCTGAACGTAGGCCTCCCTCATTGATTGCTATTTCTTTTTGTCTTGGGCAGTTTCAACCCAATTAGTTGTCATTCTTTTAAAGTTGTCGGTCCATCGGGTAGGTGGTTTCCCTTTACTACGTTTATAGGCCTTTGGACAGCATTTAAGTAGTCTCTTTGCCCATCTGTAATTGCTCATTCTGGCTTGAATTAACATATCCTCTTCACAACATCGGCTATTCCTGTTCTCTGTCCCAAATCTTCATTTGTCACATTGTCTCGTAGAGATATGCCTAGCATTGACCTCTCCATGCTGAGTTGTGCAATTTTCAATTTTCGAGCTGTTACAGTTAAAGTTTTTTGCACCGTAAGTCACAACAGGTAAAATACATTGGTCGTAAACTTTTCTTTTCAAGCATGTTGGGAGGTTGCTTTCGAATATATCATTGACTTTACCAAACGCTGCCCAAGTAAGCGATATTCTTCTAGTTAATTCGCATGAATGAAGTTACAAAAATAAATGTATATATAGTGGGAGGAAAAGGGTGCAATGTGTACTGTAACAAAAGTTGATCGACTTTTATCTTATCGTTATCTGATACCTTATTCCTTAACCGCGGTGTATGAAATAAACATGACTCACTATAGATGTGTTCCGGCAGATGGATTAGCTTTCATCCAATGAAATGTTTCGTTTTCTGAAACGCCTACAGTTGATGGGGCAGAATACATTTTTTTATTATTTTATTTGGAACATATTCATAGCTCCTACTGGGACAGACCTCCCGTTGTCAAGAAATGGTTCTTCACAAGCGTTTTTGATCTGAATCATATTGTCACGAACACGAGGCTTCGACGACCACAAATAAAAATCAAGGAATTAGGACACGGCCGGAGGCCACGGTCAGTTCGTGTGAAGAACAATAAACGATGAAAGCGAGAGTGTTTAACAAAACAAAGTATAAGCAAAACAAAAACCGAACATAAATAGAAGGAGGAAGTTAGTAGAGAGGACCAGTGAGGTCCCGACGTACGAGCTTGGACAAGTGCTGTCCAAGGGACCGCCCGGAGGAGGGCCGTCCCTGAAGGGACCAGCCGGATGGCCGGTCGAAGAAGAGAGCAGAAAGAGCCCCGAGCGGAGACTGTGCTGGTTCGTCGAAGTCTCCAGAACCCCAGCCGGACGCCCGAAGAAGAGCCTTCCAACCACCCTGTCAAGAGGCCCTCCGTTATGGAACCCCGAAAGTCCGAACGACCGGCAGCCCTGTAAGTTACCTTCCTTACCTCTCACGCTCCAGCCTTTTGGGATTCGCTGTGCCCCCCATCTTTCTTATTGTGATTTATTTTTCGTTTTTTTGTGTCGACCTGGCCCATTTTTAGATTCCCCGTTTGTGGAGAATAAAGCCTATTTCTTTGTTTTGTTTTAACCTGTTTTCGTCAATAGCAAGCTCTAGCCCCGTAGCTACCAACCCCTCACCTCACGCAGCCGTGACTCAGGGAAAGACGCCCCGGCTCGTGACAATATGGTTCAAAACGATGTTTAAAAGTTAGTAGCGTACAGTTAGATTTGAAAATTTAAAACTGTTAACGTGATAAAATTAACAGTGTTTATTTGTTAGGCAATGTTTTGACTTCTGTTGCCGGTTGGTTCTGTTTACTCAGTTGAAGTTATGTATCAATAGTTTCAAATGATACGTGTTTTGCAGCAAGCAGAAAATGACGCTGCACATATGTGACTTCTACGCATTTTCTCTCCGTCTTTATTATTGGAACTATTGACATATCGGTACGTCAGTGGACAACTCGAAACAGCAAATTTACTACATGTCAAACTAATCCGAAAACAATTTATACACACTTTATCAAGTTCTCTTCATTGAATTTTCACGATCAAGTACTGGTAAATATGATGGTTACCGATTAACCATAATCGTCTCACTTTCCCCCTCCTAAAGTAAACCAATAAAGCTTTTGGCAATAATATTGTTTCATTCGCAATTTCACCATCGTTCATTTCGATTCATTAAACAGTGGAGATGTTTACACAAATACGACCGATAATGATCTTTATTCCCAGAGAACATTAGGAAAATGAGATGATTCTTTTAACGGCTTGTTTAAAATTCCCGGTTAAATGGGGAGTAAGAACTCCGTCATAAGAACCAGCGTCAAAATTAGAGATGTCAGTGCCTAACAGACTGAACATATCATCTTTCAGTGAGTACACAATACCGACAACGTGTATACATAACGGATCTCGCTTTGTAAACGGTAGCGAGGCAGAATATGCATGTGAATGGTATTAAAATTTGAAAGATATGCCGGCCGATAAGTCCGGCAATGTAGTAGCTAATAAAATGATATGTAAATGGCGTAATATTCATTATGAAAATTACCTTTTTTCATATCAGGTCGCGTAGTAGCGGTCTCGTTTTCCATTTCGACTGTTATCAGAAAGTGGAGACCAGTCGATCCCGGGCCGCCTTATCAAAGGCGAAATAACATTCCTATCAACCCTTATCAGACGTTCTAACCCAGCCCCATTTACACCCCTAACAACACACCATATACACATACGAATTCGTTTTCATAGAATCCGCCGATTCAAAACTCGATAAACGCTGCAGTGGCGTCGAATAAAAAAATATATCTGTTTTCCTACCATCGAATCTGTTGAAATAATTATAGCATTGGATGGTAGATAAGCTGTTCACTCATTACAGATTTTTGGAAATGAGCTTTTGGAGTATCGTGATTGCTATGTATTCATCATTTCGTTTTAAACCTCCACAATAATCATGATTCTGTTACATGTCTCCCCATATTAGAAAACTGATATTAATAGTTATGTAGAATACAAAAGGTTTATCACTGTACATCGAAAAAACTGATAAGTATCCTTTATCGTACCTTGGCCTTATTGTATTGTTTGATCTATTTAAGATAACGACGCACAATACCGACCAATGCACCCAAAAACAATGAAATCACTTTAAAAATAATACCACAATAAATTATGCATACTTTTATATGTAGATGTGGTTTGGAGTGTCCGAGAAAAACATATCACGCCTAGATACAAATATAAATTAAATTATATTATTTTTATAAAGGGATTCACAAAATTTAAATACTTTTACACTAAATTCATATTCATATTTAATTTTGATTTATATTTTCATCAGGCAATACCAACTAATTATAAATGCAAATCCCCCAAAATCATGGGTAGGGTATGGTATACGGCAAAAAATTCCGACTTTTTATTACTTTCTTATGTATTCAGGATAAACTGCCAACGTAGCACACGTATCAGACGGAAAAAAAATTCTTGTCTGGGTTTCGACGTTTTGTGTCTTTCGACGTTTTTCTTATGAAAATTATATGGCGTTATCTCTCTGGTAAATATTGGCGATTCGGTTAGCATTTATCATAGACGTACTGTTGGGGATTTTCAATTTTTGTATAACACAAGTTGGGAACAAGAAAGAACATTTTGTACGTTTAGATGTTTTGAAAAAACGTTTTAAAATGATAGTAAATGTTTTTCTGTATTTCGCACTGTTCTATTGCAATATTTCTTTTCTTGTGTTGACACAACCTATGAGTTTTTTTTTGAGAAAAATCTTCCTAAAACGTATTTTAGGTTAAAAAATGCTATTACATGAAGTGAAAAAGTACCTAATAATTTCAGTAATAACGTTATATCTATTAAAGAGAGATATTTCAATAATGATAAATTGGGCCTTATTGTTACAAAATACCTATTTACAATAAAACGGTAAATATGCCACATACACCGTTGAAATGTTCAAATGAAATGACTATTATTTTGTTTAATTATTTAATTATTGTTTGTCCTACTGATTGGTTATTGAGCATAATTTCACACCTAATTTTTTCATTCAACATTTCACACAAAATTCATTCAAAAAGATGATAAAATAATATCACAATTAAACTTATATGTTTAATATTTATCTGTTTATACTTATGTACGATCCAAGAGATCCAATCAGCAAATGCTGTAAAGCTTACGGGTTTACGCGTAACGTTTTCGTTTGTGATGGTTCTGAAAAGAACCATTTTATCAAGACCCGGTTTTCATTATGGCGTGTCGGTCGAATATTCCGAAAAACTCTCTGCAGGATCACTTGCGGTGATCATCACAGGTTCCACAGTCCGATAAATCATATGGTCCAACTCCCAGAGTCTGTTTTCCTCTTTTATGGAATGTTCGATGCATTTCTACCAGTTTTTTCGCTAAAATTTTTTTAATAGACGTCTCAAAAAGAATTTTTGTCGTCTTTTAACTTAAAAGTGGGGTTATTGCGGGCCACATCACCTTTCACTTGAGCCCATATATGTTCAATGGGGTTTAACTCGCAGTGGTAGGGCAGAAGACGAAGAACATTATATTTCGACTATTTGCCGTTTCACCGACTACGTACTTCTTATTTGGCGACTTGTTCTTTCCTTCAGGCACTCAATTATTTCCCCTTGGAAAAAACTGGACATGTTTATACTTGTCTGGTGTGGTAGCTTGCATTATCCATTACAATTACAGATCCAGAAGATAAAAGGTTGAACAAAACATGTCTCGAAAACAGCTGCGTTTATGTCTTCATGATAGTCTCCTGTTTTCTTGGATTCTAACAAAACCAAACCACAATCGATGAAATCATTAACACTACCGATATGCGTTATGATTCATCTTTTCCCTTTTCCGAAGGTGCTTTAAGACCCGTTGACAATCTTTTTACAAATGTTTGCCGATTATTGGTCACACTTTTGTCCTGCCATACGTTTGATACGGTTTGTCTCTCGTTGATCCATGTTTCATCAAGGTAAAATATTTTCCGTTCTTCTTCTCGGAATGATCTAACTGTCTCCAACAAATAATATCATCTGTCAAGCGAAGAGGTGAAGTTTTTGTTTGTTTTTCCCGAAAATTCCAATTTTGTCAATGTTGTCCACAGTACACTGTACACAAGGAGTACACAAGGACTACAGTCCTTTTAACTTCAAAGTCTTCATTCGACAGCATCTTCATCAGTTTGTCCAATGTTCGTATTTCTTGATTAAAATAACAAGAATGGAGTTTTCTCCGAATAATCCTCTTGTTATCTTCACGTAGAGAATTTCGGACGCCCTGGAGAAGATTTTGGAACACCCACTGTACCACTAACTTATTGTTTAATCACTCGGTACATAGTTGCCTTTCCTAATCTCGCCATTTTGGAGCACATAGAGACACGATCGTCTACACTGGTTGTTGGATGTTGGTGTTTAATCGTATTGTGGACGTTTAAAACCATGAGGATTTCCCGTTGTGACAATGGTTGTAATTTCGGAAACTTAAAGTAAGGAGTAAAATTCTGGAGACTTTCCATATATATATATATATATATATATATATATATATATATATATATATATATATATATATATATATATATATAAACACCTAACTATAGCCATAACTCAATTGCAATGAAATGTGTAACTTTTCATCCCCCTACTATATCCTTCAGTTTTAGAAATTCACAGTACCTACCTACCTGTATTGGGTCCCTGTATTATTAGTACTTAATTATGGCATTCAAAACACATTCTTACGAAAAATGGTAACGATTGGATTATATTTCTCAACCTTTATTTGCTAACATACCTAGGTACTTACTAGGTACCTGAAATGTTTTCCTCTTCACTATTAACCTTCCATCTTCACTCTATCTTCACTCTATCTTTTTCATTATCACCTTTCTAGGAAGCAACAACCAAGGTGACTCCTAATCATTTTCTAAATAACGATCAAATATTAAATTTTTACACAAAAGAGCAAAAAGTATGTTCACACCTGTAAATCCTGATAGTGCAAGTATGTGAAAAATATTAATTTTAATTTCCCGAAAATATCAAAATAAGTGGTGTGTGCACCCGTACGCTTATGGTAGCGTTGGATTTCGCCAAATTTTGTGATTTATTTCTATATCTCTTTTACGAATAGGGCGTAGTAACGAACAGTAAGAAGTTGGAAAAGCGGTTAACGAAGGCAACTTAACTCTCCGTGATTTAATAAATAACCGATTTATACGCAAATATGTTATTATGCTACGAATTATAAGGCAGGTTGTAAAGGTGTATGTAACTAAGTTGCATCCAAAAAGAAAATAATAGAAAACGATCTGTAACACAGAATTTGTTTAAACAAATAACATCGATTTAAAATTATATAATTCCCTTGATAGAACTAAGGCAATATATCTTATTTTTTTACTAAACTCGTCATTAAATGATTAAATTTGTTATGTACTGAGAATATAATTAGCTTAAAGAGATCTTTCTCATGATATCCGAATATTTTCCAAAAAAAACAAGCTTCACAAGTATACAAATTTGAATATCACCGTTATCTCGAGTATCAATCATCAATTCATAAATAATTGATAATGATTAATCGACCTTAAGTATAAATATGCTATCTGTGTTCATTTATCGCAAGTTTCATTAGACTTTGGGACGACGAATTTGAAAATTAACATAACAAATTGTTAAAATGCCGTCTTGAATAACAATACGACGAATATGGACCCGAAAATAATTAGGCGCATTAAATAAAGAAAATATTTTCATAAAACTATTTTAGTACTATTGTTGAAAGGATCCTTAATTCAGAGTTCCACCGTGTCTATACTTTTAAATCCCACTGTAACCGCTATTTAATGAAACAATGAAACCAAAGAATACTCGAGGAAAAAATACAACTCCTCCCATCGGATTCAAGATGGCAATCTGACGTACTTAATTATCTTTATCTAAATACACGTCAATTTTCGCTCATCGTTCGTGGATTCGCGAATAATTTGTCTATCAAATTTTAAAGATACAATCTTACGTGATCGCAAGATAAATGGCTGAGAATTTAAAAATACCAGCAAGGTACACATTATCAGGAGCGATAATCAAAATGAAACTCATAAAAATGTTTATGTCTTCAGATGTAAGTATTTTCAAATCGTATTTGTATAGAATTTTTGAGAGTGACAAGTGATGTGATTTAAATAATACTTATTTGCTTACTGGATATCACAGAATTAATGGGATAAAGCACTCAGACTATTATGCACATTCATAATTTATGTAATAACATGAGCATGTGGTAAACCCACTATACACCTTTTTTTGCCGTTTTCTATAATTTTTTGGTATTATACACTTTCCAGTCGGGATTAACACAAGTCTGGTTGCCGAGGGCACTTAAAATGTCCTTTTTACCTTATACCAAAGCAGGTATTTACTGACGACAGATGATTCATGCAGCGAATCCTCGTATAACTGACAAGTGTGGAGCCTAAGCAGTCTACAGTTCATACAAAACAAATCAGGTATCACGAGACCCAGTGACGTAATATATGTACCAACGGTAGCGAGGCGTAGGCAAACAGTTATTATTTACAGATTGAAATTCGTGCTTATATCATATGGGCTAGAGTGAATTGGCGATTTCTTTGTATGTTCCGCCGAATGGCGCATCTAAAAATTTATTACATTTCAATTCGTGATTTAAAACTTTATTGTTTGTATTAAATACAATCGTAAAGACTGTTCAGATGACTAACTGTCCCTTTGATAACGTATTTCTGAATGGATTATACTGAATACGTGTGTATTTAATGTAACAAAAATGTAAGAGAGAGGTCATTGACCTTTAGCAAATTCGATTTCATTATCTTTTCAAAACTTTGACAACACTGTTAGCCTATCCATGATTAACGTTATATCAGATTTGTTTTGCATGAACTGTAGTCACTCAAATGTATGAATATATATATATATATATTGTCACGAACACGAGACTTCGACGACCACAAATAAAAAACAAGGAATTAGGACACGGCCGGGGGCCACGGTCAGTTCGTGTGAAGAACGAAAAATGAAAGCGCGAGTGTTTACCAAAACAAGACACAGTGCAAGTATAAGCAAAACAAAAGCCGAACATAAATAGAAGGCACAAGATAGTTGAGAGGACCAGTGAGGTCCAGACGTGCGAGCTTGGACACGTGCTGTCCAAGGGGCCGCCCGGAAGAGGGCCGTCCCTGAAGGGACCAGCCAGATGGCCGGTCGAAGAGAGAGAGTAGAAAGAGCCCCGAGCGGAGACTGTGGTGGATCGTCGAAGTCTCCAGAACCCCAGCCGGACGCCCGAAGAAGAGCCTTGCAACCCATCTGTCAAGAGGCCCTCCGTTATGGAAACCCGAAAGTCCGGACGACAGGCAATCCTGTAAGTTACCTTCTTCATCTCTCACGCTCCAGCCTTTTGGGATTCGCACCCATCTTCTTGTTCCGTTTTATTTTCGTTTTGTTTTGTGCTGACCTGACCCCTTTTTAGATTCCCCGCCGTTTGCGGAGAATAAAGCCTATTTCTTTGTTTTGTTTTAACCTGTTTTCGTTAATAGCAAGCTCTACCCCCGTAGCTACCAACCCCTTACCTCACGCAGCCGTGACTCAGGACCTCAAGACGCCCCGGCTCGTGACAATATATATATATATATATATATATATATATATATATATATATATATATATATATATATATATATATAATATACGATATACGATATATATATATATATATATATATATATATATCGTCTTTATACAGTGTGACATTACTTTTATCTGTAAATTTGTTGATGTGCAGTAAAAACCGTGTCTTATCCTCACGTCTCAAGGAAATGTTAAAGGAAAATCGATCAACTATTGTAATTGTGTGTTGCATTTTACGCTTCGTGGTTTTGTACATAACAATAAAATAACAGTGTTCATGAGGTATATTTTTCCTATATGAGTTCAAATATGTGTGATACTTAAGGATTGATAACCCTAATCAATTGAGTGTAGAAAATCCCAAGCGAATCATAAATTGAAGTTATCCGGCGTATAATATTACTAAGAATCTGTGATATTTAACCACGTTCCCAGTGTGTCATTATCGGAGTTATTTCATTTTTTTATCTGGTTTGTGAATCAGAAGCGTTTTTTTTTGTCATCGAGCTGTGAAATCGTGACGGCTAATTTCCAGTGATTCATCGTGCTTTTGTACAACGAACGGCATTTGATACGGCTGACCTAACTTGCAACAAATTGCGATAAATAGTAACATTAGCGATCAAACAACACGAAAAAGCTATTAAAGTTCAATTTGATTGATAAATATAAGACGTTCCTTAATCGGAGAATCCTCCGAGGAACAAGTGTTGTTGTTGTTGGTCCGTACTTGAAATAACGCTTCTGTTTTATTTTAACTTTTGCTCTTATCTCAACTTTTTTATATTTTATTTTCATCGTAATAGCCTGCTTGTGTTGATTCATTACAATTACACAGATAGTATCTGGCAAATGGCGAATGTTGAAAAAACACGAGCAAGAACACTATGCTCTTACTGTGTGTTTTTTGATCGTTATCTAGTTCTTGGGAGAACTATGCCAATGTGCTCGAAATGTTTTTACAACGGAACAGCTTTTAAAAATCGCACGAGAGAGTGAAGCTGCCAATTATATGTACGACGATTACGGTTATTTTAATCCAGTCACGTCAGATGAAAGACCGAGAGAAAAAAACAGACTCATTTAACCAAATCACGATGTGTAAAAAGGATTTTCCCGAAACGCCGGTTTTAAAATTTCTATTTTTGACGATGAAAGGAACGTAATATCGGTTTAGTTGGAAAAACGATTTGAAAATTTAAAAAAACAGAAACCAGATAAAGTGTGATTTATTAAATTTCGTATCTGAGCGAATAAGAGAGATACAATAAATACTTCCCTCACGTTTAGAAGTAGTAATATATATAGTCAGCATACAAAGGACCTATACATACACACTTAATGGATTAGAATTATGTGTAAATCAGAATATATGGCTTATAAATATGCCTATTATTAAGAGGACCCTTTCGAGGCAGATGGGTCCTAGATCTAACAATCATCCCAGACGTTTAATTCTCCCGTTCTTAAATTTTGTCATATTTTATTACACGCGATTTAATAAACATAATTCTTCGTTGATCAATGGTGAGTGGTCAGTCGACAATAAGATCTTTTTCGCAAGCAGTCCAGCCCGTTCATTTATCTCGTCAACAAATTTGACCCAACGAATTATAAAACCTTGCAAAACTCTCTTATGATCTTCGGTCTTTCTTTCTCGTTAGTACTTTCTGCACGCGTCCGTCAAATTCGAACGTACTATGTGGACGTTGTTGCTAGAAGAAAGAGAAAATTGTGAACCACTTGAATTAAAATCATAACAAATATCACTGAAGTTGAAATTAAACAATTTATTTAAAAAAAATACTGAATAATATTCAACGCAACATATAGGCTTTCCGTATCAATTCTTGTTTAATTATACAAATGCAATGATGCGACAGGTTATGCTACTTCTCCTTTTCACAAAGACTTTACGCTATTACATACAAAAAATACTGTTTTTGAATAACAAGATAAATACAGTCAAAATTCCCTATGTCGAATCTTCACGCCCCCCGTAGGAGCTGTGAGACTTTGTCGTTGGTCGGGGGAGGACTCAGCAGCCGCTCTCCTCAGCAAAAGCTGGGATGAGGGTGGCGAAACAAAGGAACAGCTTTGGCAGGTTGCTAGAAGATCGAGGATTAAACCCCGGTGGGAAGGCCCTGGCTACGACATAGACAACAAGAAAGGACAGGGAAGCCGCGAAGGGTAACACAAGAAGGCTTCACTTAGAAGATACGATGACCACAGACAAAGGGAAGGAGGCTTGACCTCAAAACAAAGACAGTGGCTCTACAAAATAAAAAGCAGAGGCTTCACTTCACATTACTGCATTAGCAAGGAAATGAAGGAGAATTAGCCGGCCCAACAACACAGCAGCTGAAGCCCCTCCCCTTTTCGGTTCCGACAGGAGTGGAGGACTCTTGAAGGACGGCTCTCAGCGGCATACACGAAGTATGCTGAGAAGGCTACCGGAAATGAATGTCATTGTCAGTGTCAATGACCGGCACCGCTGCTGCTCAGGGTGGACACGAAAATGACACGGCATCTTTTGAAAACCCTCGAACAGTGTGGATTACTGGCCATGGGTAGAAAAGAGGAACAAAGACGCTAAAGCGTGAAAAGCACGAACCCCTAACGACTTGCCCCGATTTCGACTCTATAAGTGCCGAGAAACGGCGGGCGCCAAAGAGACGATGAAGAATCACGACCGAGCCTTAGCATCATTATAATCATTACTATCCCACCACATCACAAAAAAAACGAGGCGAGGACCAGTCCCCCAGAAACCGGAGAGAGTTTTAGCAGGTTTGCGTTAGAACAGGGGTGGTTTGGATTGCTCGGTGAACTATATATTTTTCCGTGGAATGGACCCCTCGCACCGGGCGGGTATATACCTAGGGGCACTTCCATCCCTGGGTAACACGCCGCCACAAGGCTGGCCCACAGGCTGGGTGTCACAACCTCTTCAAGAGATTTGGTGCGCAAAGGCTTGCACGAATCCGGCATAAGCAGCCAGAGTTATAGAAAATTCGAATTCGCTATTCCAAAAGTGTTACTTTTTCGGGGCGCTGGAAAATTGCGTGAAGAGCAAAAAACGCGTTTTGTATTAATTTGAATTAGGTAAACGTGTAGAAAATTCAATGAAACTTACTGAAATTATACTCCTCCACGAGTGAATAGAACCCCTCTCCATCTCCCCACCTTGAAGAGCAGTTACTGTCACCCTATTACTTAAGTAGTAATCGCATCATACATTATTTTTTCAAAAATTTGAAAATGTTTTTTAAAAGTTTATTACAGCCGGAGATACAAGCTCTGAAAGATGATAAGCAACTGACAATAATCTAACTTATTTATCAGTAATGTATAAGCAATTGTGTTTAGAATGTGACTTAAGTTTCATAAGCGTGCATACTTCTATTTAGAAAGTTTAGATTGTACAATAATGAGATCACGGTATATAGAGAGAAAATGGTACTGTTTTTAAATTTGTATCGTAAATTACGAGTTATTAAGCCATTCGAGAATTTTTTAAATGGAGTCTTGTTCAAAGCTACACATAACTTTGGATATTAGAAATCTCTGTGATGAAATCTTTCGAAGATTCAAATTCGAATAAATATATCAACATTCATTTTCACACGTCCTAGAATTAACAATTTTTAAGATGTCGAAATTTTGAAAAAAGTGCAAAGATCTTGAAACTAATAATTAGCAATCCTCGTAAATTATATCTGAAGTGAAAACAATTGTAACATATATTATATGTTGAAACTTTTCAAAAATGTTAGTACATAATGCCATTACTGTTAAACTAATATCAATATCGGCCGATTGTGGAAGTTGTATTCCACGCGTGAAGAGATATAGTCTCAGCAATTTTCATTCAATTTTCCACTTTATTAACCTATAAAAACCGCATTATTTTTGATTTTCTGATTTCCAACAAAACTTTGAACAGAACGTTCAAATAGCTCATTCTAATGTTTAAATACCATGAGGAACAAAAAAAATTATATACAAATTTTTCCGATACGACAGTTAATTTTTAAACTATTGCTGGTTTATAAAATCGACTTCGTCACACTAATTGCTTAATTAAAAATTCAGTAGTTTTTTCGTCAAAAGAAAAAATATATATATTGCATATGATTTTTTAGCCCTATTGTAGAAAAAAAAAACCGCTTGCTACATGAAATGTCACATTTCGAAAATTTCCGAGCTAATCTCGTCTACATTAAATCCGTTTGCCTCTTCTTGATGAGGCGAGTGCTTGAGAAAAATATTGCTTCCTAGCCCGACACGATATGACGTTCGAATGCAGCGACGAACTGAACCAATTGACCAGTCGCCTGAGGGCGACTCTTCTCGAATGTAAAATTATGCATATGCATTTAATATTTATTTTTAATTAATATTTTAATATTTCTTGCTATTTTCTTAATAAAATTTCTTTAGGTATCTTCAAGAACTTAATCCTTATATAACTGCTTAGACACGATGCTCCCACAAATGTTCATGGGAATTCAGTCTGAACTGTTTTTTGCCACAAAACATTTATCTTCTAATTACATAAACACATTTCTAAACGTTTAGTGACGAAATATAAGGAATCCTATATATTAATTTCAAGTTTAATTTCCTTCTAGTGTATTTATTAACATATGCCTGTTGTTTAGGTATTATGATAATCTTTTTGTAACTTATTTCAAAAAATATGCCTAGTAATATTTTACTATATTACCTTATACCTTCACCTCGCTAGGAATAAAGTCTACATTTTATAGTATAACTAACAAATAAGACAGCTTGTTCTGAGATCTTATCCTAGAGTCTTGAAAAGTAATTTATCGCGTCTTCGTCACAACGAACATTCACTTTGATCAATTACCGTAGTTAACTTACAGGTTACAATTAAAAATAAAAGTTTTTTTCGGCTAATTAATAATTTCCTGCTAAACACGAACCGGTCCAGATTTTTCCGTTGAGCAAAAAATAGATGCATATCTCTAATCTATTAATGGTGAGTATCTGAAAAGTGACACCTCAAATATCGCCTCATATCTGAACGAGCTCGTCTGTTTTAAAAAACTGATGTTCCGATAACTTCTCCGAAGGCTCACAGACCCCAATGGAATACCAGGTGTCACCTTAGACAATAATTATATCACTGTTGTTTATGACCAAACAGATAACGGAGGCAGATAATGTCCGGATACATACTGAAGAAAAAAAAAACGACAAGAGATAAAACAGTTTCGTCTTGGTCAAGGTCTTCTTATGTTACATATTATGTTTAGTTTTTAATGGGACGTGCATTTCGGAAAATAATTCAGCAGATTTGTTGAATATAATGCCTGGAGGCCACGGTGAATGTCCGCGAAAAATGCGCCGTGAGACAAAAGAAAAGTAATCACTACAGAAGGGATGGTAGGGCATTTTCCTCGTCCTTTTTTGCCTGATTTTGATGATACTTTTTATCAACTTTAACTATATAAATATAACTAAAATAAAATCATAAACGAGAACAAATGGTACATTCTGAAGTCAGCTAAACGTTAGGTAGGTATTCTCTTTCCTAGAATTTTATTACAATAAAAAACTTTTCTGGGTTCATGTACGAGTATATGGATGGAAGTTAATTCGTGTAACTGCTGCGATATGCTGAGTCCCACAGATCATCCGATGCGATGAACGATCCATTCCGGTGTCGAAACTTACACTCATGAGATAGCGTGTATTTCATCTAATGTCCATAAAATATTTCCCTCCTTAAAAACAGGTATTAAGTTTCCAATATGAGTTGACATGAAGATGGAAATCACAATGTATCGAGATCAATTAAAAAATGGCTTGTTGCCCTATACCAAAACCTAGTATTTATTTGCGATACTTCGTCAAACGAATCCTCGTATAACTGACCCAGTGCGCCAAACAGAAGTAGCACAAATAGAGTAATACACATAGGTAACCAAATAGGGTAACTATTTGCACCAGCACTTGCGGTGTATTTGCACTCAATATGTGAGTTTGTAAGAGGAATTTTCAGTAGTAAATAGATTAATTCCGTCGGTTAAAAAGGTAAATTTTCAGTATAAATTTTAATGCAACATTTTTTACACAATTGATTATTATAGGTTTTTCTCAACGCACCTCTAGGAATTGCTTACTATGAGGAAATATTTGCCAGTTGTTGCTTTATCTTCAGCATTGATAATAACACGTACGTAAGGGTATATGCATTTAGGCCAGCAATTTTTATGCTATACATTTTGAATCTATTAAACAGTATTTTCTACTATGAAAAATTGTATCATTGCATTTCTACCATTCCATAGATACTTAATCGTTTCCTAACGATCTGTCGCGATTAAAAATCGGGAGAAGCAAATAAATTCACCTCGCATGAAAGCCAGCCTAGCTGGGAGTGTATAATCATTTTCTAGGATTGAAGGTTATTTTCATACAGCTCCTAGGTCTGCTAAGGACCGCATAAAAAGAAAATAGAAAATTTAATTTAAAAAAATTTCTCATTGTAAATATTTATAATTGTTACAAACATCCATAAAGGCTCGAAAGTCATGTTTATTTACCTGCTGATAAAACCTTTTCAATAAAGCATACCCCAATCATTATTTGTGATGTTGAGATATTATTATTATTATTATAAATTAATTTCTATTGATTAAAGACATAATTTATCTAAAACATCTAGAAATATTATTAAGTTGCTCTTTTGTCGAACAAGAATAAATTGGATTTTTCACAATTTTGTGTACCACTCCTTAAATGTATGATAATAAACGTTTAACCACTTACACTCTGTTACGGTTTCAGTTTTCCGTCGTCTAAACCTTATGGGTTTACGTATTACTTACTAATGAAAATCCTAAATACCTCGGTTCCACTGAACTGATTCCAATCAAATTTGTACAGCATTTAGACATTAAATTAATAAATAATTATGGAAAGTTTGAACTAGGAGCGATTAAGGGTTGAAGCGTAATTGCGATGAGGGACCTTTACGAGATGAGGGACAAGACGATTGTACGGGGAACTCGCTCGCTAAGGGGAGAGATGAATAGCTTGTGGGCAAGGGGACTGCATGGGGGAGACGAGAGGTCGTCGGTGAATTGAGAGGTGAGAAATGAAAAGAGGCGTGTGCCTGGCGAAGCGCGGGTATGCCTTTTTAGAGTGAGTCGTGTAGGCAAACAGTTTGAATGGAAGTCAAGTAAAGATTTGAAAGGGGAGTCCGCTACGGGGGTGTATAAAAAAATCGAAAGCAAGAAAAGTAATAAGGTACCGTAAAATTTGACGGGAGATCTTTTGTTGGGCCTGTGATGCGTATACTTTCCCTAAAGGATCGGTTAGTTGCGCTTCGTAGATCTGCCTGGGACGGTGTTTACCCTTAGCAGATCCACCAGTCGTCTGAGAAAGACGAACACCGTGTACGATAAGTGACTTAGTGAAGGTTTTCTTGAGGCTTAAAGTACGTCTTTTAGTGATATTGTCAACAGGAAAAACCAAGTATTATAAGGTAAATTCAGTCTGTTGATTTAACATTTGTGCAGTCGGATTTTGTTGATTTTCAGTTAAGATTTTGTTTTGTTTGTAAGTATTAATAATATCTGCTCGGTGGTATTTGTATAATATCTAGGTAAGATTTGGTTCGGTTGGTCTGTATTATTATTTTTTAGGTTGTATATCTTTTAAACGCTTAAATTTGTTCATGGTTGGGAATTAGATTAAAATTAGACAATAAAGTAAACCATTATGCGAAAAATCTAATTGTTTACATTCTAATACCATGGTCCAATTAGAGAGGGCGTTACTCAGTTTATCTAAATGAGATAAATTAATCCTAGAGGGAATTAAAGGCGTATCAACTCATTGTTATTAAACCACTTCTGTTTTTGCTTGAACTCATTTTTCAAGACCTTTTCTTGCTTTTTGCCTTTATAATTTGCCTGTTTTCGACTTCGGTTTCTAGTAATCACTAAAGACCGAACGTTTACGCAAATGCATGATGCATTCTTGCATTTCTCGATGATTTTCTAAATGTATGCTTTCCTTTTGAAATATTTTAATTTTTTAAGAGGGTACTTGGAAATAAAATATTATTTTTTTAAATAAGAAAGATATTGTAAAGTGGATAAAGACTTTAATAAAAATTTTCACTTCCTTTGAAAAGAACAAGAAAGTAACATTTCTTGTCAAGCAATGTCGATGACAGATGGCATCGGGTGACAATGGTATTGAATTTGAACTGGATGAATATCTGTTGTAAAAGAAAAAATTTTGCAATTATTGACTTTTAAATGCCCAAATAATTATCTTCCCTCTAATCCCTCTAAAGCTTACAGGAATATGCCAATATTTCAAGGAAACAAATTCTCGGTCGTGGGTCGAACTGGATAGGAAACAGCTTGAAATTCCTGGAATTGTTTGTTGGACAATGTTGGACCTGGAAGTGTTTTGTTGAATTTGTAACGATTTGTTCCAGGAAGATTTTAGTGATAGGCATAATCCAGAGATTTTAATCGATGATCATCTCCGTAGTGATGTTAATATTAGACCGATTCGATAATTTTTGGAATAATTCGAATACACTTAGATCAGGCGGTCACCACATTGTTTATTTTATACATATTTTTTAAAATTCGATTACTTACAATAATTCTTAATTTTAAACAGACACTTTTACCCTTAACCATAAAAGCTATAACAGTTAGATATTACAAGGAAAACAAAAAACAGCAAAGATACAATCAAATTACCTACTACAAACAACAATGACGAATGTAATGTATTAATTTTAATAGTAGCTAAAAATCAAAATTAGTATAATAGCAGTTGTTTTGGATATTTACGAAATCATTAGAAAAATAAGCTTTTATAACTGGGACCAACTAAGGTTGTTCAATCTGACGTTATTCCAACTGAAACTACGTTCAAACAAAGCAAATAAATGAGTAGTTAGTATAATATTACTTACATTACGTAATTGTATATCAATAAATCACAGTTTTATATACAATTATAAGACACATGTATAAACATACATATAATAAATACAAAAATATAAGAATAAAACTATAAGAATAGGACATCAGAATAGTCATAAATAGATAAAACGCCAGCAAAAAATTAGATCTTTAAGCAAAACTATCACAAAAGTTTCTTTACCAATTTGAATGTTTATTTCTGTGAAGAAGCTATTTTGACCGTATTTTTTCAAGATCACAAAGTGCTCCACCAAATAATTTCTTCGTTATCGACGTTTATTATTTTTTCTATAAATTATACTATGGGGATATGTGCAAACTTTTTCTTCATCCCTAATAATGTACATATTCCTTTTATTACTGTGTAGCTTTTTCAAAATTACGGTTTTATTTGACGAGGACAACCACACTGATACAAAATTCTTGTCTCAGTGATGGATAAGGATTGAAATACCTATTACTAATATTGAAACCTCTCGTTCAGATCCGTTTCGATGCAAGTATTCAGAAAATGCGTCACACGAACCCATCGCGGTGACATTTTAAAATCACCCTCCTCGTCCCTAGGGGACTTGGGAGGTGGGAGAGGACGTCGTCCCTGTCAAAAAGCAAGGGAATCCCGAAAGATGGAGGAACGCCAGCCAGCCTGGCCCGGCGCGATATGTCACTCAGTCGATCACACGTGACCGAACTGATTGCACACAAAAGGTGTCGAAAGACGGCAAACTGACGACGGCGGCGGCGGCGATGATATCGGCGATAAGGCGCAGCGACGCCGCCAAAGATGACGCCAGCCGCGATGAGGAAGGTGACACTCGCCCTATCTATCCCTAGAGGGACAGACAGTCCCTTAAATCTTCGACGATTTGTCTTCTCACAATGAAAGTTGCGCTTTTGTTTAGATTTTCGGCGGCGTTTCACTTTGGGCGATGCCTTCAAATGTCGGGTCTCTACGAAATTCAATTCTTTATGTACCCAACGAGGTATGCTAAATAAAACTGTAACTTCATATGGTAGGAAAATACCGAATATAAGGTAATTGGGCCTATTAAGCTAAGGTGTATATCCAAGGGTATATCCAAGAGTAAAGGGCATTCCTTATTTAATTCCCAATATTGCATTACAACAAATAGTAGTCAAAAAACGACTATTAATATTTACAGAATCTTTGGTAGATGAAACATGTTAAATACCCAAAGCAATCATATCGAATCTGACAATGTGCAAAAACTATTCATTCGACAGCATCCAACATTTGTATGCTTAAAATAGACATAATAACCTAACATCTGTTGCAAAATTAGCGCTTAAGCTTTAAACTGGGCAAAGCGGTGAATTGATGATGTGATCGCCTTTTAGAAACGCTCATTTTGAAGGTCTTTTAATTCTCTACAAATCGTATGTACAACGTATTGCATTTCAGTCAATAATTTTCACGCTATGGTGAAACAACGGAAAAAAGACCTGTTTTTTTTTTAAATTCTTATTGTTTAAAAAAACCGCAAAAGCTCAGATTTGTCTAGATTTTGGGTTTTTATAATCTCTTATCCATTTTAATAAAGTTTTTGGTCCATCTGCTGTTAAATTTTATCTAGTAAGAAACTTCTATAAACTGGGTTAAAAACTATTGCATCCACAGCACTTATCTTCCGCACTTTTTTTAAGTATTGAACAATTCATGTCATAAAGACAGGTTAATTGATTTTAATATAATTTTTCCAAATTTATTACAATAACAAAGGACACCCACTTTTAAAGTTTTTTAACTTTATTATTTTTTAACCGATTTTAATCCATCAACTCTACTTTGAGATCATTTTAATGCGCATGTTTTATGAGTATATTTTTCTCTAAAATAAGTAATCTAAATAACACATTCATGCAAAAAGTCGACGTTACGAATACTTTTATTAAAACATTACATATTCATTGGCCTATATCGATTACTTCCAAAATCAACTCAGTTTTTCAAAATGATTGGTACAGAAAATTATAACTGAATTATGCATATAGTTGAATACAAATTAGAAAAAATACAAATGTTTGAAAATTAAATAAATAATATACAGCAACCATAAATTTGAACAACACTTAACCCAATGGAATATTCTTAACACCAAACAATTGGTTTGACAACATGCACAAACATTTTTTGAGGAGTACAAAAATTTGAATCCTATTTCGAACTTCACGAAAATCAAAAATAATTATAACATATATATAAGTTATAATAACAAAGTTATAATAACAAAGATCATCAGTCATTGTGAGTGAATAAAAAGTAAAATAATGGAAGAGTCATACTTTCCACATCCTAAAGATTTGGAAAAAAAGGGAAATTAATTTGGTTTGCGTTTCCTTTATCGGAATAAAATTTTAACAACATATTTTCTTTGATACCTACGTATAATATTTATTTTCTATATTAATTAATACCTCCCACCCACCTCTCTTATAGTATTCAAATTAAAAGCCGAATCAAATATACAATACTTAAAATAAATGATATTGTTACAAAACATTGATCAAGAACATTAATAAAAATTAAATTACAGCAATAAAATATGTTCGCTCTAAGATGAAAACGTAAATAGCTTTAGAAGACTTTGGCTATGATGATTCTTTTACATCTTGACTTTTAACTCGAACCCATTGCTTGCCTTGACGTAACATATTCGTATAATATCCTATTTCAACAATTTCTTCATCATGAAAAATAGTAACTTTAGTAGTAACATTAGTAACTTTAAACTTTTTATTGTGCACAGTTATAATTGACTTTGGAACATTATTTATTTTTATACGCCTACGTTTAAATGTATGCCTCCATTATTTGAAAAAAAATCAAGTTTGACTATTAGAATGTTATTTATTAACTTGACTTCATATCCTCGCATCATTTAACATGTACACCCATTGGAATAGCTGTTGTTTACTGTTGGCCATAACTCTAGATGGTACTTAAATATGTTTTGTAACGCAAAAATGTCAATATCGGTTGGTTACGATAATGTCAATAGATGATCAAGTACGAAATCCGATACAATTCTTTCATCGCAACCCGGACATCTTAAAATTGTCTTTATTTCGCGTCCAAAAATTTGCTGTAAAATTGGAATTCTCATACATAAATCATTAAGAAATTCAGAAGCATCATATTGGAATGATAAATAATAAGCAATAAAAATTTTTATCAACAAGATTTTCATGGTATTTTTGGTAATTTGTCTTTTGGATGCATACAAATCGAAAAGTGTTTTTAATGTAGATTTGTCTTTGCTTTCTAAAAATAGTCTTTTCACTGTTAGTAACTGTAAAAATGTTCCATTCCATGGCAGCATCAGTGCAAGAATTTCTTTGGGCTTTTGAAGCTACTTTAGATAGTGCCCATAACGTGTTTTTACTAAAATTTTATTTGATATATTGAAATGTAATGTAATACATATACTAAATGCACTGATTTGTAAATCGGAATGATAAATTTGCCTTAAGCGATAGTATTCCAAAATGACAGATTCACGTGCTAACATTGGAAAGATCAAAATTCGGAAGATGTACACCTACTAATTGAATTGATCTATATAAGGCTACGTAAATTTGGCCTCAAGCAAATATAGAGTATTTATCATACTCTTAGTATATATAGAGTGTGTGCTACAAAGCATTTAAAAACTCACTCTAATTTATTGTGTATGAACTTACTTATATTATATGACATCGTTCGAACAACTCATAGGTAACATTTGGATGACAAGTTGGTTTTCGTTTTTTCCCATTTTAGTACATTTTCTCTTAATTTGATTCGTTATCTCATTTTTTTGCTGTTTTCAGTTTGTAGTTGCTGTAGAAAATTGTAAGCACATAACCCAGGTTTTAAAAACATGTATCATAGGAAATCTCATTGGCAGCTGCAGTAAAATTGATCAATGTCTCGTTCGTAAAGTACAGCACAAGAACACTTTTATTTTGGTATATGCACAATTTACAACGGACGGCTATATATAAGCACAGGTTTATTACAAAAATTTAATACATATGCAACATATATGCATAAATCATCGACGCTCGATTTGTGGAACCAACTACAGTTCATAAAAAAATAAAACACGAGAGAACTAGAAGCTGGAGTTTATAATTACAAGTTAATCAAAAACAACGACTTTATACAGACACACGCATTCATGCAGAAAAAGTACCTCCAATTCCATCAAATATTTTATCAGAACCCCCGCGTCTCGTTCACCGTGGAAATCATGTCTTTGGAAAACGAATTTTCTCTCACATATCTATTATCAGTTAGAATTCCGTGTGTATTTATATGTATAAACATTTTTACGCCTGCCAACGTGCCGCCATGCTCGACGCTTGTTAAAATGATACACGGGAGAAATAAAAAGTCAGAATAAAATTATGTGAAATGAGACGATAAAAGTTTGCCGATCAAAAAATTTCATGAAAAGTGCCTCTTTTTTCGAAAAATAAATAATTAACATAAAGTTACGTTATAAACTTTCCCAATATGTTATAGTTTTCAGGAGACATATTGTACATAAATGTAAAATCACGAAATAAAAATATTACTAGCCTCTAAAAGATTACTTTAAAGTATAGTATAGCAGCAGCCTAACTGTGTTCGTCATACTTGCCACCGTGGCGCTATCGCGCCAACTTGACTTAGGGCAGTTTGTGTACTTAAGAACATAAATTATTTACAAAATGAAATACTTTTCATAGAAGCTGTATTAACTATCAATTTAATAGAAGATAGGAGTCGCATTCATTCTCTTTGTGTTCTATTTTTGTTTAATTTATTTAATTTGTAATTTTCCGCTGCTCAATATTTTCTAACCCTGCCGCGAACGTGTGTATGTCCGTGCGCGACAAGAGCCGCTCGCAAATTAGCAGTCAAGGTGTATCTTTACCGCTTTCTCATCGCATTTTTCAACCCGCTAAATTTCCTGCCGACTTTAGTTTGGAACCCGCCAGTTGGTGTTCCTGCACCCACTTCCTACCTAGTTAGTCTCTGTCGGCCGACCCTTCGCTTCTACTTACAGGAGACCGGATTACATGGTAAGAAATATCAAGCAGCGGTTTTGTCTTTCACCCGCATACACTCCATTTATATTTTCTCTCCATTCCAGCTCAGGGTTGAATTCAATTTCATACAGTGGGTTTTGATATATTTCTAAATTTTAAATAGTTTATTTCCAGGTATCGGTTGCATTTTGGGGGTTTTTAGTGCAAAATATGCCAGATTAGCAACAGACATGACAGTGAGAAAATTGTGGTCTGTATTGTCCACCACGGACAGCTGCTTCCTTTGTGGCGTGTGTCGCCAATTAGATTATTGTACGATTGTACGAGTACGGTTTGTACGGGTAACTTTGGTAAGTATTTCTCAGAAAAAAATGTAATAACTTCGTTGAAATAAATGCATTCACAATGAAATCAAAAAATGTTTACCATCAAATGAATCATATGCACCAGAACGACATTTTTATGCTCTTTATGTTGACAACTTACTCGATAGGTTAATGATTATTAAAACATTTTTAATTAAATATACATAAAATAAATCATTTCATATCTTAAGGTCACATCGTTGCTTCAAACCTATCGAGTGAGGTGTCTTTATACACAGAGCATAAAAATTCCGTTCTGGTGCAAATGATTTATTTGATGATAAACACTTTTTTTTCCGTTATAGATGCATTTATTTCAGGGATGTTATTAAAATTTTTCCCAGAAATATTTAGCAAACGTTATTCGCACAATCCGACGGTGATAACCATGACCGAATCATGATAACCTGATTGACGATTAGCGCTAAAAAGCGAGCCACCGCTGGTAGTGGACAGTAATGAAGGGAACTTTTCACCGCCTAAACACCGTGAAAAAAACTATACCAACTTAGTTTAGAAGTACCTATACAATGCTGATAAACTGAACCAACAAAATCGATACAAATTATGTCAAAAAGCAGATCGCCTATACAATTGTGTGAGCTTAATAAATAATACAGATTTAAAGAAACCATTTTTTGTTTTTGTAATTATCCCCTTGAATGTTACTATTGTCGGACGTTGCTCAGATATTTATTAAACGATGAAGGAACTGTGCGTTGCCCTTGAGACAATCCTTCGTAACTCCAATCAATTTGTTTCGAAAATATCGTCTTCCATCCATTAAAAAAGACCCCCACCCCCCTTAAAAACCCCCACTCGTTCCACGTCTGTAAACACCCCTTCCGATTTTTTGTTATCTCGCAAAAATCGAAATTGAATTTCGGGGTCTCGTTAAATAAAGCAGAGCAGAGCACTTTCTTGCAAGAAAGTGTGTCCCGTTCTTCTCCGTGAACCGTATCTTCTGCATTAATCTCTTATCTCTTCCCTCGGTCGGGAGTCAGACATTGCAACTTCAAAAGTTCCTGTTTACGTAAACACTTTGCTGCAAGTTTAACAGACTGCAAAATCAATTTTGAATCGTGCGCTTGTATGCAAAAATATATATGAATCTCAGTGCTGGAAGAGATACGATAATGCGGATTAAAGTTTCTGGTTATAGTGACGTGTTAATGCAGTTTACTGAATATTACAATCGTAGCGGGAGAGTTGATGGGTCGATCAAAAACAATTCCCAGATTTGTAATCTGGTAATGAATTCATTTCGCCCAGGCCTTTCAGTGGTTAACAAGTGTTCGATTAATTTTCGATATTCCAATTAATTATCGGGGAAGTTCGGAGGGTTGAGAGCCGGAGCGATAACCATCTGCCCAACTTTGGACACGGCCAACAAATTTAGGCAGCAAAAACTTCTCTCCAGCCGATGACAAATAATTGTTGCGAATCTCGTAACAATCGTTTATTATTAAGAAATTACGGATCGTTAGGCGATTAGTACCTTTGACGGGAACGTAGTTATTCTTGAACTCAGTAGCGAGGAAGGCAACAACAATCATTAAAGCGTATCTGTGTGTTAGAGGATTAAGTTGTTTGACACCATAATACTACGTTCGGTTGAGCAAAGGTGTGGTTCACGGTGCCTTTAACGCAATTAATATAACCGAGAACTAGTTTGTTCTCCTCGGCCGATTCTCGATTTACTCTCCGTCCAGTCGAGAGAATTACAAAGCAAACATTCTCACAGAAAATAATAAAACCGTAGTTTGCCTAACCAGGAAAATACTACTTTAAAGGGAATTGTTTGTACGGCACGTGACAATTAAAAATGTGTACCATTATAAATCCCTCAGGTATTAGTAAATGGGAATATGATCAGCTCATTCGCTTCGCTTTTTTTTTTTTGGTATGTCAAACAAATTTTTGTATTTGTTTTCGTCAGAAAAGAGAGTTTGATAACATCTGATACCAGAGATGTGAACTTTCTAGAGTGAGATGCGCAGGGACGAGATCTGCGCAGGTCATTTTATACCTGAATAAGTGTAAGAATTCCAAAATTAATAGCCAAATGGCGTGCAGCCGGATAAACACATAATTATGGATATTATAAAACGTGAAAAAAATTCAATGGTAGATGAATTTATACACTTAAATCAAAAATAATAAAGCATAGGCTTTACGGCTGATCATAAATTGTAGACAACCGATGTTGTTAATTGTTGTTTAACACTTAATAGACTAATTAATTAATTTCATTCCATCCTCATTTTGTAGGCTAAAATATTTTGTATTACAGCCGTAAACACACATTCCGTAGCAAAACAATTTTTAATGATTTATATATTTAAAAATATTGTTAAAACGTTTTAAAGATAATATAAAATAATTAACGATCAAAAATATATTTTGGGAATTGTATGGAACATGTTTGAATAAAAAAAAAGGAAATCTTGGACCGTTTTCAAAAAGATTTTCTGACTTTATACAATTTGTTCCGTAATTTAGTAATTTGCAGGTATGTTTTTGGGAACATACATTGCTAAACAGCTTTCAGTAATGACACTTATGACACTTCCATTTATGGTGGTCTTTTGGTTCCTTTAAATTAGGGTTATGCATGACGTTGCATTAGCTATTTTAATATACAAAAATTAAACTTTTGGATACCATTTTGTATATTTCCTATCTAAAATTGCAAGAAGATTTGCAAAAACATAATAGAAATCTTTTTGATCATGAAAATTATAAATATGTCCTCATTCAAAACAATGTTGAAAACTTAAACAAACAAAATATTTTAACAAAAACTTATATAAGGATAATTACTTATCACCTGCTCACTCAATAACAAGAATGATTTTGTTGAATGACCTTGCTTCAACAGCCAGTAACAATAAAAATTTTATGGCACAGCCACGCTAATAATTAACGAAAGTTGTAAGTAATTCAACTACGACGTATATATTTAATTGATTCCAGGAAAGGACAACTACACGACTTTAACGAGCACAAAAGCAATAAACGATAATTAGAAATTATAATATTTGCAATCAAATAATTATAAATTGCATTAAAATATCTAATTTGTAAATTCCCATAAAATGCATCCTGCCAAAAACACATTATAGCTAAACGTATGTACATAGCTGCAATCAGTGTAGGTGCTAAATGTTCTGAACTAATTTAATATAATAAGCACTATTATGAAAATTATTAAATAATGCAAGTTATTGGCAAAAATATTGGCCTTGGCAAATTTTAATGGAACCTTTCAATAGTATACCGCTACGGTCTTGAAAACATAACTGTAAACAATAGTTACTTATAGCTTGCTGTAAAAGAATTAAGTGATTTAATGTAAAGCCAAAAGCCAATTAGAGTTTTTAACAAAATCAATTATCAATTCAATAAGTATTTAAAGAATCCAGGTAGCATATACATCAAAACAACGTTGTATTACATCGGTGATGTACATTACATCAATTGAAAGATTGTTTGTATGATAAAAGTCTTTCATGTTACTGAAAAATTTTTAAAAATTACTGCACTTGGTCCTGGATTATAATTAAAGATGAAAATAATTTTTTATCGGTGTATTTACTATTAATATCATCCCTACGATGTATATGTGTTGTGTACATCGGAATGCTACAGTTCTGCCAGAGTCACCGATAACGAAGTAGTTATACCATAAAGATACAGAGTAATAAGTAAATACAGAATTTATATGCATTTGCCCATTTTGTTTATAATGCTTATTTGAAATGTATGTGCCTATTTATTAATTCGTATTTTTGAGCACATTTGGCTGCCTTCAGTTTCAAATTTAAAAAAAAGTTATTTGAATTCGTTAACAACGATAATTGTTTTATTAATTATTCGAATAATATTAATAGTGATATAATTTCTTTGCTTTATATAATTGTTACCAAATAAATAAGCCAAAAGTTTCATTTTTTATACCAGTATTTTAAGATGTAAATTATTATGTTGTGTCTTTTTAGATATTTTTAACGGCTATCTTTCCTAGTTGAGAAATCTTTTGAGTGCCTTTAATCTGGCCCTTAGTTATAAGTACGAGTTTTTAGCCGGTTCGGACGATTTTTATAAGAAAACTATTAAACTTGTCATTTGTGATGACAGGTTTTCACGTACTACAGGGTGGAGTTCAAGGAGGTGGATTGTATGTTACAAATATAAAATTGTATTGAAAAGATCATTTAAATAATGCGTCTTTTAAATCTGTTCAAATTTTCACAAGAGATCTAAGTTCACTAGAGCTTGGGGCTTATTTGAAATTAGTGTATCGGTAATAATATTTATTTTTTATTGGCTCATGCATAAAGCCAATTATTTTCAGTACCAGTATTTCAATGGGAGGCCACCTAATTTCTTCAATTCCTGGCCATTAAGTCTCGTTACCTGCAATAGTTGGAATGAATCGCTCGTATTCTGGTGAATTTTCCCACTAAAATTGTCATTGACTCCGGACGCGGAGTAACTTATCCGCGATATCATCTCCATTGTGTTGTAAATTGTAGTTGGCACGTGCATATACTCGTACATTCGCGGGTGGGCCTCATTGTCTTGCCTTCTCCTCTTGAATTTCGACCGTAGACAATCATAATCTCTCGCACCGGATGAATATCGAATGTGCCGGAGTCATATTTCGGGGGCTCATACTAGTCGCATGGGGGCTTTACTTTTACAGGCCGATCAGGGGAATTAATTAGAGAAATTGTTTTGTTAGAGCTTCCTCACCAAAGAAATTTAGAAATTCGAATAATGATCTGCTGCTTAAATTTTCAAGGAGGGTGGGGGAGTTCAAAATTGTTTTTTGGAGATTTGATATCCAATTATCTTACTACGTTGTATTGGATGTTATTGCATAAATGTTTAAAATAAATGTTCGCCATGCGACGAAGAGCTTATCCGATTTTTATGTGACAAGTGACATTTACGACAGTTTCTATGGAATTACTTAAATCTGGTAAATTTGGTTTTGACATTTGGTTTGTTCATCTGTTGTACTTGAAATGTTTGGTGCCCGACGACGAGTTTACAATTTGCCTTTTAAGGCCATTTCTGTGATTTGGGCGACAGAGCTTTTCAAATCAAATATCGTTTAGATATTTAATATAGATATTACAGATATAAATATAGATATTAACGTAAAATGTTTTTACAAAATGTTTCCTAGAGGTACAACAGCTGTAGTCACCTTAATTGTAATTATGTTAAATATGTTGTTATATATAATGTTGTTGTTAATGTTTTTTACATATATATATATATATATATATATATAAACATAACATTAACTTTAAACTAAACGCTATAGTTACCTCAGTGAAACACATTCTTAACGTATTCGATCTATTCTAGACTCAAAAGTTAGGGGTTAACCGTCTATGAATAACGGTAAAATCTATATCAAACATATTTTACGATTTACGAAGGGCTAGGTACTATTACACGCCATCTATTTCATTATTTCTTTGAAGCTTTCTTTAAAAATGATCTCTCTGATGGTATCGCAGAGAGTAAAATAGGAAACTTCGTGAAACATGATTATACCGATGAAGGCCATACTATAAACAATTTTGCTGTCAAGTTAGGGAATGAAAAAAATATTTTAAATTAGCTAGTTTAATTATTGAATTTTATTGTGATGTTACGTTTTTGTCATCATTAGGTACAGATACAAATTATTTGTACTAAAAAAGTTTATTGTGTAAGACACGTTTGGGCCTACAGAAATGTCTTCGCTATAGCGATTCTAGCGGGGCATTGTCCGAATCAAACAGATTTACAGTTCATTCCATGAACTATGACTCAGGAGAGCTAAAACCTTTTCCAATGTAGGATTATAGGTGATCGGTAAAATGGCCCACGACCTTGACTGAGTAATAATTGAATTATTTATATATCTATCACAATAACAGAACCTACCTGTTGCCGAACGATTTCAATTTGCCCTTGTACCTATTATTTTAGCCCCTTTTTTATATTATCCCCGGCAATCCCTACTGATGTATATATATATATATATATATATATTGTACATATATATATATATATATATATATATATATATATATATATATATATATATATATATTGTACATATAATTTGTATATGTAATATAGTAGTATATATACTGCATATATAATTTGTAACAAGGGGTCCTTGTAGGACTTTTATCTTCTTCGAACTCTCACAGAAACTCGTCTATCGTTCCTTTTATTTTTCCAACTTTCCCCATACACTTTCCGTCTCGTTTTAATTTCATCGCCCTCCTCGACCCACTAAAAATTTTACTACACCCCGGATGTTATCGCCGCCGAACATCCGATCATCCAACTCTTGATCCTGCGCCACACCTATCCGATCCTGTCAGTCAGCCAGCCAGCGAGTTAGTCAGTCAGTCAGTCAGTCAGTCAGGAGAGTGGAATACGCTGTCCTCGCTCCGGCCGCCACATTTCGTCACTATCATTTTTCCACACGACTAGGCGGTCTAGCCGAACGGCCCCACGACGCCCAGACTTGCGTCCCGCTGATAAGAGCACGGGGGTTAAGGGCGAAGAAGAGGGAGACAGGGTCATGTCGTGGATATATCGGGAACGAGGGAAAGGGATATCTAGGAAGCAATGTCGGGTTCTGGTCCCGAGAGGATTCGTTAATGATTGATCCCTTTTTCGATGTAGTTGGGCAATTTAACTGAGAGGTATTTTTGCGAATTGCGTTGGGCGAACATTGATATGCCCGGCAACAGGAAAGTTCAAAGATTTTAAAGAATGCAGATGAATATTAATCGTATATTTAGCGGTAGGCATAAGAAAACTACCGCCTATTGATGTTCAAAAATGTGTGACTATAATACCGAATTATTGAAGTGCTTTTTGGTGTTCGGCTTAGATGGAAAGTTAATTCGTCAAAAGAGCCAAGGGACTTCGTGAAATCCTCACGAGTTTCTTCATGAGTTTTAATCTAAACTGCGGATATTTCTAACTGTAAATAAATACTAATTATATGCAACTGAGGCCCGAAATGGTCACATTTATCTGATTAGAAAAAGGAACAGCCCGAATTGGGGCCGAGACACCAGCAAAGGTTCACTGCAATTTATACAGGTAGATTTACGCCAAACGAAATCGGTACGATTTACCTGTTTATTTATTGAACTCTTTCCTAATTCTCTAATTTAAACCTACCATAGAAAAACTATAGGGATCACCTACCTGTGTGTGTGTGTGTGTGCCTACCTATTAAATCATGAAATCGTCAGTGATTTCCAATGTAATTTATTTAAAATTAATTTGACAACGTTGTTATAATTTTACTACAATTTATTGTTGAATGTGAAGCACCTTTGGACTTAATTCGGATGCTCCGGCCTAAACTCTAATTGAATGCCTTATCTATTCATTAGATACGGAAATCTTTTTAACGATACCACAGTTCTAGGACATACATCACAAAAATAACCGACTGAACTTTAAATCTTTATTAAATTAAAAAATTTAGTTAAAACAAATAGTTGAATTAATTTAATTGTTTTTGTTTGCAATTTTCTGCTGTTCTGTTAACAATTGTAAGGAGAAGACAAGGCACGTAATATTGTAGAAAATCAAACGAGGATTACGGGATCTTTAGAATTGTTTCACTGTTCCCCTCTGGTTTAAAAGTTTTATTTCGGCTGACCATTCCTCGACGACACCCACTTTTTAGTATCCTAGGATACTAACGGTTTAACGGTAAAAAAGTGAAATCAATGTCAGCGCAAAAATTCTGGCTAATTGGAATATTATGGGTTTAAGAGGTGATAGCACATACATCCATTCTAAAGATATACTGTGTTTGTTACTTTGCCTCTTCAAGCAGATTAAAACTATCTTGTTAACAGCGATCAATAAGATATGATATTCGGACTCGAACTTGGGATATTTAAAATTTAATAATATCCAAGAAATATTTTTTAAATAAAAAAAAAAGATGTCGTTACATTAAATTTTATTCGTACTATAATGGTCTGGAGCCTACAATAAACTGGAACACCTATGGTAGATAATAATAATAATAATAATAAATTATTGCCCAACAAGTTATCTCATTTACAGAACAAACGTAGTAACTTGTTAAATATCTATAAATTATTAAAAAATATATCTCTACAGTGGATATTGGTAGTACGGCAGCCGGCTACTAACAGTGACTCCTCATCAAGTTGGTATGCGGAGTCGGTATCCTAAATGTCACTGCACATCGAGAATTCTGGTGTGGAACATGTACGTTAAGAGCTCCAAGCAACAGAGAGCAGTCGAGGCGATTGTTGACTAGCTTCCACATGTTTTCGTCTTTCTTCTAAGGAAGTAAAACCGAAGGACGACAAACGTTTAGGGTGATCAACATTTCTTATAGGGTAGATTCCTGTCATTTTAAAAGATATAAATTTTAAGAAGCGGCGCTAAACCTGATGAAAAAGAAGCTTATGAAAAGTGTACATGGGAGATCGAACGACACTACAATACTCAAGGTTAGAGCGAACAAACGAATAATAAAGTGTTTCCAATGTGACATGGTTACAAAAAATTGGGAATTTCTCAAAACAAACCCTAGTCTCTTCGACGCTGCTGAGACAGTTTTTTCAATATGAGTAGCAAATGAAAACTTGGTGTGGTGGTGTGAATTCCAAAGGTATTCACGAAGTCTTGCTTTGCTCAAGGGATTGCCCATTTATCAAGTAGTGCGATTCGTGTACACAAGCTTACGCGTAAAACTAATAACACAACCTTTTGAGACGTTAAGGTTAAGATGATATGACACGTACAAATTTGCAATAACATCAAGATTACATTGCAAGAGATCAACATCATTTTTCGACTTGATCGAAGTATAAATCTTCAAGTCATAAGCGGAAGAAAGTATCGGGCAGTCAATAATATAAAGTAGATAATCCAGATGTATTAAAAATAATAAGGAGCCCAGGTAAGATCGATGGCGTACACCAGAAGTTAACAGATATTCTTCAGATCTATAACAATTGTAAAAGACAATTATATCTGTCCGACTGATAATATTCGAGAAGCTTCAACAATGACATGCTAACACCAAAACTATCCAGTTTATTTATCAACGCAACATCATCAACAGTGTCAAAGGCATTGGATAGATGTGTATAAACTACGTCAACCTGTCCCATGTCATCGAGAATCTTAGAAATGTATTGTGCTACTACTACCAAATTTATAGACGTAGATCGGCCCGAAAAAAACATGTTGTTTAAGAGGTCGGAAAGAATGAATATTTGTGTAGACATGCATAGTTGATTTGTTCAAATAACTTTGTAAAGTTAGATAATATTGCCACTGACCTGTAGTTCCTTATGTCAGATTTATAATTTTTTTTTTGTTGATCAATGTAACTTTTGTTCTTTTCCACAGACAGGGAAACTTTCGAGATGTCAAAGCCAGATTTATAATTCTACAAAGTGACACAGCCAAAGCCGATCGAGCATCATGAAAAATAAAGCTTGGTATAAGATCATCTCCAGCAGTCATTATAGAAGGAAACCAGCCCATAATTTCAATAATCTTTGCTTCTGAGACTTGGATTGTGTGATTGGATAACATTTTACCAGGAATATGTGATCGTCCCTCTTTAGAGAGGATAAACTTGAATAGCCGTTTTGGATATTCAAAAATTTCAGTTTGTATTATTTTTAAATAATCGCCATAGGCTAGTGAAATTTGATTTTTAGACTGAGTTCGCCGAAGTTTAAACTGATAATGAAATTTAAGATATTTAAAATCTAGCGTCAAGCAATGCATATTTCTGCACATTTTGGGTTACTAATATAAATTGATAAAATAATAACATTTATTATTTTTAAATTTTAATAAAAAAAAAACACTATCGTTTGTAACTTATAATCAAATGGAATAACCTTTTTAAAATTGCTCATAGATTTTTTTTTATATTCTAAGAGCTGGAATTGACCTAGGTTAATATTGGGAAAAATTAAATATTGTTTAACAGTCACAGTTACTTTTTCTATACTAATTCAGAATCCAAGTTAGCACCAGTTTAAGATTAAAGAAGTAAAGTTTGTTTGTCACAAATTTGATAACGATCGCATTTCAACTGGGTCGGCAGTGAAGCTTCAAATATGTAGTTTGAATGAGCACAGCTGGGAATACGTAGAGTGGGAACATCTAATGAAACGAAAATTTTCGAAACCGCCGAGACAAGAATGAGTCACATAATTATGGCAGAACACCCTCACTTTTAGTGTCTAATTCTCTATGGTAAGAATGGAGGTGGTAGAAGAGAAACAGGCAAAAGAAAATTCTCCTGGATAAGAAATTTCCGCCAATGAACAGAAATAGGAAAGGAGCTCTTGTAGTTCTTCCAGTACTACAAAATGCTGTAATTAATAGACCAACTTGATAAAAAAGAAGAACGCCGTCGCATGAATCTGCAAGGCACTGTAAGAAGAAGAATATTAAATATAAGGATCTCTTTTAAGCATTAAAAACTATTATAGCAGAGCAGTGGTTCTGACTAATTTCAAAATTTTTGTGCCTTCATTTTTGAACTCAAACAATTTTTTAGAATCTTATTGGACAAATGGATACCACTACGTAAAACACAAATTCGTGAATACATTCCTTGTTGGTACGAGGATGCACTTATCCAAATCACAAAACTACATTCATTGTCAACCTACGACCGGCCATTGTGATTTTTCAGTCCCGTCCACTTTGTATTATACAAAAGCTCTGCTACGGTCTCCCTCCCTCCACGGTTTGTTCGAAACAAATTCACAATTTTTTCCGTTTCGATATTGAGATAGACCATGAGCGAGGGAGAAGTTGAGTATATACACGAACATCAGCCGTTGGGTCCGTATCTTTGGGCGGTTTAAGAGCGATGTGGGCGTTGGGTACGTCGTGAGTCTGCGAAAGATATCTATTAACAACAGGGCCCCGTGATTTATCACGGCCGATCAGATTCGGGCATATCGGCCTTGTTGTCGATCGTGCATTACTCCACGCGGGCGAGCGCACGCATGCACACACATACATACCCACACACGCGCGCACACGCATTCATGCATGCAACTTGAACTTGGGGATGTAGTCAGATAAAGGGCAGAAAAGAAAAGCTACGTAATTTCTCTAGATTCCGGAAAACTTTGTTTCCGTTATTAGGACAGTCTGTAATTGTATTAATCCATGAGTGTAATGAAATAATAAAGCAAACATTCTTAAAGCTGAAATAAGAGAGTATCTGAAAAATTACTAATTAAACATCAAAAGCTGACACGCTACCTGTGGACGAAAATATTGCAAAAAGATGCACGGACATAGGGAAAACATTGTTGGCAGCCAAGTAAGCTACAAGAACTCCTTGGATTACATAGGAAACAACTTATGTAAGAGAGATGGAATATTAAAAATGACGACAAAAAATACTCCGTCATACAGTCAGAAATAAAGAGAAAAATAAGGGTGGATAAAGAAAAATTGGTTGTAGAATTCGGTGACATAGAAACCCTAGAAAATAAATCCGACCTCTCTAATATGTATAAGAAAATAAAAGAAACCGACGAGTTTTATAACAGAAGAACAGGAGGAAAACTGAAAGATGCGAACGGTAAACTGTTGTTGGACTGAAAAAAATATTGTCTCTAAATCCACCATCACCCAGATGTACAATTGTCAGTTATAAAAGAAGAAGTCAACAAAGCTGTAACTTCACTTAAAAATGGAATTGCTCCAGGTCCAAATGGCGCGCATAGTGAGTTTGTTAAACTTCTGGGTGAACAAAATGTCGATTTCATCTTCCAAATTCCATCTTTAATGAAACCATAAGAGAACGATTTCCGATGGCAATCATTAGCTTAATGAGCCATCGGCTTAAACTGCTCTTAAAGATAATATACCAAGAACAATCGGTGACATCCACTTCCATTTAGGTAGGAAGGAAAGCCCTAGTTAGTGTGCAGGTACTCTTTCAAAGAGGAAGGGTGTAAATCATGACATCAACGCATGGCTTCATAGACTATGAAATAAAATTTGATAATGTACAACGCCAGAAAATGTTAGCTATCCTTGAGAAAATCAGTTTGGCTAGTCTTAAAGAGTCATAGGCAATCTATACTGGTCACGATTAGTGACGATACGAGTAGAGGGAAAGGGGTTCGAGGAGGTAAGCATTAAACGTGGAGGAAGGAAAGGGGGTATGCTTTCGCCAGTACTTTTAATATTTATTCAGATTTTACCTTTCGTGAAGCAATGGAGAATGTGAACGGCGCGCTAATAATTATTGGAGAGTGCATAAACAACATAGGAACATTACAATGGCCGACACACTATATGCACTTCAAGGGCTTATGGAAAAGTTTCTGAAACAAGTGAAACAAGTTGACCGTCGAAAGGAAAAATATATGATAAATTCCAAAACCAAGGAAAATAAAAGACAAACAAAGCATGGGGGCGAAGGAGATCCGTGCTGAAAAATCTGCGGGTATGGTCCAATACAATAACGATCGGCTTATTCACATCAGCAGTCGATAAAGTCAAAATAGTAATCACGATCGTCAATATTCTGAACAACAGGCACACAGTATTACATTTCTAATTAGAAAAAATTTAGCGGCTATAAAAACGTGGGATTTAAAGATGAAACTAGCAGGAGAGAACCTCACAATACAGTAAGTCCGAAAGAAGAAACATAAACTTTTGACAGATTGCATACTGAAAACTATTTGTTCTATGAGAGATGTTGGAAAACAATAATTCAATCAACACTACTCCAAGGTCATATGGAAGGATGTTTTATGGGAGAAGACCTAACGCCATTTTTGATGTCGTGATATATCATGAACCTGTAAATTTTTAGTCGAGTAGTCTGCACAGGGTCAACATGGAAACATAACTCGTTTTTATAATATTTGTAAAAAGGCAATCTTTATGAAAACTTCCATATTTCAGAGCGTCTAATGAAACTATTACCTCAATTTGCACTGTAGCAGAGAATTCTGATTGGGTTAATGGTTGGAATGTATTCATTGTCCTGCTTCATGCTTTTTATAATCCCTTTGGATATGTTAACCGTACGAAGGGATCAATAAAAATTTTTAAACTCATGGCTTGCAGTGTCGTAAAAGTATTCCACAACAAAGGATTGACATTAAAAAGAATTTTGTAGAAAAACTTCACCGTACATATTTCTATTATTCTTTCGTGTGGTTTGCAAGCACTTATTTAAAAAGCGAGACAGGATTTCCCAGTGTCTTATATTCTCACTACGAAATAAGTAAAATGAAATCGAACCACCTCACTTCCAAAACGTACAATAAATATAAATTTATAAAGAACTTCGTTCATCCCAAGCATATTAAAACGACTTGGAAATCTATCAATGACACACCCCGGAAATTTAACATAGAGCAGGATCCTTGATACCTATCAACCCTGGTACCTTAAGGTTGTATGCTGTACTGTCAACAAGGCGTAATTAATTTTACGATCCCTCACAAAACGTCGAAGTTAAGACAATTAGCAAGCAGCTTTCTAACATAGAGATTCCACCTATTTCGAAAAGGATTGTCAGGAACGTCAGTAACATATCTCCTATTATGCGTCTCCTGAAGAATACATTTATATTGACCGGAAACATATTATTTGAAAATAGGAGATAGTCTAACATTCTAAACATTTGCACGTTTCTAGGCCTAATCCTCGAACGATATTATTTTCAACTAAATAATACTTTCTGCAGACAATTTAATGGATCATTAAAATATTTCTCCATTTTTTTTTTTCAAATCCTGAAAAGGGGTTCGTAACTCATATTCTCGCAACCAACATCGTTTTTACAGAATGTAGGTATTAGATGATTGCCTAGTAGTTTTCAAGGGTGACAGACACTATCCATTTTCTTGACTATTTTAATTATTGTTTCTCGACTCAATATCTAAAAACTGCTTAAGTAAGAAGTTTGAATTTTACATTTTTCGGACATTTTCAGCTACAGATAACGCCATCCCACATAACTGTTTCCATCCATGTTCACACAAAATGGCAGGTATCAAACTTTTATTATAATAGAGCCTCCTGCAGCTCACTTTCTCCTTAGAAATTCCAAAATTCCAACTTTATTGATACTGCCTTCAACAATGGTACACACCATTAGAGGATCTGTACAATTATTTTTAATTACATATATATTGTCATTTTACACATTAAGTGATATTTTATGTTTCGTATGCAGAGAAACAGACTATATTCAGATCACCGCCCTTTTAGAACAACATCTCATACACTCTAGATAATCGTTTCACAAAACCAGGCGTTACTATTTTTTTCCACAATTTCAATATTCTACGGTCGATGCTAGTCAATACTAAGGACAACTCAGACCCTTACAGAAGCCTAGGGGTGTAAAAATTAGGCGGTAATGACTTACACAATTTACATTAGCCAAATGGACACGGCTTTCGGATCAGAAATGATGATCACATAAGACTCATCATTACGTATAGATATTCTGACATTTGCAACAAAATTCGTCATTTTTGAACCATATCTTAGAAAAGAAACGTAACTTTGATTGGCTCATCAATTCACAATAGTCAAAAGTAATAAACCCAATTATCTTGAAATTCTTGAAATCCTTAGGGCATGAACATATATGTCGTAGTGTTAAACGACCAATTTTATCTCAAAAATCGTTCGATTGAAAACACACTCATCTAAGATTTCGTTTTATTTTACAGCTCGATCAAAATTTCCATGTCAGAGACCTTGACATAAGCTACACGTCACATCTTTTTGTTTAAAACAATCCATATTATTATAAGGGATAATCTGTGGAACACATTTCTTCCTAATTTAGATGCCTTTGTTCTCATCGATGCCACTGCTTTTATACAGTTTATACGACCTTTTGAGCCGAAAATCCTTAACTATTAGTACTTAATTCCAGTATTATATCCTTAGCACTTAACTTGGAATTCTATGTTCGAATGACTTACTGTATAATTTCGTTATTTCGAACTCGTGTATGTTTTAAGATAAGGTGTCTTGCTTACTCGTCATTTCTTTTGCATTTATTAATATATGTACTTATGGCTGAGGATGACCAAACGGTCGAAACCGGTCACTTTTGATGCTGTTTTCGGGAAAGACAAGTAACTACACTAATGGAAACCTTGAAGGTTGCTGTTTGGTCTTCCTCACTATTAATTTAGTACGCACTTGGGCTTGAATCTTACTTTAACCGACACAAATACCAACACAATCGACGCAATTAGAGAAGGAAGAATATTTCCAAAGAACATTTTAATTGGTTATGTTATAATCCATCACAAAACTTTCTAGTAGAAATAAATCACAACGATCTATACAGGTGAGGTTACAATCGTCACAGAAATTCAAACAGAAATTGTCGTGATGTATACGCCAGGCGCTTCCAAATGTTTATCGCCATTTACCAAGTCAAGATTACCCTCCCAAAGACCTTTTACAACTAAAATCAACGTGCATGCGAACGTTTATCGGCGTAAACTTTGATGGTAAAGAGCCGAGCTCCGTGTATATACGGATCTTTTTGCATCGCCTCGCAGCTTCGGGCGTTTGTATTTTAATATCTTGTGATTTACCCTCGTAAAATAACAAACGAATCTTATTAATCAGCAATGGCGTCGAATGGCCGCGGGCATTGTCGAGAAGGAATACAGGCATTATCTGGGAAAAGAGGCGTAACGACGAGTAATGATGTTAGTATAAGGTTTTTGCCGTGTAGATTTAGCAGGCGCTCAGGCAAAATCCGGCAGATGAAGGACTGCTGATATCATTATATCCCAGATTTATCTATTATTTGCAGCACTAGTGTACGTTCCACGGAGCGGCCCGAGGTATTGTTGGCGTTTCTCACCCGCCATTGTTTTCAGCTAAATCATGCTTTAATTTTCTGATATACGTACACGTTGTACACCTGTTCGAATCCACGACAGGGCCATTCTTCACTACATAGACATCTAACCGGGTCATTCGAAATCATTTAACAGAATACACAAGTATAACGAAAAATTGACGATATCTTAGTGGTTAATGGAACTTTCAGAGTATTTTTTAAGTTAAATACGAAATAAATCCGATTAGTACGTTAACGTACTGAAACGGTCGACCAAAATGTGATTATTAGATGCTAGTCGGTTTTGTTAGCCGTAATCTGTCCACTCCTGATTTCCTAACTGTGTTAGATATCTGGGGAGAATTTTGGTAGGAAAGCTATTAAGATTCTGTTCAGTTGCATTAAGCATATTTTGGTTTGTTAGGCTAGCTAGATTACAGCTACGGTAATTTACACGTCAATAAGAAAAATCCTACTTGGACCATGGCCAAACAGCCCAGAAAGCCCTCGATTCACTGATGACACACTGATCGTGCCAGCCCACACTCATTTGACCAGCATTATTTTCTTTACCTTTGAACTAAATTCTGTAAACAAGGTGATTAGTGACAATGACGGCAACAAGCCTCAGTGTCACATTGTGTGGAATATCGCTCCCAAAAAAGCTACAAATGTGCTTGTTGCCTACTTGCATGTCCTTTTTCGGGTTGTAGTCTATAAGTTTCCAACATCGTTCACTACAACTGCACTTACACCACCCTGATGAGAAATATTAAATAAATAACTATCACAAACTTCTATACCTTTTGTCAACTTTCATAATTCCTTACACACGTTTAAAACCATTGTAAGGTAATTAACCATTTATTAGAGCTCCCGGTTTCATTATTTTTGTACCGCCTTGGTCCTAGATGATCATAGTTTAGACCTATCAACTTGAGAATGCCGCACAACAATATTGTCCCGGAAAGCACAACATCTGCGAGTTGTAAAATTCAATACCAGTACGTTCCAGTACCAGTAATTCTAGGTTCTGGAATTCTTGCCCATACTATGGCAAACTTGTTATGACACATTACGGTATTGATAAACCTTTTAGTAAGTTAGTAAACTTGTAAGTTACAAGTTACTAATAACACAAGTTACAAGTTAAGTATTACAAGTTAGTAAACTTGTAAGTGAATCAACCATCCTGTTGAGACTAATGATAATTTCTAGTGGGATACACCACTAACTGCGCTCCTAACAACACTTGTCTGACTTCTGCATGAAAAGTATTATTATATTCAACAATATAAAACCTGAACTATTCAAGTTACGTAAAGGAATGTTACGGCTGTCGATAAATAATTGCTGGACATTACACTTCAACGGTCGACTTATCGGTCGAAAATCTAAATCGGAACGGGACTGACAAATTACGGGCACATCGTCGATAGAATCATACCACAATACGAGAAATTATGAATTCATTTATTCCAATTAAAAAAAATTGTTACGCGAACACCATAATTATAAACTCCGAATCTAGTCCGACTAATTGGATCGAATCGAGAAGATAAAAAAGCTTTAACGAAGAGATCGAGGCATAACAAAGGAAAGAAAGAAGTGTTAATGGAAAGCCAGACAAACACAGATAAAGATCTCCATCTGAGAGGAGGAGAGCTTGGCTAATCTGGAAATAGACCTCCGAACTGGCGAGAGGGACGGAGAGTGAAAAAGGAAAACAAAAAACGTTCACATCTCGGGACTGAACAGCTCGTCCATCATGGTCAAATTTTCAAATTAACAGACATCAAATATCGGAGCACGGCGGTCGGACGCTCTTTTTCCCGATCCGGACGATAAGGGAGGACAATAAAATGATTTCACGAGATCCAGCCGAGATATGATTCGTTACGAATTTAATGGGCTCAAGTCAAAACAATATTCACACACACGTAGATTCAGAAAATTTTCAACGTCGAAAGTTGAGCCTCATGTAGTTTATCTAAAATTATTGGATTATTTTCATTTAATTCTATTGAACCGTTTATGGTTTTGTATAGTAATGAATAATTTCGAAATCGTTAAATTTTATGTCCAATGACGCATTTTTCTATAAAAAATTTCGTATAAATGTTAATTTTTCTCATATTTTTCTTATAAATGTCATTTTCTTAGATACAAAAAGAATTTTCAAATTTTAAAATACTCAATTTCATTAAAAATGAAAACAATTGAAACAAACATCATCTTCTTTGAATAGGCTTTGGAAGTCATTTTCAATTTTTTCGATTTGCCAACAGCGGTCTATACGAAATATTTATCGGGTAAATTTTTTGCATTCAACGTTTAATTTCATTTAATTTAATCCTAGATACTATCGTAAAAAATGGTTAAGTTTAACAACGCTGAAAGAGAAAGAAATGAAATTATTTTCATGATGAGACTTGGAAGCATCCAAGTAGTAGTCAGTAGTAGTAGTAGTAGTAGTAGAGAGAAGTAGTTAAAATTATTCATTGCAACTTATCTTGATCGAAAACCTATTAACCAAAGAAAGAACGTTGTCCTAATGTTACTTACCCTAGCTGTTAACTTGTGTCGACACCTGAATTCCACTAGGTGTGTCCACATATGTTTTATTTAGGCAGATAGTCCGGTGATGGTAATTTCATCGCACGTTCTGAAATATCCCATAGGCGCATATTAACGTTAAAATGGATTTTAGCTAAAAATGTGTTTAGAATGTGTTTCAATAAGGTAACTATCGTTACCTCCATATTAAGAATACACGAAATAAAACACTGTAGTTACGTCTGTGAAACACATTCTAAACGCATTTTAAGCTAAAACCCATTATAACGTTATATGCGTTTATGAATAAGCCCGTTAATATCTATGCATTTCAAGAATATGCGAACGTTTTTTTCTGTACATTTCTACGAGTATAAGAAAGCGATACATCTTAACATTAATTTAGCAGTTTATGAGTTAACTGTATTTGCGTAAATAATTATGAATCTGTTACAACATTTGTAAATAAATTTATATTAGGATAAGTACTCATAAAACAAGCTACTACTGATATAAAATCGTCGTTTCGTCGTTAAATATACAAGAGATTTTTCTGAAAATTTTATGTGAAATTTGTCATTAGGATAGTTCCTTTGTACAATATGCTCTTACGGCTGATACCGAGTTGTTGCCCGCGGTCAGAGATACAAAGTAGTTGAGGCCCGAAAAGTCATTTACCCATTAAAGTTATAATCGAACAAACGAAAAATTTTGGTTATTACCGTAACCGGTACAGTAACCAAATCACCTAATAAGTAGGTACGAATATTCAACATTAGCTGACGAAAATGATTTTCCAAGTTACGTATTGCATTAAAATATTCTTATTGGACAACATGGCTTGTTTGGGCAGATTTAAATTATTTTAAAATATCGTTGGTCCTACATAAATTGAATTAAATTACTATTATTGAGTAAGAAAGCATAACATTTTACAAAGAGCAACTAATCTGTATTAAGATTCTTTCATTTCATGAGATTAAAAGTGAAACATTTGAAAAATATTTTTAGAAATACACTATCTGCAAAATAAATTACAATGAAAGATAGATACCAATCTACTTTAAAACCACATGAATATGCACACCTAATATATACAAAGTCAGTAAGTAATAATGATGAATAATGATTATTATTAAATAGCACTGTAGTCTCGTGAACGAAGAATGAAACTCTCTAGAACTGCATTGTTATTTTATTCCTTTATTATGTTTAAAGTAGCATGGACATATCGTCCATTTTCCTAAAAAAAAGTAAATAGGAATATAAAAGAACAATGTATTAAATAAGGTTTGTTGTGACCCAATATCATTATTACTATATTCACTTTCAATTTTTACTTCTATCTACCGTAGGCAATTTTACCTATCCCTAAAGTATTTATTTTATCTGGTGCTATTTGTGCTATAAATATGTCGTTGACTAGTGTAATACAGGTCAGTCTAGCAGTTAGTTGTTAGTCATAAGGGTGGTCACACTGCCAGACTTTTCGTAGGTTCCATATTTGCGAACGGTTCCCCTAATCAATTGTATTAAATCAGCCAATCACAATGCGAATAACCATGAAATAATTCCCCTGTAATCTCTAAATGTTTATAGTGGCCCATGGTCAAAAAGTCAGAAAAAAGATTTTCCTATATTTTGCTAACAAAACACATCAATTGTCTTTAGACTCCCTTATCGGCATTTAATTGTTAGTTTTAGATATCCGATTAAGTATAGTTAAATATGAATTACTGACCACTATTTAATTCACCATAAGGGTTAAATTAAGTTTCCAATTAATTTAATTTTTATTTGATTAAGTTAAGGTGTGAGCTACGCAAAACTTGGAAAAAAATAATTCGAAAACATAGTTTCGCGGAGACGCGAAAATGTTATAAAATGTTGTTATTTACATATTGGACTTATATATCTATATTTCTTATTCTGATGTCTGTCCATTTTGGGAGAATACATTCTTTATAAAAATATTTCAATTACGGTAACACTTCCTTTTTTCATCCTAATCAGTTCTGTACCGCATCTATATTATTACCTATTGACCTTCCTAAAAAAATCGACGTCTAGTAGCAAACAGAAGAAAAGCAGCTTAATGTTCTCTTGGCAGTTCAGGAAAATTATTACTCGACTTTCAACCAACTGGCGTCTAATTTCAATCTGGCAGCATCCACAGTATAAAAAATGCTGAAAAAAGAAAAGCACCAGCCTTATAAGGTATACCTCATCCATAAGCCAAATGAAGACGACATTGATCGGCGAAATCCGTTCTGCAAGCTGATGCAACAGTGATGAAACGATGACTGAATATCATACTCAAAAGCCCGAGAGGTGTGCCTGAGTGGTGCGGCATAGTTGATGGAAGAATTCTGAGTACCTATTTTTTTAACGTGAACCTAAATATATTTAAATATTCTTTGATAAGAACCTTTGTTCATGCTTATTTAAATGAGGTTTTGCCGAATCGTTGCATAGAACGAAGAGTGGCAATAAAACGATCAACCAGATTGTCAGATTTAATTCCATTAGATTAAAAATATATTTAAAAAGTAACGTATGCGTTAACTATTAATTAATGAGAATTCAAAAAAAAAAAATATAAAACGCAACAATTCATCACCAGACAGAATGTACACCACCTGAAGTTAATTTTTTTATTTATCGCATATAAAAAATGTGTTCTTTCACATTTTACAATAAAAAGTTGAGCTCGCCTTTGAAAATAAATGTTGATACCTACCGCATAAATCACGCCATGTGCGAAAATTTTACATGGATAGGTTCGCCAGTGAAAATTAAATTCAGGTGTTCGAGCGCTTTTCCCAAAAGTTACTCCTTACAATTTTATCGAATTTAATTGCTACTCTACTAATGCACTGTACTTCGCCGTCGCCTTGCCTACCAAGGGCGAAAAAAAATCCGTTTATGTTACATGCGTTTGCTCCATTAACCCATCCAGGAACACATCTGGATCGTGATTTGTTTATGTGCTATCGCATTACGATTTACCTCTCCGCCACAATTATTTTTCCACATACATACGACTTAGATTAATTGGACACTCGTAGTGACTGGTTCACCGAGATTTCAGATAACGAGATTACGATCAGATGATTGATTACGGAATGTTTTTCGGAACGAGTATTTTCGACTGTGACCTGAGCAGCACTTCGGAGGAGAGATATTAATTCGTGATTAGGTAAATCGACATCGGGTTCATATGTACTCTACGTACCCATAACATCACATTTTAGAATGGTTTCAACTTTTAAACTAAAATGGAGAGTGACAAAGTATGTATGATTGGAAGTCTTAGAATTGCCTTGCTTCTGGGTTTTGAGTTCAGAGAGTGAGTTGAAAGATTTTAGGGAGAGAGTTGAGCTGAGAATGTTTGTTTTTCCAAAGTATGGTCTCTGAATATTTCTAACAATTCAGACCACAAAATGGTTCCAAATTATCACCTACAAATGCAAAATTGTGTAAGCAGTGTGTACCAAGTCGAAAAAAATTAATGATTATTCCACGATTTTCAGGCTTAAAAAATATTTTCCAGGATTTTAAATATAGCACTTTTTAGGAAACAAACACTCCTTAAAATGGAAAAAGATTTTCCGGTGCATTACCCAATAAATTAATACATAATAAATAGATACATATTAGTAATAAATGATTTAATTAGATAATAAAAATTATACCTATCATTTTTTTACAAACTACTAATTTAACACATATTCAAAACTATAATAATAATTTAGCGTTTACTTAAAATAAATATTTACTTCTCCAATTTCGTTGCTTGCTTTAAAGCACAGTCTAAAATGTGTTGCTTATTTTATCTTCCAATTGGGCAACGCTTTTATATTTTTGGCAATTTTCGTTATTTCCGTGTTTATCTCTGTCTTTGCTCAACTCTACTTTGCAGAATATTTGGCGTACATACACAATTCAACAACTGCTTATCAACTATATGATTATCCAACGGATAACACAAAGTAACGATTGCACCACAAATAATATATTGTGATATCAGGAACTTTTCAATTCTCAACAATGAAAGATCTTCATTGAATTAAAATTCTAGTTCAAGAAATTTATTGCAATGAGCTATATTATAAATATTAAGCTATATTATATAGCTATATTATAAAATATTAACAGACTATTTTAACAAAATCAAACCTGAATATTTACCATTTCCGTATGTAATCTTGTATATTTCCTATTGAAAATTTTGCCTACATATACATACATACACGTTGAGTGATTTGTTCAATATAACAATATTTGCAAAAAGTGATTTTGTAAATATTAAAGAGAATTGAAAAATCCTTTCACGTTCAGTTAAGAAACCTTTCTATTAATCTACTTAAAAATCAAAAGAGATCATTCAAATTTATTAAATAAATAATTAATAAATAAATATCACCAAGCAAACGTCTATCAATTACTTTCATGGTTTCATATTTCATTGTCAATTATCACTGTTTTAATAACGCAATAATTAACACCACATAATAAAAATTGTATGGTCCATTGCATAGCTTTTTCATATGAGGCACGCGCTCCATATAGAGTTCAATAGTGAAGTGAACATTAGGGCGTTGTTAGAAAAAAATATTTCAAACTAAAGTCATAGGCGTTCACAAAAACGATACAAGGTTTAGTAAGAATATGAGAGCCGTTTTAGATTATGACATATGGATTAAACAGTAGATTAAGTATTCAAAGCTTAAAAATAACTTTAAAGTATTGTACACAACCACCATTTATCGCTGCAAACCGAATATGGAAACACTGTACAATGACCACCTGTACCTTTGCACTATATACAGTTTATGAGAAAACGAACAGATACACACATACATATACACAGGCAGACAATATACTTCTTCATTTGGAGGTTATAACCTGTATTATCCTAACATCTGTCGGGTATCTCTGATGTTATTGGGCGTTTTCACTGTTTAAAAAAGGCAATAATATAAATTATAAGAAAAAGCTTGATACTCATTACTTTCTAAAACCCATTTATTATAATGTAATTGTGATGGAATGAGTTCTATTTTTAATGTGCCTCATTTTATTGCAAAAAACAAAACTTTTATGCAATTATTAAATGTAATTGATGAAAAAGAAATGTATTAAGGGGTTACTACATATATTGAAAATCTGGAGTACATGCGAACACATTGACCAATAAATGTTAAAAGACTACAAAGAACACTTTGGTGGCTAGAAAAAGACGTCTCTAATCTCGGTTGCTGATCGATTTAATATAGCACAAAGTATTGCTTTTCTATGCGCTAACCAAATAATAAGACTAATTATTACCTTTAAGAGATCCATTGCTTGGCCCAAAAAATGATGAATTTTTAACTGATGTAGAATAAGTCAGGTTACCCAGATAAGAATTCATAATGAAATATTTTTATATTACATTTGTTATTCAAAAAATATAACCATAACTTTGTATAGGTGTTGTAGATGCAACTAATGTGTACAATGTAAATTTTAAGGCACCTGCTATTGTAAAATACAGTTGTATTGAGAGAAAAATGAAGTGCGGTATTAAATTATAGGATGTGATGTCTACTGCAAAAAGAATTTTACAACTATAGTGGTTGGTTGTTGAGGGTTCATCTGTGATTCGATTGTAAGTTATTGGCTCACTTCAAAACATCAAAAAAAAACTACCTGCTATATCACGATCACAACTTACTTCACAGTAAAACTAGAACGATTATAAGATGTACTGATGACATTCTGAAAATTAGCTATAGAATATTTAATTTTGTAACTGTAACTTCTATAGAAAAGACTGCGCACGCGATAGCTGCATACTCACATTGCATACTCACGATAGCATGAACTCACACATTATATGCTCAATTATTCACAATGAACAAATTGTAACGAACGCCGAGGATAGTTTCCATGATACTTGTAATTGTTTATGCGAAAAACAGTGAATGTTAATGTTGACACTAGTAGAATAAAACGTCTGTACGTCATTCCGTGCGAATTCGTTAAAATATTATGTTCAACAGATTTTATTTATTAAATACAATCTAATTCAAATACATGTAAACAACCCAGTTTATTTTATAATATTTTGTACTGAATTACTAAATTTAAATAAATTCCCAAATTTTTAAATTAATCACTATCGGACGAGTCTCGCATCCTTTGTTTTTCTTAAATTAATTTTGTAGCATATGAAGTATCATTCTTATTAATTTTTAATGTCTTCCTTAATTTTCTTCTCTTATGATTTGTAGTAATGTATTTATATGAAGTCTTCTTAATATATCTTTGTTTAAAGAAATTGTACACCAAAGAATAACTCCCAGGAAGAGAAGCACGGCTGGGAGTACACAAAAATCTAAATTGAATCATTCAATGCAAGTTCAACAATTAAAGGAGGTTTGAGTTTGTGTTTTTCACTTATTATCTCATCCAGTTCATTATAAAGTAGTTACCTGTCTATTTTCATCCTTACATTTTTGTAATTTTGTTAGTGCATTGAACTTGGGATGAAATTTCTTCCTTCCCGTCCGTTCCTCTTCCTTACAAAATATCCCTTGTGTTATTCATTTCAGAAGAAATTTTATCCCACAAACTAATATTACAGTGCTGTATGCCAAAAAACTCCATGTATAAATTTTCTTTTGTTAGTTGTAAAAATGCATATATTTTGCTGCTCTATTTTGTTTCGTGTAATTTAGAATGTGCTCTGAACTCATCCATCACTTACAGCCTTACATCACCTAATGTCTTTGGTTGGATCTAATAACACCCACAATAAAACAAAAGTTCTATAATTATGTAATATTGAATATTATACTATTAAGTGTTCTCGCTGTTGCGGTGATCAAGTACTTCTACGATGGGAAGTGTACTCCAATACACTACAAAAAATTAATAAATTCATTCATTCCTTTCTCTTCATTGAGGAAAGTTTAGAATTTGGATACTACTAGCAAAACGAAAGTATTTCGAAGGATGTATTACAAGTTTTGATATGAAGACATTATTTTATAAACATCCAGACAATGCTAAAGTAAACGTTCAAAATTTCAAATATGGAAACGGAATTCCGTTCGCTTTATCCTTAATAATTTAAACACCTTCCTACTTTTCGCCATAGGATCCTCCACGCTCTATATATGTATGGCTTGAGCAAAAATACATTCCCGAATATAGAAGTTCGCAAATGAATTGAGATAGGCAAACAATAGCGGCATTATAATATGTGTTCCTTCGTACCTGTAGTATCTGACATCTGACGATATCGTGTTGCCAAGGAAAACTTTAAAGATTTCTCGGAGTGATAAGCACAATTTAACATGAAATGAAATATCAGTTACGGCTTACAATGAAGGCGTATTTATTCTCCTTCAGTCTCACAAGGTTAATATTTGATATTACGGCATTTATACCGACACTTAAAAGGTTTGTGTGGCGATATTTTATTTTTATGCAAATAAACCATTTTTTTCACTGCTTATACCTATATGGTTGTGCACGACATGTACGGCTTTGGAAAAATTTTAAATTTTATTCCACGGAAGCAATACAAGGAATTTTTTCCAAATTACATTACATGCATAAATAACTTTAATAACGTACTGTAATGCACAAATCTTTCTGACAAATTCCCTTCAAACAACAAGGATTACATTAATCTCCCGTAATGACAGCGGAAGCGTTTGTGGTCCACAACTGAAATATTTCTCCTATTTCAAATCTTGATAACCTATCTTAATTCACAATCCAACATTCACCATCAATAATAATTTGTTGAGATCTCGTAGATTAGACAGATAGCACGAAAATAGCCTTAAGAGTGTTAGACAATAAAGTAAATTAAATTACATGATGTTACAAGAAATACCACTTACAAGCTTCGTTAAAGAAAAAAATGAACGTTTGATGAGTTAACTCGGTACAGCGATTTTTTTGTGGGAGGTCGTTAAAATCTAATTTTTCTACCGTGAAGGATGAGGATCAACGTTATGAACCAGCCGATTGGTTAAAGCCATCCCGAATTCGATAATGATGGCCGGGAGAGAATGACAAATGGTTTCGTTACAAAAAGTAAGGGTAAAATCGAGAATCGAGGAAACTACCGAACAGTATTGGGAAATAGTAAAATTTGATGCAACGTGTAAAAAGGGTACTTTTCATATTAAAAATTTTTATAAGATGCATCAATACAGATTAAACCATTTATTTCATGCAGAATAACATTGTTTTATAAATGTCTAATCACCTCATTTCATGTTATACTTTCTGGGTAAAATACGTAACTACGTATGTGGCAATTTAAAAGTACGTACTTGGTATAAGCTGAGACGAACTACATATCGATTTCACTTATCATGGAGCTATAAACTCCGACTGATTGGACACTGCCATGGTCCACTAACAGGTAATGGAACTACACTGGTGAAATGATGCAGATTATTTACGTAATGAAGGTTCATAAAATGTGATTATTACATTTCGCGTTAATATTTATCATTTATTAGGCCATAAAACCAGACCGGTTAGGAAATATAGCTCAATTGCAGAGGTTTAATTTAACATGGACGGTTTACTTTGGGAACCTCATTAGCGCCCTCATTTATGTTTACAGACTAGACGGACACGAACTGGTTTGTGTTAGGTTCAGTAATGGTGAAATTACTGGTGTACTCTGCATCAAGAATAACTTGTAATCGCAAGTAAAGGAGGGGTTGATTAATATTAATTAAAGTTTCATTTCTTCCTGGTTTACTACAGGAATTCCGAATTTGGCATTCCAATACTATTAGCATATCGCAAATACACTTTAAATTTTATTATGTATTTTTATTTATGTATATTTTGAGTATTTAAGTATGTGTACCTGTTGGAAGATGTTAGAAATGGCCTAACTTACCTATGTAAGCGGGTACCTATTTAATTAATATGGAAATTTAAATATTGTTTTACTTAAATATTTATTAAATTCTGTTATTGATATTATAAAAACATTCAGCCGTAGAACTGCTTAACAATGTAAAAATTAACACGGTCGAATTTAAATAAAAAAATAATTTACAAATGTAAATACTATTTAAGAAAAAATATTTGTATTTGAATGAGTTGTCAATTGAAGCATTCAAAATATACCTAATGTTATATATATATATATATATATATATATATATATATATATATATATATATAAATTCCCTTTTTAAGGTATTTTTACCAACACTATTTTTAAGTTATTTGTTGATTGTTAAAAACAAAAATCCTGATGTGTTCGGTGAAAATCCCTTTGAATAAAATATCTAGATAAATAATAATTTTGAGTGGAGCTGTCATATCAATAAGTTATAAGTGATGTTAATAAGTTACAACATTTATGTAATCTAAGGAAGCAATAAATGGAAAGTGTCCACTTCTCGAAAGATATTACGAATGACAGACATTTTTAATATCTACAGATTATGTTTAGACCCAATCTGGACATCTGCTAGACTTCTTTTAGCATTGCGCTTACTTACTAACTAAACTCATTCTTTACTTCGAAAGGTAACCGGGAAATACCATTACGCGTGTCCATCTATGACCGAAGTCATTCGATGGCACTTAATATATTTTGTCGAGTCGCTATTTTCCAAATCTAGATGTAAATGAGATCCGACAGGATGCGTCTCGCAAGAATCCCCTCATGTTATAACGTGTTGCTGTTAAAGTTAACTCGTTAACCGAAGTGAACACGGCCTAACACGGCCAAATGACGTGTAAGAAGCTTGAGTGGAATTTTAATCAAATTGTGCCGGGAGATGACCCGAGGAAGAAGGACGAGTACGAGAGGGACGGAGGGTAGGCCGAAAACGAGATGTTACGTGTGATAGTATTTTGGGCCCGAAATCATTTCGTATTTATTCATCGGGGTGTGGCGGCTTTAATCTCTCTTCAAATGGCAGGGTTTATTTCGTTTTTGACGGGGATCGATGATGGATGTCGATCTGCCGGCGAGACCAAGAACTGGGATCATTTCGCAAACAGGAATGGTACCTCGTTAAAATGGTAATTTCGAAACTTTAGGAATGACTTCTCAGTCACTACACTTAATACTGAAGTAAGGACATTCGCATTAGCAAAGGTTAGATACCGGCACCATATCGTTGTAAATTTCTAAAATAGTATTAAATTTGATTCAAGAGAAATTTTTCTTTATATTTATGCATATATCTATATGCTCCAGAATATTTTTTTTTTCAAGTAAAGGGTAATTACTCAAGATTACGTGATAAAAATTTTGTAATTTTTGTGCCGCCTAGGAGAGGTTAATATTTACTCGGTTTTGCACATTTTACAAAAGAAATGTAAAGGTTACAGGGACGCAGTATAATTGCAATCGGCGCCATTCGCATGGGTTTCTGGTCTCGGAATATTGTTTTGGTTTCATTTGTGAGTATACGTAACAATTCCTAGACAGCATAAATATAAACGAAACTTAATTGATACCCTTACTAAGCGAAGCTATAATCCATACATGTGTAGCTTGGGATAGCGATGAAACGCATTAAGCAGCATTTAGCATTTAAGTTTCATTTATAGGAGTACTTAAATGTAAGCTTGGCATGTGAAATTGGGTGTGAAATTGGCAACTTCAAGTATTTTTTATACATAAATATCAATGTGTATTAAAATTTCCCATTCTGGCTTCGCTTTCGGAGAGGGAACGTTTTGTTACGTATAACATAGTATAAACACCATGAAAATTTGTTTGAAACTTTGAAAAGTGCGTTGTTTGTTCCACGATGATTGTAGTGCATAAAAGTTCGAGAAAATTTCAACCGTGGCTGCCCCATAGTATTCCCCAAAGAGATATAAGTGTCGGCTACCTTGAGAAGAAAAACCTCATTAGCATACAAAAGCACATCCATGGCTTCTACGTTACATCTGTTCCCCTTCGAATATCTCACGTAAGGAATCACCTGGAATCGAGTTTTCATACACTTACATTCCGTCGCTCTCGCGGCTCGTCTAGCTAGCGTAGTGCTTGGTCCTCGTCTTCTCTTCGCCTCGTGCGATAAGATCTCATCATCCCATTTCGCGATATCTCTCCCGGATCGCGCACACCGTTTCTATCTATCCTCTCTCATCTTATCGCCGTCATATCTCTCTTGTTATTCGACGTCGTGTACCGATGATGGCGCTGGGGTACGACGTTGTCGAATTTCACCTCTGCTATAGCGATGTAGTTAGGCCAGGAAGAAATACGATCGCACCAAAAAACTTTAAGGCTCACCGCTATAACGTTGACTGAAGAAATTTTACTGTTTTATTAAAATTTCTTCAGTCAACGGTTATAAGTAACGTGTCAAATAATCCACTCTATAAAAATCTTAAACCTAATAACGCTAGATTAGCATTGCAGGGCATTTTACATCATAAAACCTGGACTTCACATGTCAAATAACCTGCGTTATTACAATTATACAGCGAGTAAAGCTAAATAGGTATGACAATGACTCTTTATGTTATAAAACTTTAGGACTTCGCCGGCATAAGCAGTGTGTTCTGCGGCTTTTATAGCTAAATTAGTACTGCAATTGCTTTCACACAAAAAACACTTAAGGCTTCACCTGTATGAACAACGTATCAAATAATCTGCTATATAATAATTTCAGTGCCTAGCAACTGAAATATGCACACTTGCTTCGACAAGCATTAGCGACACCTAGTTACAGGATCTCGAACTGGAGAACCAAAATCCGATTGTTTTCCGTAGATGATACTTTTGGTTCAATATGATGATCCCTTTCGTTCTCATATTAGACATTCGGTGCCGCGTATATATATATATATATATATCAAAAATTATGGCTGATGATCGAATTTATTTTCTCGTTCGAAATTTTGTTAATGATATCGATATTTTAGAATATCTAAGAGATTTGTCACAATTATGACGTATAAATAAATAAATATGACGTAAATAAAATATATACGTATATGTTGTATGTAAATAGTTTTCAATATAAATTTTTGCACTAAAATATTTATAACAAATTAATTAACAAGAATTGCGCGTGGAAAACACATCTGAATATATCTACGGACTGCTTTTTAAAGAATGGCACAGGTGGTTTGCTAGTAGCATTTGTGTTGAGGTATGATTTTTGCTGTATTGACTAGCTTAATATTAAACGGTAAATTTTTCAATTTTTCTTTTTGACTTCTCCCGTATTACATAAACAGAAGGCATTTAAAACTCACCTAATTTTATTTTCCTAATTCATACCGTTTTCGAGATATCGAACGACTTCGTGGGCTATTCTGTGCATATTGAATACTGCAGGATAGGACAAGGACAGTGTTTTGGGCTTTACTTTTCATCGGCAGCTCCGGTGTGACTCGCCTGACATCTAAACCTGGCGGAAATTCAAAAACCTGACAATTCTTATTTTACCTGTTTTCAGCAAAACCTTACCGTTCCGCTGCGTTATCCGATCGAAAGTTTTCATTACCTGTTGAGACACCTCCTCGCAGGCCGTATATTACGAAATTTGCTATTTAGGCGTTAGTATGATTAATGTTTGTGGGTGGCTTACGAAAAATATCCCCAGCCCTGCCTCGAAAAACCAGATACGATCATTACTTGGGCCAGCCGAGCTAGTTAAGCTGATAGGATCTCTTCCATAGAGGCCAAATAGCCCGATTCCTATCGCGATAAGACGTCCGATGCAGAGGCGGAGAGGTAACCGTATTATGAGAGTGAAAAAAATTTACTTTCCCCGATGATCGTCCGTGACGTTACGTAAAAACCACGAAACAAAACACTGAGGTAATTACCTATACCGGTAGTTTGACGTGAAACGGAAAACCAATCGGATGATTTTATGTACTGGAACGAAAATGAAACGTTCAAGTAGTCTTTCCGTCGTAACCTTTTTTTTTTTCAATTAATTCAATTTCAAACTATGTAGGAACACAATTTGTTTTTCAAGTAGGCACACCAATATCATGTAACCGATTGTAAGAAATCGAATGAAATATATATGATCAGCGCACAAAAATTTGTTTTCCTCCTTTTCCAAAAGTTGATATGTGTACTTTAAAAATTATTGGATACTAACGAAAAATTACTACATTAAACAAATGTTTGTTGTACCGTGAGAAATTTCTTGCGGAACAGCTCATCGTTTACTAAGATTCGAACATGTAACAAATCCCGATAACGAATCTGGAATCAGTGGTTCAAATTTCAAAATAGCACAGTTGTTAAATAACGCGTTGAAATTTTAAGTAAGCAATGATCGTACATTACCTGAGATTCAAGAGAAAATAGTAGATCAGTATGGCAATATGCTTTTGAATGAAATACTATTTATGATTATCTTGGAACCATTTATAAGCAAAGAGCATTTTTAGTTATATTTAAAAACTGTACATTTTTAACATGTTCTGATAAAGCATCTTGATTGAACCGATATAGTTCTAATTCCATGAAGTAACGAAACAACTAAAGAAGTCAAAATAACCTTTTGAGCTCATAATATGCCACTTTAAATCTATGCCCACAGCACAATTTTAATGATCTTAAGATTCCCATTGGAACGCTGGGTACAGATGTTCACCTTTTATTTCTTATGTTCCGTCTGGATAATGGGTTGAGTTCTACGAGAATTCGCTGTACGAAGTATCGTGAATAAATGCCGTGTTTTTGGTACAGAGCAACAAATTAATTTATAAATGCGTTCGGTATATCGAGATCTTCAGAAGCATGCCAAGTGAGACTGAAACGAGGCTGCTAAAAGATACATGAAAATTACTACACAAACGTGTGCTGTGTACGTACAAATGCGAGTTGCGTGGCAACGTGTAATTATTTCCGAAAATGTTTCCACAATATATAGTGATGGTACAGTTAGTATTGCCAAAGATATGAAAAGAGGTATGACGTTCTATATGTTATTTCAATAAAGCTCAACACATGTTTCTGGACGATACATAGTTCAGTTACATTAGTCGAGGAGCCCTATAAAATTATGCATAATCTAATGATCCGAAAAACAGCCAATTTGGGACACATAATGCGTGGAAATAAATATGAGCTCCTTAAAGTGATAGTGGAGGGACTCCCAGTGACTCCAGGGGAAGTGGACTGAGGGCAAGCTGGACATAGGTAAAAAAAATATTCCTGGTTGAAAAATATCAGAGATTGGACAGGTATGGATGCCCACTCTATATTTCGAACTGCCCAAGATAGACAGACGTTCACCGAGATTATTGCCAACCTTCAGTAGGAAAAAACGAAGACGGCACTTAAAGTAGAAGAACCTAATGAGGCTTTTTACCCTAGGATAATCGAAACTAAAAAGTTGATATTGTTCAAGTACGTACCCAAATTTAGTAAAAATTTCGGGCCAAGCTGGCAATTAAGATTTCTTCATGTGATATTTTCCTTAATGTTCACACGCTAAAACCGAATGGTAATATAACAATTAGTTAAGGTAACTTACATCAAAAATTGAGATTATGTATGCGATTGATTTCTATCTATTTATTATTTAAGAGCAGGTCCAAGTTACCAGTGAGTCAATAATGGTTGTTATAATGTTGCTAAACGATTTTTCTAACTTAGCAGTGGGTGAGTCACAATCACAGTGATATAAGTCATGTATAAGCGAAATAAAACAGGCCCCCAAAGTGTTAAAAAAAAATAAAATACGATCACGATACATGGTGGAAAACAATAAGATATTTATGAAACTAGTTATAAGCAATATCATAAAAACGAAACGTTGAAATAACGGTGGATTAGAAGGCTACAGTCAAAACTGTAGAAAGAAAAAACTCATAAGGGAACCAAAAAAAGGGCAGACAGAAGAGAAATTAACGAGATGCAATCATTCCAGATTTCAAAGAAAAACGGATGCAAGAATGCAGAGCGTCGGTAAAATACACTCAACAGTGGAAGGAAACACCATAGCTATGGATCTAGCCTGCCCAAGCTACAGTTTAATAATATAATAACGCTAAAATTTTTCAGATATATCGGAATAGAAATTTTTTGAAAAGGAAAAAAATTGGATCTGCACGGGTATAATCCGGGGTGGCGCCCATGGTTGGCGTGCTTCACTAGAGGGAGAGGAGAGCCGGCAACGATGCTTGCCGCTGATAAGAAGCCGGGCTGGGTCTTATCACAACTCATCAATCAGCCTGCAACTGATAAACAAACTCTGCTTGAACGCTGGGGGACCGCTTATCGGTCTCGAAGGTTTCGATCTATGAAGAGTGGAGAGGCGCCCGCCTACCCCCCGGCCCACCCTACGAAACCCCTCCGTAGATCTGCGCCGGACGATAACAACGGTATGGTGGAGATGGTTTCATTAAAAGAAAGGATTCGGGAGGAAGATCCTCGTCGATAACGCTTCAGATATCTCAGAGATGATAGGACGATAGATGGGGTGTGTAGAGTGCAAGCGCTTTTTTAAAAGGGGGTGAAACGCGTCGGCTTATTTGCATTGTTTTCCAAAGGAAGGATATAAAACGCTGCATCTTCCATTAAACCAGACAATCCTTCCCATCTTGACATAACAAGGTTCGTATGTTTGAACAATTGAAGAAAAAAAGAAATCTGGCTTAAAATTAATTACCATACAATTTAATATTATTACCAACCATTTTTAGCATGATAATTAAAACATTTGTTATAGACTAGGATATGAAGCACTACTCTCTCAGTATTAATAGGTGGTCTTTCCAGAAAGGATGCAATTCTGCACGTGAAGGTCTAAAAACGTGTTAGTCAGAAATTCACAATTCCATTCACTTCATAATGATCTCAATATAACATTTGCAAAAAGCACTTCATGTTACTGCAGCAATTACTACAGTCATATATATACAGAAGGTCAAAGACGAAATGGTGTGGATATCTATTTATCAGATAGATTCAGAATATAATATAGATCGAATGTAGCTTCGTGAAACGGCATACCATCAAACGGGGTCAAGTAAGTTACCGTCGGTACAGTAAAGTTTTGAGATATTGTGAAGAAAATATATACTTCGAACTTCGTATATACTTCGAACCAGTAGAGTAATTATTTTGATACTCCAATGGGAGTACAATGTAGTTCGCCTGAGGCAACGCAGAATAAGGTTTGGTTTTCCATTACACACTCAGTCACTTTAAATGTATCACATTATTTTAAAGATAAATTGTGAAAGCTTATAAAAATCTCTGATCAATTTCGAGAAAGGGCAAAATTATTTCTAAGTGTTACCGGATGCGTTATTTGTTTTGAAAAGTGAGAAAGGTTTTAAATCTACTCTTAAATATTGAGCCATATTAATCTCGCTGGTTTAATATACTAATTTAAACAAAGTATTGGTGTCAAAGGTAAATAACTGAAGTATTGAATGCAGTAAAGCATAGATTATCTCTATTAGTTCTGTGTGGGGTGGTTCAAATATGAAAAAATTCAGATAAATTTCTTTAAAAAAAAATAATGTTACATAAGTGCCCATTAGGGCGATTTTAGAGAAAAATCTTTCAAATAAAAATTATATGTATTAAATAATTAAGTTAAGTTGCGAAATCACTAATGCCGTTTTGCAAAAAAATTTATAAAACTAAAAATTCTCAAGAGTAAAATTCACACTGAAAAAAAAATCACAATTTTTGGTCCAACGGTTTTGGATTTTAGAGTGGTGGGGACATATCCCTCATGACGTAAAACGCGTTGTAACTCTGTTAGTTTAATATAGAAATACGACATACTCCGTCCTGAATACATTTGCTTTACGATGTATTTCAAATGATACGACTCTTACGTGAATCAGGGAACTGTTTGCGATGTGTTTTATCGTTTTTCTCGGTCGCTAATAAAGATATCTACTTTATTTTTTAACTAAAAGACTCTTCATATAATTATCTAAAAACGGATTTCTGCATTTTTCGAAATTCAAGTTGCAAGAAGTGAAAAGGGTTAAACAAAATATTTTTTAAAAAATTATAGTATTAGTTCATAACAGAATGAGATATCAACAGCATTCTTTTTTAGAAATACTTTATAGGCGAATATCTAAAAACTAACTCTTCATTTAGTAAAAATGTCGTTTCTAACTTTTAGAAAGCATTAGAGCGATTCGACTATGCGTTGCTTCATTCAGAGAAACATTAAACGCTGATTTAAATCTTGACGCATTTCGTTATGATGCTAATTCTGATTATTACACTTCATTCAAGTGTGGTAATTGGAAAAATGAATCAATTAAGTAGCTAGTAAGTAATTAGGTGCGTACTTCCAAATTTTTAAATACAATTCACGCAAGTGAGTGGCCTCGGATTTGGAAAATACATGCTTCTCGCGTGGACATACGTTGCCTTCTCACACGTCGGATGCATGAAATATTATGTAGAATATATACGTATATTCGAGTTGCAAGTGTTTTAAATATGTGAGCGAGCGAAGACGTGACGGGTCACTACTATTAACATGAGTTAAAAGTAAATGCTACAATGAAAATGACTACATTTATCCAATACAGCACACACTACAATACACACTTTTTTTATATGGACGAGTGACTGATTTAAAAGGTCAGTATTTTCGAATGACCCCACAAAATAACATATTTTTTACTCATTTCACGGGACGCTTAATGTGTTTATGTAAAACAGAAAACACAGAAAACGAGAGCACAGCAGCCAGGAAACCGGAACACTCACAACAGGGATTTATTTTCTTTTCCTTTTTATTAAATTTATCCAGAAAATGACATAAACAATGCTACATTTTTATGTTTTCCGTTTCTGTGTTCTTATTACATGATGGAGGTAATTTAATGTTTTTTCGCAAACAATCAAAACCAGGAGATCTTTGAATAGCACTCAGAAATAGCACGTAAATGCTGAATAGTGTTGTACTTTTTAAATGTAATCTATGGTGGTAAAATTTTAATCAATACCTTATCGATCTGGGCAAGGATTTATAAAAAAATAATAAAAATAGATGAACTGTGAAGCAGCAAACGTCAATGCTAAACTTTTCATATGATATGCCTTTATGAAGTGTTCATGAAAATTAAATTTAAAATAAGTTATCATGACATTATTGTTACAAAAAACCAGAACAAAAATTGATCCATCAATTTTGACAAGGGCGAGATACTGTTGTTCCCCTGCATTTCTTGGTCGAAATTGTGGGAATGTAAGTGTGAATAACAACGATTGTTTAAAACCCAATTATTGAAAATTTGAATGTTAAAATTTTACAGGAATGTTGGTCACGTGCAGATTTGCACAACTTATTGCACTTACATAGTTATCGCATGAATATACTGTAAGTAATGTAGAAAATCAAACATAAAAAATAAGGATACTTATGAAAATCTACAGATATTTGACGTATGAATAATAAATAAACCATCCCTCATATTTCAATAAACATAATAAAACAAAAATTTTAGTGACTTTTCTTGAATTTTGTGTCCTTAGAAACTTACCCATCTCATCAGTGGAGACTACCATTTCACTGCACCGTAGGACATCGCACATAAAACCGAGCCACAAAAATGTCATTGAACAAGTTTAAAGTGTCTTAAGCAGAAGCCAAACCGGCACTGAACACACAGAGAGTAGTCGAGCGACAAACCCTCGCCCGTGTCAAAAAAGGG